>JACAVU010000007.1:1403831-1729789 GCA_014183005.1 Castanea mollissima
TTCCTTTGTATCCTACTCAGAATGGATTGATGTTCATGCCCCTCACCTTTGAGCTTCCTTTATCACCTCAATTACAAGAGGTTGACGTAGTTCTCCATAAAGCAACTGATGAATTATGTCCATTGAATTGAAGAGCCGTACAAACTTCTCTAACAGAATAGTTTACACCAGTGGCATGCAGGACTTACAAAGGTGACTTTTCAGGTCCATAAAACTATATGTTTCACGATCTGGTATGAACTGGGTAATCGGGGAAAAAATGAACATGCCAATGCCAGTTTTATGTTTAGCCTCACATGAATCTCTATCATTTTTTTTTTTTTTTTGGGTGGAATTGTTTTGTGAATATGCCAACATGAATCTTGTCAAGCTTTGGTCTTGGCCAAAGTCAAATGCTCACCTTGTTAATGAACCCAATAAAAATACAGTGATAATTTGTAAGTCCATATATTCATCAGACTCATTGAAATGCATCCAAAATGCGTGGAAACTCACTTATTTTTGAACTATAAATATTCAAAACATTTTTCCCTGTAATTTGTTATAATGAAAATTCTCATTCTATAAATTGAATCAATGTAGTTAATTTTAGTGTTAAAACTAAAAATTCCTACACATATATCTGCATGTAAATTTACAGTATACGTATGTAAGCAGGTATTGACAAGTGATAATCTTGTAATGATTTGTACATCCATAGGTTATTTTGAGTTTTTATTTTTATAATTTTTTTTTATGCTGCAGTGTTTCTGTAGGCAATTAGACATGGGCATTTTATTAGAAATTGAAGGGGCATTTTATTAGAAATTTTGATAATTGAGGAAATCTTTGATATTTGATTAAAATAAAATTGAGGAATTTTTTTTTTTTTTTTTTTTTTTTTTTTTTTTTTTTTTTTTTTTCTGATTTTAGCTGATAACATAATCAGTATTTGTTTTTACATGTCTCTTTGTATTTATTTATTCTATCCGGAAGTCACAACAAAAATATGAACATTCTTTAAGTTTTATTTAATAAAAAACTTGTTCTTGCACAGATATTTGGAGGATCACCCTGATTGCTGTGATTGATTCATTTAACAACATCTACCCTGTGCTAGATCGGCTGGAAATTCAAGAAATATTACTTCGCTTGGAGGATCTCAAAACTGAAGGCCACTCTACAATCAGGGGCCCCCATTTTCTAAAGGTCTTATGTCTTGATGGTTTTTTGGTTATGGTATTGCTGTATCAAGTTTTTTTTTTTTCCTTTCAATTCAACCATGGTATTCTTTTGAGGGAATGATTAATTGGGATGTATCTGTGTTAGCTGCTATACACAAAGATAAATCTCAATTATTTAACCTTGGGTGATTTGAATGTTTAAAGTAATTCTGATCATGTTTAACGAAACTCAACTTAAGGTTTAAGTTGGAATAGTGATCCATTTTAAAATTGATCAAATTTCTCCCCAAATTTAGTAGTCTGGATCTTTTATATGCAGGTTGATAGTTTCAAAGAACCTGATTTGCTGCAAAGGATGTCTGAAGCTAAATTATCTCTTCCAAGTATAGTGAAGCCTCAAGTTGCATGTGGTGTAGCTAATGCTCACAAGATGGTACTGACTTTATCTAGTTTCATTCTGGATTATGTATTATTAATTAAATTTCAAATTCCCTTTATCACTCATATGAAGAGGAAGAAGAAGAAGCCACCGTTTATCTAGGCCAATTACCTTGGACTTTCATATTTCTAGAAGGTACAAATGACTGAAATTGATAGACATATTAAGGAGAGATGAGGTAAAGCCAAAGTAAAGCGGTATGGACTGGCTAGAGACGAGTCCATACCATTCTATATGGTATTACAAAGCATCATGTATGCTTCAGTAAAGCATATAGTATTACACGGCAACTGGTTATGGCGGGTGCAATTAGTTGCCTGTAGGTTTTACTAGCTAGAGACAATTCCAAAGGGCTTTTCTTTAGAAAGGTTCCTTGCATTATCAAAAAAGGCTGAAAGAAGTAAGCAGTATAGTATTACAAACTTCATGTATTTGCTGCACATTATCTATTAATTCTCTGAATTTTTGAACAAATTGACATTTCTTAAAAAATATATTTGGCGAGGGCACAAATATGGGCATTGATGTTTAATGCAGATATAATGTCACCATTTAATTTTTATTCTTTTTTGGGTTTCATCTTTACCATGAAAATATATGGTGGCAATTTGAAAACAATTTTTTTGAACAGAAAAGTGTTACATTTATTCAAATCGATGAAGAAAATCTTATAGCTTTTGTTGTTCTAACCTCATGCCAGTTGAATGTTCACTCTCTTGAAACTGAATTATTAAACGTAAAAACTCGTTTTCGTTCTCTACCCTTTTCAAGCAACCACTTAACAAAATTAAAGAGGGTTTCATCTTGACCATGAAAATATACAGTAAATGATGCTTTTGTTGTTTTTGCTTGAATTCTAATGGCATGCATTACCGACAAGTGATCTGCCTTTATACTTCTTGCTGGGCACTTAATGTGACTAAAGTCATTTTAAAAGTAAATCACCATTCAAGTTCCTGTATTGCTGGTTCAAAGTTGTTAATTGGTTTTGATGATTTCTATGCGAGCATCCAAGCGACTTTGTAGCTCATCTCTTCAGCTTGCCCAGTCATTCTAAAACATTTTTTTTGACTGTTCCTTATTTAGAAATTGTCCTTGGTCTATTATGTTAAGCTATAATGATCTGAATTTTTTTTTTCATTATTTGAATTAAATAGCTTATGTTTTATATAAACAGGCAATCATATTCAGAAATGAAGATTTTAAGGACTTGAGTGTTCCTCTTCCAGCTGTTGTGCAGGTGAGCAAGAAACAACTTTCATTATGAAGACTTTGTTGTACTTCTGTTATCCTTATTGTGGAATTAGTAATCTCGAATTTCTCTCTTAAAAAATTTCAATATGGAAAGTTGGAAACTGGATTAACTCCAACTATATGTGACATAGTTTTTGAAGTGAGTGTCTGTCAAGGGCGCGCATGTGTGGGTTAATATCTTATATGGCAGGGTTATGTTGATTCTCGGGTATAATGGATTACTCCTTTGGAATGTGACTTTGAAGTTATTGGAACTGCAGGAATATGTGGATCATTCATCTACTTTGTACAATTTTTATGTCTTGGGGGAAAAAGTTTTCTATGCAGTTAAGAAGTCTACACCAAACTGATATCTTGATGAAATTATCTGAAAGTAACGGACTCAAACCTCTAGTCTTTGACAGGTATGTGTTTATTGCTTCTGTTTTGCTTCTTCCTTTTGATAATGTTTTTTTGGACCAATTGGCATTTCCTGTAGATGATGGGTGAGGGTGGGGTGGTGGTTTTACTCACGTGGGTGTGTGAGGGTGTTTTATTTATTTATTTAATTTTAAGATTAATTATTTATTGGTAAGTTTCAAATGCATCCTGTGGTCTTGAACCCATGACCTCATCCTCCAACCAATTATTATGGGAGATGTAAGTGCCAATTGAGCTATGTGTGTGTACTTATCTCTCTGCCTTATGTCTTTTGCATTAGGTAGTGTTTTTTGAATGCACATATTTTTACCTATCAAAAAAAAAAAAAACCCCTTTTCTTTTGGTCTTTGCTTTGATGATATATGTTCAAGAGCATATATTTGATAACCCATGATTTGATCGCTTCTCTCTGCAGTTTAAAATCTCTTCCCACTGCCAAAGAAGACCAGAATTATGACAATGATAATTGTTCCAAGGCCACTAATAGTTGTGTTGATCTTGATCTGGTTACAGACGCAGCAAATTGGCTTAGGGGAGTGCTTGATCTTACATCTTTGGCTTTGATGTTGTTGTAAGTAGCCAAGTCGAGTTTTCTTGAATACATATTCTACAGTAGTTTGCACTCATTTCTCCTTATGATGATTGTGTTTTCCATGAATATGTTACAATTGATTTTCTTTATTGCTGAACCATGTAGATTAACACACAACTTAAAAACTAAATGTTGCATAATTAGTAATGATGACCAATCCTTCACAATACAATCCAAAACTGGAATCCTTAAATTCTCTTAACTTCCTCAAAAATCTCCTAGTTGAAAGCCGGTCATCTCAGACACTTTTTCCATCTTGACTGACATGCCGTTGAGTTTTCTTGTATCCATTCTTGTATATTAGTTAATTTAGCAAGATTTATCTTGTGTAATTTAAAAGTTGTCTATAAGCAATTTATATACTTTTGAGGGAAACTGAAATTGCCTTAACTTATGTTTGAACAATCCATGAAATCTTTAAAAGCTAGTCAAAAGCTAATCATATATATATATAAAAAAAAACAAGAAAAGGAAAAAGTAGTGGATAGAAGGGTGGCTTACAATCTATGGAGAAGCTTTACATGTGATTGTTGTGAATACCTTGGCCTTTCAAATAGGTGAGTTTGGCTTCCTAGACTTAGCTCTCTGATGGCCGATGGGTCTCTTTCCTTCGTATTTTTTGCACCAACCAAATTACTATTTAAAGAAAAAAACCCAACCTGCATCAACCAGATCTAGTTGGAATAAACAAAAAGTGAATTATGTATTATTTTAGATGTATGTTTGATAGGTTAACCATTCACTTGAGATTTCACTCAATAATGATATAAGTATGATATTTTAACCAGTATTCCATTCTTAAGATATGTTCCAAGCATGTGATGGATATATATATATAACATACATACATACATACATAACATACATAAATACACATATATGTGTTGTGTGTGTGTGTGTGTGTTGTGTGGTGTGTATCTTGCTACTTAAGGCAAACTTGTCTGTTGCTTGCCATAAAAGTAATCTTCTTTGTTGTGTGGAAATTTTAGATTCAGGAAGGCACTGTGATCATGTCATTGTGGATGTAAATTATCTCCCATCTTTTAAGGAAGTTCCTGATGATATTGCAATACCTGCCTTTTGGGAGGCTATTAAGAAGAAATTTGAATTGAAAGGTCAAAATAAGCAACAAAAGCTCCTCTTTGACAAGATGATCAGTGAAGACGGGTTGATCATCGCATCTCTGTTAGAGACCAACCATGTTCTCTTCATTTTGGAAGTGAGATATAAGATGTATATTCCTGTGATTATATGTCATAGCACCTTGGGAGGAATCTGAGCAACAAATATATCATGTAATCTTTCTCTTAGCACAAGTCCTTTCACTGCACCTTATGTCTAGAATCTTGTGTTATTATCTACTACGGTCCACACTTGCTTCGCAATTTGAACTTGTCATGCATAATCTTTCTTTCTTTCTTTCTTTTCCCCTTTAATATTCCTTTTGGATTTGAAGTACCTTTTTTTTTGTTTGTTTGGGGGAGGGAACATATATTTAGCTTTCTTCACTTTACCCCCCTTATGTGATGTTCATAACTATGATTTTATTAATGGAACATCTTGTGTAAAGATTGGACATTTTTTTATGTAGTTGATCATGATTTTTAACGTTTGTTCCTATGTCTTATCACTTATGTAAATTGGAAAGAAATGACAATAGATAGATGTCAAAGTTTTGGAATTGCATTGCATATTATATACTTATTTACAATTGCCTACTGCTACGCCAACATATGCCCGAGCACACCTCTTTGGAATTTTGTAGCACGAGGTAACACATACCATAGTTTTCTACTCCTTGATGATTCATTGAATGGGAGCAAATTATTGGATTGGTTAGGTCATCAATCATCATCACTTTTATCTTTTTGGTTTTTGTTTTTGAGGTACAAAACTACAAAGTGAAAAAGCAAGCTAAAAAACCAAACTAGTAATACTTGCGATCATCCATGTTTGAAGTGCTTGTCTGCCTGTCGGGCCCCTGCTGAGTGAGCTCCTGCAGTAGAATGTTTATATAATGGTGTCTGTATTTTACCAACCCTGTATTGTTACCTCTCTTGAGGTTTATCCTCTTGTTTCCAATTCTATATAAACCTTCCTTACTTCTCAAAAATTGACAAAACTATATGCTTGTACCTTCCCTTTTGCAATAAATAAAATCTGAGAGACTTATGGCTCTCATGGGATCTCCAATAAGATGTGGTTTAGACCGTGACAACTTTTCTCCAATAAGCTTTTATTCATATTTTTTTTTTTCATTGAAAAACTTAATCCATGAAAAAAAAAAAAATTTAGTCTCCCAAGTTAAAGGATGATCTTCAACTAGTGTATTAGATATCATCATTTCCCAATTTTCTTAATAATTACATTATCATTATCTTAATAATTAAAATGGTTGAACGAGAGAGAGCTGGTTCCAAAAAAAAAATGTCAGTTTGAAGTCCATGAATTCAAAGAAAATTTTTTTCCAAAAAGTAGGCGTTTGCTATAAAAAAAAAAAAAAAAAAAAATCCTTGAAGATTGTTTCTAGTAAAAAAGAAAAGATATTGAGCTCTATTTCCTTAAATTGGGTCTGGCAATGCAGGCATTGGGCTTTAAAAAATCCCACTACCTTCCCTCCTAGAACTCCCATGACCAAACCACATCATATAAATCCTTATAGGGAGAAAAAAAAAAAAACCAAACCAAAGTTGATGAGAGAGAGATAAGCAATCCATCACAAAGTGGTTTGGAGGGTAAAATGTGAGCTTCAATTTAAAATTACTGGTTTATTCTTAACCAAATAATTATTTGTAGTAAAAACTTATAGACTTGTGAAGAGGTATAACATTTTTTCATGATTTGACTATATGTAGAAAAATAATAAGTTAATCAAGTAGCTCATAAACAATCTTGAGCTTGCTCGATAAGTAAACGAACCAAGATTAAACATATAATCTTGTTTGATGATGAGCTCAAGATAAAATTAAATGAATACGCTTGAATTTTTAATACTCACTTGGCTTATTTATAATCCTAGTAATGACTATTATGATAGAAGTTAGAAGATACTTGTCTCATCAGGTGTCTCTTTCTCCCATTTAATATGACTTGTGTCAAGGGGAAACCCTAATTAATGCGAAGTTAATAGTTGTCTAATTTAGGAGCTACGTCATGAGGTTTCTCGTATACTTCTCATGGGTTTGCTAGACACCCTTGGTTGATATTGTCCGATGGGATATCTTTCATCGGGAACAATGGATATGGGCTGGGCTTGGTCCATCAAATCATCCAATTCCTAATGAGAAAGAGAAACACAATAGGAAGGTGGGATAGCAAGAGGTGGAGCATACACTATAGACTAAAAATAAGAGACTAAAAAAATAAATAGTAGCTCCACTTGGAGAGTAACAAGTAGTAAGTGTAATAAGTAAATGGGCCCACATAACATTAAAAAAAAAAAAAAATCATATCAGTGGGCGTTTGTATGAAGAAGTATGAATGTATCTATCTATGACGTCTATAAATAGTTGAGTCCCAACCCATCCCTGAAATCCCGAGAACCCCTTTCTCACTGTCTTCCCCCAGACTCTCTCTTCCGCCCCTTTTTACAGGGCCCAAAAATAAACACCCCCCACATCTATCTCTATCTATATTATATATCTAAACCCCTCTCAAACCTTTTTCTACTCAAATGGCCCAAGAAGATTCCTCTCCAGATCCATCTCCTTCTCCCCCTAACCTCTCGATCCTTCCAACCCGATCCACCACCTCCATCTTCGTCTTCGTCTTCGTTATCGCGAAACGTTTCGTTTAGCAGGCTCAACGCGCAGGCTCCCGAGTTCGTTCCGACTCAGCAGCAAACACCGCGACTCGCTGCTGCTGCTGCGACTGTTCCTCCTCCTCCGCCTCCGCCGCCGCCTATGCACTCGTTTCCCTCCGCCGCCGCCGCCGCCTCCGTTCCACGTTGCGGCGGCGATCCAGGGTCACGTGGCTGTTCCTCCTCACGTGATCCCCGTTCAGCATCCTCATCATTTTCCGGTTCAGTACCATCCTCATCACCCGCATCATCCGCATCCGCATCCTCATCCTCATCATCATCATCATCATCAGCAGTACTACGGCGGCGGCGGCGGCGGCGGTGGTGGAGGGTTAGAGAGCAAGAGGTTGGGCGCAAGTGCAAAATCAAGCTCCGGTGGAGTCTGATCATGTCGTTGCTGCCGCTTCTTCGTCCTCCGCGAAAAACAAGATCTCCGAGGAGGCTACTCAGAAGATTTTGAATCAGGTGTGAAGCTTATTCCTCATTTTTTTTTTTATATATATATATATTTTATTTTCAATTTCGTTCTTAATTAATTGATTAATTTCATTTCGATTTGTATTGATTAATGTACATACTATAAGAATGGGTTCAAATTTGTTGAATTTTGATTCTAGTGTGTTTTCATGAGTTCAGATACTATTAGTTGTTAATAGTGGTGAAATGTGCTTCTACCAGCTACTCAACACTGGTTTATGTTGATGGAGAGACTCTAAAAGATGAAGGGGATTTGGGGTTTTCCACAGCATTCTCAGGTTCCAATTGGATTTGTTTTTTAATCTTGTCGAATAGTTAAATTTTAGCGAGGATGAAGCATGTGTGATAACTTGTTTAGCTACAAGATGTGAGGCGATTCAGCATTTATGTAGAACGTTTTCCAACATGGGATAACAGAATCCCGACTGGAAAGATTTTATGGTGCAAGATTTAAGGTGGTTCGTGAAAGTTTTAAGATATGGGATCGCCAACTTTAGACCCCACTGGATTTGGCATAGTCAAATTAAAATGCGGAATGAAGCTCGTATGCTAACTTGGTTTAACTACAAGATTTCAGGGTGATTCAACATATATATAAAAGTTTTGCCACAGCTTCTTCGTATCAAAGCGTGTGTGCAAACTTGGTTTGGCTACTAGATTTTAATGTGGAGAAAGCTTTACAAAATGGGATAGGGGAATTCAGACCCTTTGGATTTTGTTGTATAGTCAATTTTAAAATGATTAACAAAGCACATGTGAAAACTTGGTTTAGGTACAATATTTTAGGTGATACAACACATTCGTAGAATGTTTTACAAATAGGATAACAGAATTCATAAGTCATTGGATTTTGTTGTATTGTCACATTTAAAATGAGGAATACAGTGCGTGGGCAAACTTGGTTTAGCTACAAGATTTAAGGCAATGATGCACATATATAGTCTTACAAAATGGTGTATTATGGGAGGAAGCTTAGTGATGCTCTACCATTAATTTTGGATATCGGTTCCCTTATTCTTGAATTTTGTAAATTGCGAGGATTCTTCTGGCACCTAAAACTGTCCACAATGGACAATCAATTGTATTTTTACTGCACCTTATGTCTAGAATCTTGTGTTATTATCTACGGTCCACACTTGCTTCGCAATTTGAACTTGTCATGCATAATCTTTCTTTCTTTCTTTCTTTTCCCCTTTAATATTCCTTTTGGATTTGAAGTACCTTTTTTTTTGTTTGTTTGGGGGAGGGAACATATATTTAGCTTTCTTCACTTTACCCCCCTTATGTGATGTTCATAACTATGATTTTATTAATGGAACATCTTGTGTAAAGATTGGACATTTTTTTATGTAGTTGATCATGATTTTTAACGTTTGTTCCTATGTCTTATCACTTATGTAAATTTGGAAAGAAATGACAATAGATAGATGTCAAGTTTTGGAATTGCATTGCATATTATATACTTATTTACAATTGCCTACTGCTACGCGCCAACATATGCCCGAGCACACCTCTTTGGAAGATTTTTGTAGCACGAGGTAACACATACCATAGTTTTCTACTCCTTGATGATTCATTGAATGGGAGCAAATTATTGGATTGGTTAGGTCATCATCATCATCACTTTTATCTTTTTGGTTTTTGTTTTTGAGGTACAAACTACAAAGTGAAAAGCAAGCTAAAAACCAAACTAGGTAATACTTGCGATCATCCATGTTTGAAGTGCTTGTCTGCCTGTCGGGCCCCTGCTTGAGTGAGCTCCTGCAGTAGAATGGTTTATAAATGGTGTCTGTATTTTACCAACCCTGTATTGTTAACCTCTCTTGGGTTTATCCTCTTGTTTCCAATTCTATATAAACCTTCCTTACTTCTCAAAAATTGACAAAACTATATGCTTGTACCTTCCCTTTTGCAATAAATAAAATCTGAGAGACTTATGGCTCTCATGGGATCTCCAATAAGATGTGGTTTAGACCGTGACAACTTTTCTCCAATAAGCTTTTATTCATATTTTTTTTTTTCATTGAAAAACTTAATCCATGAAAAAAAAAAAAAATTTAGTCTCCCAAGTTAAAGGATGATCTTCAACTAGTGTATTAGATATCATCATTTCCCAATTTTCTTAATAATTACATTATCATTATCTTAATAATTAAAATGGTTGAACGAGAGAGAGCTGGTTCCAAAAAAAATGTCAGTTTGAAGTCCATGAATTCAAAGAAAAATTTTTTCCAAAAGTAGGCGTTTGCTATAAAAAAAAAAAAAAAAAAAAAAATCCTTGAAGATTGTTTCTAGTAAAAAAGAAAGATATTGAGCTCTATTTCCTTAAATTGGGTCTGGCAATGCAGGCATTGGGCTTTAAAAAATCCACTACCTTCCCTCCTAGAACTCCCATGACCAAACCCACATCATATAAATCCTTAATAGAGGAGAAAAAAAAAAAAAACCAAACCAAAGTTGATGAGAGAGAGATAAGCAAATCCATCACAAAGTGGGTTTGGAGGGTAAAATGTGAGCTTCAATTTAAAATTACTGGTTTATTCTTAACATAAATAATTAATTTGTAGTAAAAACTTATAGACTTGTGAAGAGGTATAACATTTTATTCATGATTTGACTATATGTAGAAAAATAATAAGTTAATCAAGTAGCTCATAAACAATCTTGAGCTTGCTCGATAAGTAAACGAACCAAGATTAAACATATAATCTTGTTTGATGATGAGCTCAAGATAAAATTAAATGAATACGCTTGAATTTTTAATACTCAACTTGGCTTATTTATAATCCTAGTAATGGACTATTATGATAGAAGTTAGAAGATACTTTCTCTCATCAGGTGTCTCTTCTCCCATTTAAATATGACTTGTGTCAAGGGGAAACACCTAATTAATGCGAAGTTATAGTTGTCTAATTTAGGAGCTACGTCATGAGGTTTCTCGTATACTTCTCATGGGTTTGCTAGACACCCTTGGTTGATATTGTCCGATGGGATATCTTTCATCGGGAACAATGGATATGGGCTGGGCTTGGTCCATCAAATCATCCAATTCCTAATGAGAAAGAGAAACACAATAGGAAGGTGGGATAGCAAGAGGTGGAGCATACACTATAGACTAAAAATAAGAGACTAAAAAATAAATAGTAGCTCCACTTGGAGAGTAGTACAAGTAGTAAGTGTAATAAGTAATAATGGGCCCACATACATTAAAAAAAAAAAAAAAAAATTCATATCAGTGGGCGTTTGTATGAAGAAGTATGAATGTATCTATCTATGACGTCTATAAATAGTTGAGTCCCAACCCATCCCTGAAATCCCGAGAACCCCTTTCTCCACTGTCTTCCCCCAGACTCTCTCTTCCGCCCCTTTTTACAGGGCCAAAATAAACACCCCCCATCTATCTCTATCTATATATATATATCTAAACCCCTCTCAAACCTTTTTCTACTCAAATGGCCCAAGAAGATTCCTCTCCAGATCCATCTCCTTCTCCCCCTAACCTCTCGGATCCTTCCAAACCCGATCCACCACCTCCATCTTCGTCTTCGTCTTCGTTATCGCGAAACGTTTCGTTTAGCAGGCTCAACGCGCAGGCTCCCGAGTTCGTTCCGACTCAGCAGCAAACACCGCGACTCGCTGCTGCTGCTGCGACTGTTCCTCCTCCTCCGCCTCCGCCGCCGCCTATGCACTCGTTTCCTCCGCCGCCGCCGCCGCCTCCGTTCCACGTTGCGGCGGCGATCCAGGGTCACGTGGCTGTTCCTCCTCACGTGATCCCCGTTCAGCATCCTCATCATGTTCCGGTTCAGTACCATCCTCATCACCCGCATCATCCGCATCCGCATCCTCATCCTCATCATCATCATCATCATCAGCAGTACTACGGCGGCGGCGGCGGCGGCGGTGGTGGAGGGTTTAGAGAGCAAGAGGTTGGGGCGCAAGTGCAAAATCAAGCTCCGTGGAGTCTGATCATGTCGTTGCTGCCGCTTCTTCGTCCTCCGCGAAAAACAAGATCTCCGAGGAGGCTACTCAGAAGATTTTGAATCAGGTGTGAAGCTTCCGCGAAAAACAAGATCTCCGAGGAGGCTACTCAGAAGATTTTGAATCAGGTGTTAAGCTTATTCCTCCTCATTTTTTTTTTTATATCTTATATATTTTTTTCAATTTCGTTCTTAATTAATTAATTAATTTCATTTCGATTTTGTATTGATTAATGTACATACTATAATGGGTTCAAATTTGGTTGAATTTTGATTCTAGTGTGTTTTCATGAGTTCAGATACTATGTAGTTGTTAAATAGTGGTGAAATGTGCTTCTACCAGCTACTCACACTGGTTTATGTTGATGGAGAGACTCTAAAGATGAAGGGGATTGGGGTATTTCCACAGCATTCTCAGGTTCCAATTGGATTTGTTTTTAATCTTGTCGAATAGTTAATTTTAGCGAGAATGAAGCAGTGTGATAACTTGGTTTAGCTACAAGATGTGAGGCGATTCAGCATTTATGTAGAACGTTTTCCAACATGGAGAACAGAATCCCGACTGGAAAGATTTTATGGTGCAAGATTTAAGGTGGTTCGTGAAAGTTTTAAGATATGGGATCGCCAACTTTAGACCCACTGGATTTGGCATAGTCAAATTAAAATGCGGAATGAAGCTCGTATGCTAACTTGGTTTAACTACAAGATTCAGGGTGATTCAACATATAATACAAAGTTTTGCCACAGCTTCTTCGTATCAAAGCGTGTGGTGCAAACTTGGTTTGGCTACTAGATTAATGTGGAGAAAGCTTTACCAAATGGGATGGGGAATTCAGACCCTTTGGATTTTGTTGTATAGTCAATTTTAAAATGATTAACAAAGCACATGTGAAAACTTGGTTTAGGTACTATTTAGGTGATACAACACTTCGTAGAATGTTTACATATAGGATAACAGAATTCATAAGTCATTGGATTTTGTTGTATTGTCACATTTAAAATGAGGAATACAGTGCGTGGGCAAACTTGGTTTAGCTACAAGATTTAAGGCAATGATGCACATATATAGTCTTACAAAAGGTGTATTATGGGAGGAAGCTTAGTGATGCTCTACCATTAATTTTGGATATCGGTTCCCTTATTCTTGAATTTTGTAAATTGCGAGGATTCTTCTGGCACCTAAAACTTCCCAATGGACAATCAAATTGTATTGTTTACTGGCTTTGTAATGTCGACATCAATCATATCTACATACATGTATCTCATGAACTGTAAAGAAAATGGCGTTGAGACTTGATTTCTATTTACAGAGTGTCAGAGTCGATTAATATTTGGTGCCAAGAGCCTTGTTGCTCAATTGATAGGCACTTCTTGGTGTTTCCAAAAGTCATCTAGAGTTCAAATCTCCCCCCCTCCCCCTTCCCCCAAAAAAAAACTATTTTAGTATCAAGTCGAGAGTTTTTCTGTAAATACTCTTTGGAACCCCCCTTAGCCAGTGTCTTTTCGTAGGCCAAGTTGTTAGTGTCCTTCATGGCATTAGAAACTTTTTTAGATCAACAATTTGCTTGGAAAATGGTCTGAAAAACTATTTTAGTATCAAGTCAAGACCAATAATAGTTAGTTTTCTGTAAATACTCTGCTTTGAACCCCACTTAGCCAGGATGTGTCTTTTCGTAGGCAGCAAGTTGTTAGTGTCATCTTCATGGCATTTAAGAAACTTTTTTTAGATCACAATTTTGCTTGGAAAATGGTCTGAAAGAACTCTAGACATCTTTTATTGGGAAAACTAAGTGAAGTTCTCTGCCAATAGAGGGGAGAAAAGAAACCGATCTAGGCGAGAAGCTGATGAAGAATTGGAACTGGTGTAAAGGCCCCCTGCCAAGGGAATATCCATCAACCCATGAAGAGAGATAGAGTTTAGAGAAGCCATACATAGCCCGAGAATAGCTAGCAGCCCCAGCCGCTCTGAATGGAAACGGATGATATTAAGTCACCTCCTAAGCACCAGGACAAATCCCACCAAGTGATCAGCCCAGTTAGTTCCTCCCACATCAACCTGCGCCTATTGTTTAAATTTGGTCCATAAACACCAGTAAAAGCCCACTCAAAATGATCACCAACATTTTTAAACTTGCATAAAACCGAAAAATGCCCTACCGCTTCCTCCACCTTTTCCACAACCCGACTATCCCACATCAATAAAATACCTCCAGAAGCACCATCAGAATCCAGGTATAGCCAATCTACGTATGGGCAACTCCATATACTCCGGACAATACCTATAGTAATCCATTGTAGTTTGGTCTCCTGCAAACACACGATATCAGCCTTCCAGGAACGCAACAAGTTATGAATCTGAAGCCTCTTTTCTATTACATTCAGCCCTCTGACATTCCAGGAAAGTAACTTCAAATTCATTGAACCATAGAGAGAAACCCGGTCCCTATTAGAACCACTTTGCCTAGCCAAGGTAGAGCCATAATTAATAGAACTGAACAACCCCTTTAGCTCTCTTAAACCTTTCATCCTCGAGCTTTTAAAGCCACATGTTAATCTTGTTTACCTCAGCCCTTCGCTTTAATTCAGCTTCAATAGCCAATAAAAATTTTGTTGCTTGATCTTCCAAGCCCTCAAGGGATGTGCCAAGGAAACTATCGAAATTATTGAATCTCCTTTGAAACCACCTTGAGTAAGGTACTTGCCTCTCTGAATTATCTACACCCACAAACCTCTCCTCATCCACAACTGACTGTTCTGCCATAGCCAAAGGGAGAGAAAAAGCAAGTGGTTCAATAGCTAGAGGCTGATTAGCATCCTTCGAGTAGGTATCTAATTTACCCACTTACTTTCTATCTCTATTTCCAATACCTGCTAGTATGGCTAACCGAATTGAGAAGCTTCAACGGAATTTCTTATGGGGCGGTCTCGGTGATGAACCTAAAATTCATTTGGTTAAATGGACTTCTATATGTGCTCCTATTTCTTCGGGTGGATTAGGGACTAGGAATATAAGTCTTTTCAATATAGCTCTACTTGGGAAGTGGTTATGGAGATTTGGGATTGAGAAGGATGCCCTTTGGAGACAAGTGATAGAGATGAAATATGGGCGTGTGGGGGGGGGGGGGGAGGCTGGTGTACTAGATCTGTTAATGGTCCTTACGGTGTTGGTTAATGGAAGAGTATCAATCAGGGTTGGCCCTCTTTCTCACGCCATATTCGGTATGATATTGGTGATGGGTCTAGGGTGAAGTTTTGGTAAGACCATTGGTGTGGAGAGACACCTCTTGCAATTAGCTACCCTGACCTATTCAGATTTTGCAAGAATGAGGCTATTGTGGCTAAGCTTATGAAATCCCCCAATGGGGTCCTTTTTTGGGATGTGAGCTTCTTTAGGGTGTGCATGTTCGGGAATTAGAGGCTATGTCAAGCTTCATGGAAACCATATACGGTTCTTCAATAAGGGGTTTGGTGAGGATAAGATGTGTTGGATTGCTAGCAAAGATAAGGGGTTCTTGGTGAAAGATTATTATAGAATCTTAGTTGGTCCTACTATCTCCGGTTTTCCTTGGAGAAGTATTTGGAAGCAGAAGATTTCCTCTAGAGTAGCATTCTTTGTATGGACTGTTGTCTTAAGGAAATGCTTGACGATTGATAACTTACGAAGAAGGAAGGTGTGGATTTTGGATTGGTGCTACATGTGTAAGAGTAATAGTGAATCGGTTGACCATCTCTTCCTTCACTGTCCCGTTGCTATGGATCTTTGGTTTATGGTTTTGGATTTATTTGGAGTATCTTGGGTTATGCCGCATACTGTTTTGGGGCTGTTAGGGTGTTGGCAAGGCAGTTTTGGTCGTCATCGAAATGGTTATATATGATCCATTATCCTCATGGTTTAATGTGGTGTCTTTGAGGGAGAGAAATAGTCGTTGTTTTGAAGATATTGAGAGATCTATTCCAGACTTCAAGTTTTTCTTTTTTAGAACTTTATTGGATTGGTTGTTTGCTTTGCAAAACCAATCATTCCTTTTTTTATTGATTTCCTAGATTCTTGCAATTTTTGTATTTGATTTGCTGTCCCCTTGTTCACTCCTTGTGTTCTAAGGTGCTTCCTTTTTGGTATCAATATATCTTATTACTTATAAAAAAAAAAAAACAATTTGCTTGGATTTAGAGGGAAATTAGGGTACATGTGTGAGGTTTGGTATATGTTACAAAATAAGGCAAGAGGCGAATATTAATTGAATGTACTATGATGGTTTGCAAAGGTCACCTGAGGGTGTACAGTTGGCATTCAGTTAATGAATGTAGGTTTGAGTAAGATAACTAGGAGAATAACTAGCACCTCCTGATGTTTCCAATGGAGACATTTGGAGTTCAATCCCCCCACCCCCATTGTAACTATCGGATTATCAAAAAAGATAATTGGCAGATATGTTGATATCTCATCCATAGGCATTTAGCATGTGCTGATTGAAGTTGTTACATAATGTGAAATTTAAAGGGAAAAAGAAGGAAAAACTCTGAAATTGTTAATGAAACTTTTTAAAAATTTGATAGCAAATTAGTTCATTGTAGTTATAAATTATGAAAAATGGATTTGAATCATAGGGGGCTGCTCACACTTTAACTTCATCAATTCTACAATTGTGATTGGTGAATGTATATACACATTTGAAATTTGTTATTATATTTTTTTTTTTTTTTTTGGCCCATGTTATTATAACAACTTTCAGATTAGTGCCTCACATACTATTGCAATTCAATGACAGGTGGTGGAGGAGTCATCTAAAACAAAATAATATTTTGCTTTTCTGTGGGTTGTGGTATAATTCATTTTTCTTGCAAGTCTTTACTTTGTATATATATTTGAAAGGGAGATAGTGGGGTAGGGTGTTGTGGGGTTAAAACCAGAGACATAGAGCACCACAAAGTATTACCATTGGGCTAATCATTGAGCCCCTACCTTCTTCTTTTTTATTAGTAAAAATTGCATTTATTAAAAAGAGAAAGAGCCGTAACCCATGCACATAGGATGAATACATATATTGGCTTAAGAAAAGAGAAATTTGTCAGAATAGTGTTTTTAAAAAAAATATACAAATAGAGCTATGCCTCCTGCCTCCATAACATTATTGTTTATAGTCTTGTCTATATTGCCATAATAAAGCAGGGCTCTCAAGCTGAAATATATATATTTTTATTTATCATTATTCTAATCATAGGAAAATTTTATTTTCTTAAGTGGTTGTTGGGCATGGAAAGAAATATCACCAAAATTGATAACAGAATGAAATTAAATTTTTATTTTTCTCCTCTGTCTCTCTTTTTTCCCTTCCATTTAAAGAGAGAAGAGGGGGGGGGGGGGCTCATAATTTTAAAGCCAACAAGCCCAACAGTTTCCACCCACATGCAAGCACTGCAAGAGTGACCACTGCCGTACTCTTGCAGTGGTTTTTACTTTCTGAGGAATTCAGTGGTATGTACTCTCATCTGATGGCAGATATCAGGAGTTCCTTCAAACCAAATGTTTGTGCATTTGTTGTCTTCAACCCTGTTGATAAAGAGCATTTTAGGTTTAATGCTAATATCGATGCTCCTTTGATTAAAGGCTGTTTGGCAATGTTATGTTGGTCCTATAATGAGAGAGATTTATTTTTGCTTCATTGTTTCATTGTTTGCTTGTATATTTTCTTTTCAACCTGTTGGGAGAGAAGACAGTGGTGCAATAGATAATACTTTTGGACTTGCATTGGTGTCTTTTGCAAGTAATGTAGAGGGGTTCTGTGTTTTGACATGGAAGGTAACCTGGCTAGAGATGTTGTGTAAGAGAGGGATTTAATGATAATAATTTTATACTTAAATGTATTTGGTCTGAGTCTCAGGTTATGAAAATTTATATTAGTAAAACTAAACTTGTCTCCATTGGCTTGATTATATAAGAATCATTATTGAGGTTCCAAAGGGCCTTGCCTTAATGAGGTTCCACGTTATCAAAAAATAAAAATGCTTATTGAGCTGATGCTTCTATTTTCTTACAAATGGCCATTTTTCCTTTGGTTGTTTTTCTTTATTTTCCTATTTATGGCTGTGTTATTTCGATAAATGTTATGCTATTAACTTTTCCTACTATCTAAACATCTCTTTGATTGGATGTTGCCTTTTAATATTTCTGTATGGCACATATTTTTTTCTCTGTTTTCTCCCTGTATACGCTTTCTAGTTTTATTACTTATCAAAAAAATCTTTCTGTATGGCATATTGATATGTAGGTGGAGTATTATTTCAGTGATTTGAACCTGGCTACTACTGATCATCTAATGAGGTTCATCAGCAAAGATTCTGAAGGATTTGGTAATATCATTTGCTACTTTATTTTAGTTTCAGATGTCTATGACATGGTTAGAATTATTTGTTCGAAAGCACTGACAGGCTTGATCTGCTCTCTTTCACAATAATTGTTCGTAGAAATTTCTGCATCTTTATGCACTTGCAAATGCTCCTAGACACTCGAACATATACACATTTCTTCTTTTCTTTCTCTTTTGGTGAAGCTATTGATTTCAGAGTAATAATGTGTAGATATGATATTCTCTTTCATGAATTATTTGAATCCAACTTTGGAGTCACATTTTAAATTCCTTCTTATACTTCTGTTGTTATATAGTGCCTATATCTGTTGTTGCATCTTTCAAGAAGATTAAGGCTCTTATAAGTAGTCATTCCCAGCTGGCAGCTGTTTTGCGGAACTCATCAAAGCTTGTGAGTGTCTTCATACAGTCTAGCTTCAATAATCTTCTTTGTTAACCATGTACATCTGTTTTTTGACCTTTGTAATAAAAAATTTGTTGATGCTCTACAGGTAGTTAGTGAAGATGGAAAGAAAGTTAGACGCCAGCGTATCTTAACTGAGTCAGAAATGGAGGAGTTGCAAGTAGGTTTATCCACTAGTTTGTTGGTTGGTTCTGATTTTACTGTTTGTTATGAGAGATGATTGGCTGACCTGTTTATTATGTTATTCTATTCCCTCTAAGTCAAGCATATCAGAATGATTGTTTAGAAAACTGGTATGTTATGCATAATGGTGTGTATTTCGATGCAAAGTTATCATCTATCTTGAAAATGTCTTGTAAGATTCAAGCTAGATCTTTGTTGTTTGAAATGAAATTCTTAAAGTTCCCAACAACTGAACTATTGTTATTACATCTTATTTTCTAATTCTCATTTTGATTCACAGTCTCGAATAGTTGTTGCTGAAAACTTGCCTGAGGATCATTGCCACCAAAACCTTATGAAAGTTTTTTCTGCTGTGGGAAGGTACCAAGATATTTCTAATAGAAATTTTCAAACTCAATGCCTTGCTTGTATAGAAAAAATAATCATGTTGAGTGGTCCTTTGGCAGTGTGAAGACAATCCGTACTTGTCAGCCTCAACCCTCCAATGGTGGGGCTTCTTCAGCATCTAGATCGGGAAAAGCTGATGGTGTGCTTTATAGTAACAAGGTAAGTAGGGAAGTTGACATACTGCCTTGGTGCAGTTTTTTTTGGCAGTTTTTTTGAAAGTTTTAAATCATGCTTCATCGACTTTAAGGTGGTAATAATTCTTTATGTCAGAAATTATATCTGTTTTTGGCTTTGACTACAACTAATCCCCACTCTTGCTTCATCTTATACCCACTTTTCCTTTCTTAGCTCTATGGATTTCCTAGATGATTTCTTTTTCAGGTGTTATTTTCTTTTGTACATCTTCTCTTTCCATTTTGTTTTTCTTTTTTGTTCTCCTTGGTGTACGGTGTACCCCATTTGGTAGGATTACGCTTCTCTTTGCATTTAAAAAAAAAGTTATGTTAATGCGTATCGCTACAAGTTCAATGAAAATAATAGGAAAGAACAAAAGTTCAAGGGCACAGTACAACAGTATGGCAATATGTCTAGTAGTGCTCCTGCCATGGGAAGGGCTTGCTGTGTGTTCTGGTTTGGTGTCATGAGGTGCAGGCTTGTCTGGTGATTAGTTGTGTGTCTTATCACTGTATGGCTCTGCAGACTTGGAGTTAGTTTTGAGTGGCAGTTTTGTTAAGGTCCTTCTGGCTAAGAGATGCAGTGATTTAGCTTGGGTGTACTGCTCATCATGATAGCTTGGTGTATATCTTCTGTAAGGCATCTAGTGTAGCTTCTGTGGTGTGGCATAGACTGAGTTAAGTTTGGTGAGCTGCTGGTGTGCTCTATGCCAAGTCTTGGTGTCTGTAGCATGAGGTGTTGGTGGCTGCTGCCTAAGCTGAGCTAGGACAAGCTAAGTAGTTGATGACTACTGCATTGCTTTATATAATCCAGGCTCCAGCTCACCTTGACTGTTGTTGTATCGACTTGATAAGTGATAGGAATTAATCATAGTTTTAACCAGTTACTGATTAGCCATGTGCATTGAATAAAGCCATTTGCTTAATTGAGTAAATCTGTTAGTTAGTTAGGAGCAAATGGAGAGTTAGTGAGTGATTCTTGGAATGTATGTTATTGAGCAAGCATACATAGCCTGCATAAGCAATTGTAATAGGCAAGAATTGAACTGTTGAGTAAAAGCTTCTCTCTTATTCTCTAGTCTCTCTCTCATTCTCATCTTTCTTAATTCTGGAGGCCCAGCAACCTCGAATTAGCTATCCCATCATGAGCTTGCTGATCATAAGAAGCAGGTTCTTTTTCAAGTTTCAAATTCACTGGTTTGAATTATATATTTTTTAGGAGCAAATTTTTGGTGCTATCCTTTCACTAAATATGCTTGTCCAAATGATTCAGATTTTAGGTATATGTTTGATTTGACAGCTTAATGCATTTGGCAGATGATGCAATCATCTGCAGGTTCATTGGGCTTTTTAAGAACCTTCTCTATGCACCTATGACTTCATGTGAACATGCCTCCTCTGACCATTCATGGTTGCCATTGCTGAACGAATGCAGCTATTAGAGGAAGCTATTCCAGTTTATATTAGACTTTTTAAACTTTAGATATGAGGAAACGTATGACATTGATGCAATTGGATATGAAAGCCTTAACATCTGAATCCTTTGTTTCGTATGTAGTGGCATGCTTTGTGGAGTATGAATCTGTTGAGCTGGCTGAGAAAGCAGTAAGTACTTTAATTTTCTGTTACATGACACAATTTCTCTTCCGTGCTCATTCTAGCATACATTTATCTGTAAATACTATTATTGCAGGTTGCAGAGCTAAATGAAGAGGGGAATTGGAGGCGCGGCCTTAGGGTCCGCTTAATGCTTAAACGCACGGTATTTGCCAAATATTGAGCTTTTTTCCTTCCTCATGATTTGTTTGCAATTCAGCAATAGTGTGTTCAGTAAGTTTACTTACTGAAAAGTAAGAAACAAATACAAAAAATTGGAGGGCAGTGTCAAAAATCATTTCCTTCTCAACATAAATACTTCCAGAATAAATGTATATTTAGTGCAAATAATAGGAATGGGGAAGTGAACACTGAGAGTGAGTATGTGTGCACACGTGTTCTTTTTTTAAAAAATTAATTACATTAGTTGTGCAATCTGGTTGGTCCTAAAACCAGGACAGTTCCTGTAGTTTCTCTGCAGTTGCTATTTTAGTTGAATGCAATTCTAAGTCAAGGTTGATAGAGAGCCCTCTATGCTAATTTTAGTCCATCTAATGCCTGCATTAGTCCATTGATGTGTCTTTTGCAAATTTTCTCTTCTCAGTCAAAACCTTCTTCAGCGCGAGGAAAAAAGGGACATGATGGGGAAGTGATTGAGGAAGACGATACTTCTACATCTGATCAGCAGCAAAGTGAGAAACAGTTGGAGGATCCCCCCCAACAGTCTGATGCCCATCCACAAGAACAAACAGTAAGTGCCAGTGCATTGGCAGAAAGCTGTTTAGAAATTATAAATTTTGAAAGCATCATGAATAGAGATGGTTATTTGTTTTAGCTTTGGGAAAATATATTTTTCAGAAAGGAGCTAGAGCTTTAGCCTTTAAGGAATGCAGTCTATTTTGTTTATTGCATTACTCACTAGTTTCCTTTCTTTTTCAGTTTCTTCTGTTAGTTAATACAGATATGGGTTTTATTATGTTTATTTTTATTTTTTTCCCAGAACTAGTACTTGCCTACTATAATTTGTTAGAGAAAAGATGAGATACAGGGATTTTAGTAGCCTCACATGGTACCCTACCTTAACAAAATGTGTGGGATGCGGTCTATTTTCTTATTCTCCGACTGCCATTTAGGAATGGGCATATTTTCATGTCCTGACAGGCAAATATATCAATCATCATTATACATACAACAGTAACACATTGTCCAACCTATCTATTGTCCTCCTTTCCAAGGGCTTTTACATTTCACTGACACAGATGCAGATGTTATATAAGTCGTGAAGTGACTTGTTTATAATATACATTTGGAAAGTAATGTGATAATTATATTTTATATTAATCTGTGTTTCTTTTTTCTTTTGACACAATAATTTTTTGTTATAACATTTTCATTTTTAATTCTTTGGATTAGGGAGAGGAGCAGCAGCATGTCAACGAGAAAGATGGAGGGCAGAGGAGAGGTCGTAACCGTGGCCGGGGCAAGGACGTGGAAGGGGTCAATACCACCACAATACCGTGGAAATCATGTGGGAACTCCCCCTTCAAACAATGCAGTTAATAATGAGCAGCCAGCTATAGCCAAGCAGCCTCCTGGACCACGAATGCCAGATGGCACAAGAGGATTTGCAATGGGTCGGGGGAAGCCAGTTGCTGTGAATATTGCATAATAACTGGGTATTCTACATAATACTAATTACGGGGGTTTTCTTGTGCCTGCGAAGTGTATGTTTGGGTGGGAAACTGTCTTCTCGTGTGGTGTTGATGGCATGGTTTTACAAGGGCTGTCAATCCGGGTAGTTTGGGTTAAATTAGCAGTATAAGTTGAGTACTTTCTTCTGTTTGTTTATGTAATTCAGTAAGGATGATGCAGAGAATTGATTTTTACTTCTTTTTTTTTTCAATTTAAATGTAGAAAGGGGAAGGGAAAAAAAAAAAAAATAGTGGGGAGTCTCCAATACCTATAGGTAAATGTGAGTGAAGAAATGACATTGCAATATAACACTGTTCAATATATTTCTTGCTCTCTCTCTCTCTCTCTCTCTCTCTCTCTCTCCTTGGATTATGAACGCCATATTTCACATGATCCCAAATTGTAACAGTGAACTAAACTGAAGTGACAGGAACATATCTTTTAGTTTGCAGAGCATAACAGGAGGAAAAATATCTGGATGTGAACAATTGTTTTGGACCAAAAGCTGAAGTGATGCCAAAATAGTTGGAATTAAGTCTTCTCTTGATTTGAGTTAGAGGATAACAGTAAAGCAATAATTCTTCAAAGTAGAGTTGGAGAATAGAAATGGGTGTCCTTTATAGTTATACTCGTTTTAGTTGGTTCCACATTTGTTTTAAGTGATGTCCCTTCTTATTCTTGGTTGGCCCCAGTGTTAGTGTGACTTACGTTTCTTTCCTTCGCTTTCACTTTCGACTCTCTTCTTCTGCTTGTAAGCCATATGTTTCTCTGTCGTTTTTGATTTTATAGGCACAATTTCTCTTTATCGTAAGCTTAGAGAGGCTTGTTGAATCGGTGACTTGAAGATAAGGTGGTCCAGATGTCAATATAGCAATAATTCTGATAGATGCTACGAACAAGTCCAGTTGTGGGTAAGCAATAGTGTATTTGTTAACACAACAATTTTTAGGTGGCACTTCTAATTATAAGTACTGGAAGGTGGCAGTAATTCATGTGAGGCATGGACAAAGTCTTTCACTTATTGAGGAAAACAAATTACGTATTTTATAACACTTCCTTGATGCTTAAACAGCTATATATTAAGCAAAGGCAACTCATCTCAAATGGCCTATTAGCTCAGCTGGTTAGAGCGTCGTGCTAATAACGCGAAGGTCGCAGGTTCGAGACCTGCATGGGCCACTTTTTATTTTTTACATATTTTCCCTCTTTTTAAACATTAAACATTAAACATTTCCTATTCTTTTTTGACATATTCTCCCTCTTTTTTAACATTAACCATTTCATATTTGTATGATTTCAAAGTTGAAATTCTCATATACCAAATCAAGATATAATTATATACATTCCAAATATTTGCTTTCTTCAAAATTTTAATAAAAAGTCAAAAAAGGTATCTAATCTAAAGCTATTTGCTAGATTCAAATTTTAAAATCCTTGCCATAATAATAATAATAATAATAATAAAATCAAAATAGCAACAATAATCATTTTTAATTCAAAATTTCAGGTCGCTATAAATTCTCAAGATTTGGCTACATCAAGGATTGAAAAAAAAAATCCTACTCTAACTTGCGGTGATTATGCATAATTATTTTATATATATATATATATATATTTAAATTATCTATACATATATTTAATATTTTCTATGCATATCCTAATTATAATTTATATTTAATAAACATATTCTTTTACATTTTTAAAATACTTTTATCTCTTCTAATTTCTTAATATTCTCACAATAGCTTTTTCTCTTTATGTTTCATCAATGTCTTATCATTCTCATTAGTATTATTAAAATATTTCCAACCTGCACCAATCCAGCTTACTCTGCTATGACCTCGTCCTATTGCCATCTCTAGCCACATTTTTTTTTTTTTTGTCATTATAGTTTATTTAAACCACACATACAAAATTTAATACATTGTAACACGTCATTAATAGAAAATGTCTCCGCATGTATCTCTAATAAATCCATTCAGATAACTAATTTTACATTTGTTATCTCTAATAAACAAAATATATTTCCCTACGCACAAATACATGTGTTTAGGGCTCAAGCAATATTTCAATGGTAACAACATTCCCTTTTTATGTTTCATACATGTGGTTTAAAGCCCTAATCTCCCCTCCCCCACTACCTAATTAATTAAATTTTCTTTAAAAAAAAAGGACACGTGAAATTAAGAAAAAATTAAATGAAAAAAATAAAGAGAAATCATTCATCCTCATCTACATTTCCGCCCAAAAACCACAACCCCATAAAATACCAAAAAAAAAAAAAAAACACTATTATTACTAGTCTCTACTCACTAACCGATATTCCAAATCCAATAGTCACTCACACATTCACCCACCTTTCACTTCCATTTCATAACATAATTCAAATTCACTCCAAGCCTCTCTCTCTCTCTCTCTCTCATTCATACACCAAACCAAATCAAACCAAACCAAACCCAATGGTGGATTCACCATCAGACCCCCTCCCCCTTACCCCAACCAGCTGGTCCCACGAATATCTCCTCCTCCTCCATCACTACCACCACCACCACCACCGCCACCACAACCACAAGCACAGCCCTGCAAGTTCACGTTCCCTCCTCTAAAGAGGCCCCCCATGAGAGTAACCACCGAGTTCGACAGTGACAGCTTCCTCTTCTTCCACAAAATCTCTTGCAAGTTCCTTGACAACTTGGCCAAGCTCAAGTTCTCTTTCCAAAACGATAGCCAGGGCGAGATTATCCAACCCCAACTCAGCCTCATCACCAAACACCTCTCTGTTCACTACGATTTTGAGGAATTCAATGCTCTCCTCAAATCCTCTCTCCAGCTCGGCTCTAGGTTGCAGCTTCGTGCTCTCCATGATGTCAAGGTCCTTCCTTTCTATCTCTCCCTCTTGCTCAACTTTGTCTAAATTTATGGTTTTTTTGGGTATATTGGGTGCTTTGGTGAAATGGGTTTTCTTTATTTTCGAATGGCTTTCTCTCTGCATGTCTAAATTTATGGTTTTTTTGGTATATTGGGTGCTTTTGGGAAATGGGTTTTCTTTGTTTTCTTATTGGCTCAATCTACATGTATCATATTTTTCTTTCACTCCTGCATGTCTAAAGGTATGGTTTTTTTTTTGCTATATTGGGTGCTTTTGGGAGATGGCGTTTCTTTGTTTTGGAGTGTTTCAGATGCAAATGTTCAGAGTGTTGTTTGTTGATGCTTGGTTATGAAATTTGAATTCTGTTTGTTTGGGGTGAAATTCATCTTTGGGATTGAAGTGAAGAAGGCTTTGATTGTCACTTTGATCTTTCAAATGTTTTGGAACTCCTAATGACCGAATTCACTTCTTTAATAATGTTGTAATGCAATAGGATGTGGTTCTGATTTGTTTGACATTGGTGCTTCATTTTCAAGAGCTTTTCATAGTCAAAATTCAATGTATTGTCGTGGATGTTTGATGTTTGAAGCTTGATTTTTCCTTTCTTATAAGGAGCTATGATTTCAGGAAAACATAGGTGTAGTACTTCATATTGCTGTTTTATGTTATGTTCCTTGTTTCATTTTGCATGGATGCCTGTAATTTATATATTTATTTATTTAATCTATTTATGCTCTTCTACCATCTCTTTAACATGTCATTAACTTTTAGGCACATCAAGGAGAGCTGTCAATGGTTGCAAACCTTGCTGATCCTGGCTATGCATTTGAATTGACATCTCCAGTCCCGTCTAGTGTGGTGAGTATTATCTTTCGCATTTAAGAGTTAAAAGTTGTGTCATTTCTCATTTGAACCAAGTTTTGGAGTTTTGGTTTTGTGGGGCATTATAATGTGACATAGAATTTCAACTCTATTTGGCTGTTCCATATATATCTGCTAGCCAAGTACTTTCTTCAATTTTCCCTTTTGTATGCCAACCCCCTCTCCCCCTTTTATATATATAGACACACAAAACTTATCAAATATTGTATATTTGCTGAGTATAAAGTATAACCCTTAACACCATTTCAGTCAGTATCAAGTGCAATGCCTCTTCTGCTTATATTTCCAAATGAAGTCCTAATAATCTTTAGGAGTTATGACCATGGTTACCTTCTGAATACTGCAGCCCAGAGCAACCCTTAAATTTCCCCTTGGTGAAGTATCATTAGAAGAAAGAGAAGAGGAGGAAGTCAAAAGAAAATTGTCTGTGAATGGGATTGTTAAAGGCCATATTTTGAATGGAGTCTGCACTGCTCAATACAAGGATGAAGATGTGAATCTAAGATATGCCTACAAGGTTTGCACTTTGCATTTTATCTTTCACTTGACTTTTTTCGCCTAATTCCATGTGATAGATGACTAGACTTTTGCTATTCTATAGTTCCTTAATGCTGGGATTGTTTGAATTTAGCTCTTTGTTTGTTTCTCGATCTTTTATGGCCTGTTTGGATGTTTAAAAAAGGAGGGAGAGTAGAGTAGAGGGAAGGGGAGTAATTCAATTACCTTGTTTGGGAGTTTTTTAAAAAATGAGGGGGAGGGGTTTGGAGGGGTTTGAAGGGGTTTCAACTACCTCCAACCCCCTCATTTTTAATTCCCCAAAATTGGAGAGATTTGGAGGGAGAGTAGAGCACATAAAATTATTGATAAAGTAAATTACCTAATTTACCCTTATTATATTTATAAAATTACAATGTTAAAAATAAGGGGAAGGGCTAATTACTTCCTTCCCCCTTACTAATTATAAAAACATCCAAACAAGGTGGAGGGTAATCATTTTCCTCTACTCTCCTCCCCACTACTCCCCTCCCCTCTACTCCCCTCTACTCTCCTTCCTCTCTAAACTCCCAAACAGGCCATTAAATGTTTCATTTCTCAGACTATGTTGATGAAAGTTTGAATTTACTGCAGGATGAGCAATTGTCATTCATCCCAAGTGTTTCTTTACCTTCAAATGTATTTTCATTTGCATTCAAGCGCCGTTTGGTCCTTCAGATAAATTGAGGTTAGGAAGACTCTCTCTCTCTACACTTGAAATGTTTTGTTCTGTGGTCCATGATTGATTGGTTTGGTCTAATTTATAACTAGATATATACTATTTTAGTTTGGTTTTAATTTATTGTATTGGAACTCTTACCTAGGTGTTTTTTTTTGGTTTACTAACACACACAACAACAACAACAACACAACAACAAAAAAAACATTGCCTTAGTCCCAAATTTTTGGGGTCGACTATGGATCCTTAACAAATTAGCCAGGGTTGACCACATGGATTTTTTTCCTCTATCTATTCTATCAAAAGTCATACTTTCTTAAACTTTCTTAATTGATATATCCTTTTTTACGTTTACTAATGCTATTTTTGGTCTTCCTCTACCCTTTTCATTCTCTCAACTTAAATCAACTTACTTTTTGTTACCGGTACATTAGTCACTCTTCTCTGAACATGACCAAACTATCTCAAACAACTCTCTTTCTTTTTTTCGTCAATTAATAATTGAGTAATATAATTTTATTAAAAAAAATAAGAAGAATACAGCTTGAATAAACAAAAGTGTGTGAAAAGTGTAGATCACAGTCCATGGCAGCAGTCATCCAATAATATAATGATTAAAAAAAAAAAAAAAAAAAAATCTGGTAACATGCTGCAGAAGTTCAATACCATCAAAAGACCTACTACTCAACTCTCTCTAAATCATTTTCATAACTTAGAAGGAAAAAAAACTCCAAATCTTTATGCTGCTATGGGTTACCAAACCACCTTTGCCAACACAAGCACGTCATGCTTCCTAAGAGACAATGAAGAAGGAAAACAAAAATGACCAAGTTTGTCTTGCAAATCAAACAATTGAGTAAAAGGTGACAAACTAATTCCCCACTACCTCTGTTTATAGAATTCCAATATATAGCATTCTTCTTTTGGAGATAAGTGTATTTCTAAAATCTTTCACAATGTGGCTGTCCAAATTAAAAAAGAAACTTTCCAAGGCATCTTGACACCCAGATACCCTTTCAAGGGAATTTCATGGCCTCAGGCTCTCTCAAAGCATCATAATAGGACCCATCCTCAAATTTTCTAGACCATGTTAACCTCCAAGACATTTTATCCTCACTCCTCACCTCTACTAGAAGGGAAGTTAGAATACAAGATGTCAAAAATATTAGCTTTGGATTGTAATTCTCAATCTTGAAAAGCACAGGCAAACTGAATATTGTAATGGTGGACTTCTTTTTTCTCTGTTGAAACATCTTGTATCGAACTAAAAAGGTAAAAAATATAATGGGGCAGCATGGAGTATAATAAATTTTCATTTAACTATTATTTAGCAATCCCCTTTATGTGTGTGCCCAAATTACCCTTAATGCCCTGCACTTAGGCTAATTCTGTTACTCCCTCAATATTGCCTACTGGTACCAAACTACCAATTCACTTATATTATCCCTTAGCTTCAAATATACCCATGTTTTTCAGAATCTGCCCATAAAATAAATCATGTCATCTACTATTTAACAAATAGTGTATGGAATATCTCCATAAATTCCCCTATTTCCTCTACTATTTATCGTCCTACAACGTATGAATAAGAGTAGTGATAAGGGATTTTTTTTTTATTAATTTCAACTCTCTAGAACTAATGAAAAAACAAAGGATCAGCTGGGCTGCCAGTAACCAAGTTAGAAAACCACACATTAAAAACGCAAACCACACCCATTTTGTCCATTTTTCACCAAAACCAAATCTGCCCAATCAATAAATCAAGCAATTCCAGGTGGCATGGTTACCTTATAATATCCAGCTTACTAATACCCTCATAGTCAAGCTTACAAGATGATGCTTATGTTGGGATAATATCAAAACCCTTGCCATACCAATTTTAGCTCCAAGTATTTCTCTCATGAAGGGCTTGGTGACACTTGAAAAGCATCACATGGTCCTTGGCCTTGAGTGCCCTTCAATGGAATTAATCTTCCATGGAAACCATCCACTGTTTATAAATTGCAACGACAAGATGTGTGAAACAATTAGTGAAACATGTTGGGTAGAAGCCTAGAAGTACCAGAATTGTGTTTTTTGTGGCATTGCCAAACACATCTGACTTACATGCCCATCTGTTATTGTTGACATGGCCAGTAATTATATTCACCTCTCAAATTGTGGATTGCTAAATTGTGTGTATAATGGCTTTTATTTGCTATTTTCTATTTTATTTATTTCATGTGGATAATTTGGTGTGAATATCTATTATAAAGACTATCAAATGGTGAATGCAAATTATGCCTCTAGATATAAAGAGTGATGGATGCGTTTTGTCATTCTTATTTCCCTTTTTATAATATTTACATGCTCTGACACAATTCTGCACCAATGGTCTTTAGACCAAATCACCAAATGTCATGTCCTCCCCCATAAAATAAGGGGTGGAGGATGAGGTTATGGTTCAATCCTGTTTGGAATTTTGTGTTATATTGCCTATAAAAACTCATTTGGAAAAAAAAAAAAAAAAATTAAGAATTCAGTAAAGCAGAAAAAAAAGGGGGGAGGGGGGGTTTGGGGGATATTGTTTCAACATTTAGAACCATGTTAAAGTTGCGCACAAGTTAGGAATACAAAACCTTAGGGCATGAGAGAATGCATACAGGTTTTCATTCTTTGCTAGGCTTCATTTCGTTCATTCATCTATTTCCAGCTTATTTTGCAACTTATGATTTGTTCTGATCATTCAATGGCCAGCTACTGGTACAATTTTGATTCCAACTACTGGAGTGCTGTGTACAAGCACGTACATGGCAAAGACTTCAAGTTTAAAGCTGGTTATGATTCAGAGGTGCGCCTTGGCTGGGCCTCTCTTTGGGTAAGTACTCCTATTTGCTTCATTGCTTCTGTTATTAAACAAAAATTTTTCTTTATCTTTAATTAGTTGGGTGGTATAAAGATTTCACAGCTGATAATTTTCTCAACATAGGCATGCTTGTTATGAGCTATTTGGTGCAGGAATGTCAGGTCTTTTGAAGGATTATTTTCTGGTGTCTTTTGATCATTGGCTTATTTTTATGAGCACCCAAAGAACAGTGAGCTTAATGGATGGTTGAGATTGTTTTGCTCATATACTTCTAAATCACTAGCTTAAGTTGTAATTAGAGAGTAGGATAGCTTTGACCATGTGTTTATTTCTTCATCACTTCACTGTATACTTTGATAAGACATTCTCCAATATAGCAAAACGAGTTTATCAATTCTACAATTATAGACTAGTTAAATTTATTGTAAGAGAGTTGTTTTTGTCTGGAACATTGAGCTAAGTTTTGCTTGGCTTTATAATGATCTGGTTTCAGGTTGGAGATGAAGGTGGCAAAGCAAAGACAGCTCCAATGAAGATGAAAGTTCAATTCATGCTCCAAGTGCCACAAGACAACATTGGATCTTCAGCCTTGATGTTCCGGGTCAAAAAAAGATGGGACATATGATCTTATTCTGGACAGCCTGTTCTCCTTTCTTATACATTAAATATTGGTTCTATATGGTAGCCCAGCTTGTTACATCACGGCCCGTTGTACTGATGCTTGTTGCTACATAATGAACGTCATTTGGTTGTTATTCTCTTTGAAATTAGAGCTTTAGTGGCCATCATGTGACAGGAAGATCATATAGAATTTTAAGAGAATTCCAAATTTCTTACTACATAAAGCTATCTCCTGTTGCAATGACGTTCATAATTTATTTGCTGCATTGGGTGATAGGGATGCATGGAACTACCCCCTTGTACACTGAACTGTTCCATCTTCACCTAACCTTCAAAGAAGCACTATAAGGCGATTAGATAAGACTTTTTTTTGTATGCATTTTTGTCTGCTAATGTTGAGCCACTTGGTTATTCAAGAATGTGATGGCTTCATATTCTCTGAATTCATATACCCAAATCACATTAGATATTACCGGAATTGGTCCATTGTGGGATTCATCATTCGTGGGTTTTTAATATGTCAATTCAATTTTGTAATTTTTTAATGGAAGAAAATGTCACATCACTTAACTTAAAAAGATGCCACGTTATTTTTTGATAGCCATGTAGGCACTGCACTAACGTTGGTTAACAAAAAGACTAATAATGTTTATTTTTTAAACTAAAGGATCAATATTAATTGCGTTTACTAAGTAAATTTCAGGGATTGATAATGTATTTTGGTCTATATTTTCAAGGTATTTCTATTTCAGATGGTAAATGGAGTCTTGTTCCCAAAAGAAAAAAAGAAAAAGAAAAAAATCTTCTCAACTTTGGGTCAAAATCAAACTAAGCCCTACTCTTCTAATGAGGATTGACTCAAAGCCTAGGCCCAAAAAATTGTGGCGAAAATTGATCTTTTAAAAAAGAGAGAAGTACAAGAAATACAAATTATAATTTTTTTTTTTCATAATTATTGGCCTAATAAGTTTTGCTTGCGATTAGTTCACTGAAGCAATATTGCATTCAAATGCTCTTACTACTGCTACCAATTATAGCATTTCATCTTGGTAGTAAAAAAATGTGAAAATTTGTGTCTTGAATTATTGAAAAAGAAAAAGAGTGGCTTGTTTACTCTCTATCTACCTTTAAGAAGATCTTCAAAATATTGGGTTAATAAAAATTGTACCCAATTAAAACCCTTTTAAGTATTTTATTATTATTACTACCTTTATCACACGCTTGCACATGCGATGCGGTTTTTTTTTTTTTTTTTTTTTTGGTCTAGTGTCATAATTTTTTTTTTAATTTAAAATTTCGGATAAGTTTATTTTAAAGACATGGATTAACAGGAGAATGTCTTATTTTGTAAGTATTTTAAGTGGAGTTAGAGATATATTTTTACTAGATTATTCTCAAGTTTTCTCCGGGTTAAATATAAGGTTTATGGATATTTATGAACCATATAAAAGTTTGGTCTAAAAAAGAGAATCATTTTATAAACAATATAGATTATTATTTTAAAAGTGTGTTGTGGCTTGTGAACTCTTTCATTTAACAGCTTGAGACACTTTTTTTTTTTTTTTTATATAATTTACTTGAGATGAAAATTTTTCTGTAGTATAATCTAAGTTCCTATAATATCGACCACAAGTCCCTGCACATGAGCGGACATCCTCTTCAAACAATATGCTTCTCGCAAGTACGAAGGTAAGTAAAACATGAAACAACTAATATTATGTTTAGTTGCATAGAAAGCCGGTGAAAAGTACAACAAAATTTATATTAACAACATATGTGCAAAAATCCTGATACACATTACACACACAGAGTCTGTTTGGATACCGCTTATTGTTGAAAACTGAAAATTGAAAGCAAAATAATTTTTAAATGTGTGAATAATGCCGTGAGACCTAATTTTAATGAAAATTTTACTGAAAAAAGAGGTTTGTGGATCCCATGAATCGTGCACGGGACCCACTAACAGAGACGCAATTGTTGGAAAACACGCAAAATGTGCTTCCCAAACTCACACTTAGGGTCCGTTTGGATACTGCTTATTTTGCTGAAAATTGAAAACTTATTGTTGAAAACACTGTAACAAAATAATTTTTAAAACAAAAAAACCGTAGAATTTTTTTTTTTTTTTTACCAAAAAAAGGTAGAATAGGTACATTTAAATGAATAAAAGTACAAAAGGTGTAGGCCAGCTGTATAGCTCAGGACACTGTAGCAAATTTTAATAGTGCGGTTTTCACAAGTTGTAGCTCCGTGAACAGTACTGTGGGGGCCACTAAAAAACGCAAACACAGATGCACATATATTCATCGCAATCCAAACGGTCACTTAGAGTCTGTCTGGATACCGCGTATTGCTGAAAAATAAAAACTGAACACACTGTAGCAAAATAATTTTTAAATGTGTGAATAGTGTCGTGAGACTCAGTTTTAATAAAAATTTTGTTGAATTTCGTACTTGTGGGTTTTCTAAATAGTGCACGGACCCACGGTTTAAATCACAAATGCGCAGAAAACGTATTCAAACTAACACTTAGCAATGTACACTCAATACATGTTATATCCAAAATTGCATGTATGATATTCATAATAAAATGTGAACAGTAATAGTGTACAATTGCGAGTGTGTGATAATCACTGTTCTTAACATCTTTTGTTGTTCAGGCCGAGCAAGCCTCTTAATTCTGACTGTAAGCCTCATCGAGAGTGACAAGGTGTAAACACAAATTTTTCAATTGAAGAAAAAAAATGAGTTCTACAAAGATATTTTTTGTATTAATCAAGTAATGAGTTCAATCTCAGTTTTGACAATGCTCCTCTGATTCTATCTTCTTTATGTCTTGACTCAACGCGAAACTTTTTCAATTTGGTTGAAAGATGGATCAAATGGTCTTCACAACGAATCCCTGGCTTTAAGCTTGTTAGAGATTTGTTGTCCTTCAGTTCTTCAAGCCCTTCGAATGTTCTTCAAGTTCTTCAAGTTCTTCAAAGATTCTTGAGACAGAATTCTCCAAAGCTTGGGCCTCTTGAAAACCTTCTCTCCCCAATGAAGGGATGTCCTCTATTTATAGTGATTTTAGAGGATAAGCTCCACTATGAATTGATATGTTTGAAATATGTAGCAGACTTTTGATTGACCTAAATTCTTCTTAGAGAAATTATCTCTATTTATCTATTTTGATAAAGATCATATTTTGATAAAGATAATAATCAACAAAGATAAATAATTATCTCTATTTAATTTATTTAATAAAGATAATTATCTACCAATTTTGAATAGAAAATTTAATCTTTATTTTATTTTAATAAGATAATTACCCATAAACTTTGAATAGGAAATTTATCTTTATCTTGTGGGCCAAATGACACGTGGCAAATTTTGATATGCCAATGTGATGCCAATTTGGATGACACATGTCATCATCTAATTTAATTAATTTAATGACATTAATTTAGAATTTGCCACTAAACTTTGATGTGGCATTTTATAATTGGCTGAAAATTTTGCCTCTTACACAAGGATCTCCTTTTATCTTGTTCAAATGAAGGCCGCAAAAATGGAACACAAAGTAAAGGTGACTTATTGTGTACAACCACAAAAGAATTTGAATTTAGTTGCGATTTTCACTGTTGGGTTGAAACCCAATATCACTCTTCTGGACGCAAGAATTACAGAGTGAAAGTAGAAGAAGTGTGTTTATAAAGGGAAACTAAAAATCCCAAGTGACTACTATGTGGATGATAGAAGAGCTGTATACAGTGTGGATGATGGGGTTTTGAGTGTTCGGGTACCTACAGGCTACAAGAGAGCTCCTGAGACTTGTGGAGTTGGCGTACCAGAGATTCCTAATCCATAGTTTTTGAAGTATTTTGTTTAAAATTTTACTAAGTTGATGTCTTGTGTTACATGGGTTTTGACTATATTTGATACATTTCATGTTTTGTTGCTTCAACTCCCGGTTTAAATGCTAAGTTTCAGCTTTTATTTTGAACTCGTTATAAATATTACTACATAAATATTCCATTTCTTCCCCATGTTTGGAACTAAGGCTCCCGTATTTCCCCCATACACTTTAAGGCACAAAGAGGTATCATTTGGATCAACTCACCCCGTGCTCCGTGTTTCAACTTCAAGCATTATCTAATGGCAGGTCTGCTCTTCTTCTGCTATTTAATGATGTGCTAGTTTATTCACTATAATGTTAGGGGTTATTTGGAGTTTTAAGGAGCCATTATTTAGGGGTTGTTTGGTACCTGCTTTTAAACATCGGTTTTCAGTGTTAAAACAATTAATATGTATTTTTATAACACTCAAATACATATTTTCACAACATTGAAAACTGAACAACAGTACTTAAACACTGCTACCAGACGAGGCCTATTTGTTGGTTTTTATTTTATTTATATTGTGTTATGAACTGGAAAACTGAAATGATAGTTTGGTCTTCGAGATGGCTAATCTCCTGAATGGGGGTGAGAGAAGGGAAATTTGGGGTAAACTTAGCTTGATCATTTATTATTTGCTTATGCTCTTAAATAGTCTCAAGCAGAATGCTCAACTAGGAAATTCAAATTACAACTTAATAGTTCTGCAGCAAATTCAAATAATGAACTAATCCTAATAACAACTTGAAATTGAGATAACATTCTAAACCTAATCAACAACTTGAAATAACAAGGGAATAACAATCGGATAGCAATAAATTTGGATGGAACTTATTGATAACTCCTTATCTGGTCGTGCAGCATGCTTATCTTCTCCCACAAGTTTAGGTGTTTTACGCAGAATGGTCTCATCCTTGTCTGAAATCTGAATCATAACATATTGTTATTATTATTTTTTTATGGATTGGTGGAGGGCAATTTATGTTAATGTCTGACGGTGCATAGATTTTTTTTTTTGAAAGGGATGGTGCATAGATTAAGAAACGATAAAAATATTCTTATTTTTTATAAAGAAACTTGAGGGTTTCACATGATCATTGGCATTACTCAAAGCATGCCAAAACAAATGCTTTAGATAAATATGCACAACGTGCTTATCTGCTTTCTAAACTTCATTTGTATCAAATGATACCACGTCATTGCTATCAAATACCCAATAAATAAGAGATATGTGTGTAAAAATAACTACCCATTAGTATAAGTCTTTCAGTTGTTAGTTGGGTAGTTATTTTTTGTTGATATATTTCACACTTATTAAATTTTGATACCGCTAACATGACATCATTTGATACCAAATATCTTATCATTTATCTGCATACAATTTATTATTTATTGCAATGTAGTGCGTATAAATTGCTCTTTAGCTATTTTTTTTTCAAATTATTTTAAACATTGGGTGTTGTGCTGGACATGTTCCATCTGATACTCTGATAATGCCATCAAATCTTCTATCCAATTCTTTTTAATCCCATTTTGTGTTCACAAATTAGAACTTTTTAATTAATTCCTTATTGAATGCCTTTTTCTTATGTCACACACCTAATCTGGTTGTTCAAAAAGCCGAGGCCATCATGGAGAGATGCATGTTACACTATGATTTGAGCTCAATTTATCCATGTGCCTACCTTGCATTGTGGATCTTGGAAGTGGTGAATTTCAAGTACTAAAAAAACTGAAGTCATCTGTTTGATTAATGATGTTACTCTTTTGGTTTTATGTGACATCCTGAACATTTTATACGTGGATCTCTGTTTTCAGGATACTTGTTATTTGTTACTTCCAGAAAGGATAGCTGGTATTGTATTTTTGAGTTGTGACTTATAATTTGAGGCGAAAATAGCAAAAAAAACATCTTTTTGCAAACTATGTTGCAATTTATCATTGTTTTGAAAATATGTAGGAATCTACTACTTTTTAGGTACTCGAGTTTGGCAAAATCGAGTTTTTCATGGTACTACCATGGAAAAATTTTGAAAATTTTTTATGGTACCATAAAAAAAAAATCCGAAAAATTTAAAGCATATTTTTTCAAAGAACTCAAGTTTCACAAATTTGAGTTTTAAAACAGTAGTACATCACTACATATTTCTAAAATAGTGGTAGATTGCTAATTTTTTTTGCTAAATAGTGGTAGTGGGCCATTTTTGCCTGTAATTTAATGATATCCTAGCTGTGCCTGTGTATGTTTGAGCAGTAAACATATAAATATACTAATTGGTGTCCACCACCACCACCGCCAAATGTTAGCTTAATGGAAATATATGTAGATACTGTAAGTCTGTAACTAGTAATGTCGAATATAGTCAAAAGTCAATCAACTGTTGTGGGTGAGAAGCCGTACTAAGAACCTTGGACCTAAACACCAAAGCAAAGGCGATGAAGCATCCTAAATGATCAGGCTGCTATGACGTTCTAACAGCACATACCTTATCTCATGAGTCATGAATCATGAGTCCTTAAATATTCTAACTTTATTTTACATAATAATTATCAAAACAGTTTTAGTTTGAAATAACACAGAGACAGAATAGTTTTCTTCTTTTAGATAGCAGAAGAAATAAATAATTAGTGCAGTGCAGTGATACAAATTTTTTCACATATGTCATAATTGCCACATATGAGCAATGTTTATTACACACACTTACACACAACCGTATACTCGCCACTTTTGTACATAATCGTGAGTTTAACTTATAGTTTCAGTTCAATAAGTGTGCTATGTGTATAAGAGACATTAACCTAATAATATTAGTGTTAGTAGTGGGTCCATGTAAAGTTATGTTGTCCTGTTACCACTTTTGTAGAAAAAGATATGAAAAGAAAATTATGACCCTAGGATTGCTCTAAAAGAAAACCAACAAAATAAAAATATGCTCATGATTTGAAGCTCTTTAGAATACTTTTTTTTTTTGCAAAAGGTATGATTAGAACATGGAATTTTCTTTTCTAAGACTTCAATCAGCACTTTGTTGGACTCTTTATTCACAAACAAATATGCAATGTAAGATCATTGCAATACTTTTGTTGTTGTTGTTGCAGCAAATAGTGTGATTAGAACATGGAATTTTCTTTTCTAAAACTAAAACGCCACTTTGTTGAACTCTTGTTACCCAAGAAAAAAGAGGCAATTGGCAAACAAATATATGTAAGATCATTGCAATACTTTTTTCAGTTGCCAACAACATGACTAGAACATGGAATTCTTTTTTTTTTTTTTTTTTTCTAAAAAATTTGAAACAACACGTTGTTGAGCTCTTTTACCCAAGGAGAAAAGACTTAGCAAACAAATATGTAAGATCATTGCTAATTTGCCATAAAAATTGTAAAGCCACATGCGCTGCAAAAAGTTAAAAGAACACATAATAATAAAAGGACAACTTCTATCTAGCATATGTTCTACATTCAACAAAAGGTTGCTCGCTATTAATTAAAAAAAGAAAAAGAAAAGGGAAAGCCTTGTATTCAGTGAGAAACCAAATTTTATAAAGTTTCACTTTTTAATGATGAACTGAGAACATTCATAGTTGGGATGGTATATGCTATATCTTATCAAGATTTACCATTTTAGCACAAAAAAACGTCAACAACTCGTCTGCTAAGCTAAAAAAATTTGGAATACTGCTACAGTACCATTACAACATTCTAAATCCAAAAATTGCGATGGTATTGTAGCAACATTTTAAATCCAAAAATTATTATTTTATTCTACCTACAAAAGTTTGCCTCCTCTCTCCACTGTCTCATTCTCTCTCTCTCTCTTCAAAATATATTATTTTATTATGTTAATATATTATTTTATTGTGTAAATATATTATTTTATTGTGTAGTATGGTAAAATAAAAATTAGGATATTAAATCTATTGAAAAATAGTATTATATAATTAATAAATCAGCTTTTTGAGATGGTAAAATAGAATATAATGGAATTGTCGGATGGGAATGCTCCTATTAGGACTGAAGCAATGGAATATAATATAATTATAATTATAATTATATTATTAACTTGTCAAATGGTAAAAATGCTTTCGTTCGTGTTTGTATTTTGTATATATTTTTTATTAACACAGTGTTATACCAATTTCAGGTTTTTGTTATTTTAGCTAAATATAATTTTATAAAAAGTACTCAATTAAACCCTATAATTTAAAGGTATAACAAATTATATTCTATAAAAGAATATTAAATTAAACTCTGAAGTTTTAAAAATTAATAAATTATACTATATAATTTAAAAATAACACATTAAATCCTAAGATTTTAAAAAATAATAAATTAAAATCTTGAACTTTTAAAAAGTAACAAATTGTTATCAGGTGTCTTGTAACCCAACTGACACTTCTAGGCGTCTCCAACAAAGGCGCTTAAGTTCAAATCTCACTTTTTTATTGTGACTATGAAGTTATAAAAATCAAGATTATTCTAATAAAAAAAACAAATTAAACCTTTGTTGATTTACAGTACTTTCTAGTGATTAACTTATTACTTTTAAAATTATATAAAATTTTACATCCCTAAATTAAAAGTTTGAAAAGATAAGTTTCTTGTATTTTTTTTCATATTTATCTTGATTTATAATGTGGTAAAATTCCATTCTTTTTTCAAAAAAAAAAAATCAAATATCTTTATTCCCTTCTTTTGTGCTGATTTTGATGGGTAAAAAGATTCAAAGCTGACCATCCTAAATCACTTTTTTACCGGTCAAAAAAAAAAAAAAAACAATGAACAAAAAGGTTCCATGAAAAGGGAATCCGTTTTCTTATTTATCTCAAACTACTATATATATATTAATCCATTTGCTCCAATAAAAAAACATCCTTATTTCTTTGTTCCTCACTCTCTCTCTCTCTCCTTGTGTGTTTTGTGTGTGCGTGTAAATTCTCTCTTTTTTTTTTTCTTCTCTGGAAAAGGGATTAGAAAGAAAGGAAGAAAGAAAAAGCTTTTTATTATTTTTGGTGATAATCCCAAAAGAAAGGAAAGAAAATTCAGAGTTCCTCTCTGCTGTGAAGTGAAAGAGAGTGAGAGAGAAAGCAAAGAAAGAATGACTGTACCTATATCTTCAAGGCTGTGTTTGCCTCTGACCACTACCACTACTTCTCTCTCTTCTTCTTCTTCTTCTTCATCAGACTTTCCTTCCAAATCCCTGAAAACCCTTCACACTGCAAGCCCCAATTTCAGTCTCCACTCTCCCTCTTCCCCTTCATCTTCTTCATTCCCTCATTCTCAACACACATGTACTCGAAAACACAAACGATCTCTCTCCACACCAACGGTATTTAATCTTACTCTATGTGTGTGTGGGTGAATTTAAAGTGTTGGGTTTTGTTAATTTTGATGTTTTGGATGCAAGAGTTAGTAAATTTTTGTGAGCTTGGGAGGTTTTTAATTCTCTGCTTTTTGTTTGGAATGCTTAGGCTATCATGGGTTCTGTTCATTCGTTGCATTCTTTGAGTGTGTAGGTGAATTTAGGAGTTGGGCTTTGGTAATTGAGATGTTTTGGATGCAAAAGTTTGTAACTTTTTTTTTTTTTATGAGCTTGGGGATTTCTTATTCTTAGCTTTTGTTTGGAATGCATAGGCTGTAATGGGTTCTGTTCATTCATTGCATTCTGTTTGTGTGTAGGTGAATTCAGGTGTTAGGATTTGTAAATTTAGATGTTTTAGATGCAAAAGTTAGTAAGTTCTTATGAGCTTGGGGCCTGGGGGGGCTTTCTTGTTCTTAGCTTTTGTTTAGAATTCATGGGCTATAACGGGTTCTGTTCACTCATTGTATTCTTTGTGTGTGCAGGTGAATTTAGGAGTTGGGTTTTGTTGATTTAGATGTTTAGGATGCAAAAGTTGGTAACTTTTTTCTTAGCTTGGGGGCTTCTTATCCTTAGCTTTTGTGTGGAAGGCATAGGCTATACTGGATTTATGTTCGTTCATTGCATTTTGTAATTTTTGGATTCCTCCCTTTATGTCGAAAGAACCGTACCTTATCTATTTATTAGATTGGTGAGAGTTGTATGTCCTATGATTGTAGGTGGAACCAATATTTTAGTTTTGTTGTTGATTGGTAATAGTGTATGGTAGCTTGCATTGGAGAACTGGGGCTATGTGCTAAATATGAGATTTTAAATGTGAATATGTAGGTAAGAGAATCACATACAAAAGATTGGTAATTTTGTTTATTCAATACTTGATGGACTGAGTTATTAGAAAGATAGGGATTTTTCTTTTGGAAGGGGGGAAGGGGGATGGGGGACTAGAAAGCATTGCTATAAAAATACATACAGTGATACAGATGAAACTTTTATAGTTTATACATTGAGTATTTTGTGGAAAGACTAAAATATTTCTATGGGGTGAGTAGCCTTGTATCAATTACTACCCTCCATATTTGGTGTTGGACATGTTACCATTGTAAACCTTTTACAGTAAATTTTTTGTAGCTTTATCATTTTCCTTTTCTAATATGCTTTAGAATCGGTTTTTATATTTGCTTTGAATCTATCCTTTTTGCATATTAAAAAGGGAAGAATCCCATGAAAACATTACCAAAGTGATATATCCCACCAAAGTTGCCCCCATAAATGCTAGTTGGGTTTGCAGGAATGTAAAATTATTGATTTGAGTCACTCCCAAAGGAGACTTGCCCTCCCACCAGTTTAAATTAATTGTTAGAAGGTCATAACTTTATTCAATCAAGGACAACCAGCTGGTAGATTTGTTTACATGGTGGCACCTGTCAATTTGGCCTTAATGTATCCGCTTGCATGGTGCTTCAATAATCCTTTATGTCTGGAGTTTGAGCACCTATAAATTATTGTTTGATTTCATATGTAGTCAATCTAAACAATTGGGTAAGGCTTTGCTTAGTTTACCATATATCAGATATAATTATCTCTCTGTTACAATGCATAATCGCTAAGAGGGAAGTATCAAGCTTCCTGTAAACCTGCTTGGTCTTGAAATGAACAGGGTTGATACATGTAATTTGCACTGTATGACCATCTTTCCACCACCAACATGAATCAAAGCTCATGTTAGTTTGAACTTGTAGATCACCACTCTTGTGGGCAGTTGGTTTTCACTAATGATTTACTACCAGGGCTCTGTTTTTATTTGCTGGTATAGTGGCTTTGTGGACATATGAGAAGAGATCAAGACATGGATAATTGGAACTATGAAGAGGAGAAGGTGTTTAGCAAGTTTGGTTCAGATGAAGAGGCTGGCAATCAAATTCCAACTCAGCCCAAACTATTGTAGAAGGATCAGCGGCAGTTCTGATGTCAGAGTTTAAACCTGTTCCAGATGTAGATTATCTACAGGTATGTAATTATTGTGTTTCAAAATGGTTCTGCACTTGGGCATTTATGTTCTTTATTTTCATTTTAACTTAATTTTACTTTTTTCTGCGCGGGGAGGGGGGGGGGGTGGTTATTTGAATATGAACGGGTCCCATCTAATGTCTCTGATGAATTTGACCACATAAGTTTTTATTTTTTAATTTTTTTTTATAAGTAATAAACTTTATTGATAGAGGAAAAAGTACAAAAGAAGAACAAAACAACCAAAGCACACAGGGCATGTACTAAGGTAAGCAAAGAACAGACCGAAGCTTAAGAAGTACGAAAACTACATCTATCAAGCAAATCAGACAACGAATTATAAACGAAAGTTTGAAATATAAGTTTGAACATATTATTTCAAACGGAGGCTTACTTTTGTGTGACTTTTTACAAAAACTTTTTGATTGGCTTAGTTTATCTTTACCATAATGATAAGTGATAACTAGGCATTTACAACTTTCAAGACAGAACGAGCATTTTGGCAGTTTCTTGAACTGTCTTAAGTTGTACTACTGGATATGTTCTCCAGTTTGTTTTTTAGTTTCCACTAGGGATGCTATTTAAAATTTATCTCATTGGGAAAAAAGGAAAAAGAAAAAAGAAAAAAAAAAAAAAAAGGTTGGTTACACTATGATTGGAGGTGGGTACAGAGTTCTGAATGTGACCTGGGTTCAGAGTGGAGGTAAAGAGCTGTCCAAGTCTTGCCCTTTATATACATTTGTTATTATTATTATTTTAAAAGCTCATACCTTACACGTGTCTGTATGTGTATATTTGGTTTAGGTGTTGTTAGTTTTTACCTGCTAGCTGCCTCTCAATGTCACACACCACTGGCAATGTTGCAATTCTCTCTCTCTCATGTGTGCATGTCTGTGTAAACATGGATGTCCACTTTGACTTTGAACTCAATTATACCTATCAAAAAACTGTGTCCATCTAAGTCTACAGATTTTCCCATAGCGTGAAAGGAAATTAGTGCAATTAAATGCCACAAAGAGAGGAAATAAAGGGTTTGTGAATGACTGTGTTTTCAATAGGGAAGTAGACATCCTACTGTTCCTAAGTTTGCAACCATGCCAAGTTTTCTCATTTCAGCTAATTTCACATGTACCTAGAATATGTTTTCAACATAAAGTTCTATGTTTTTTCTTTTTTCCGCTTTTTTGTGCAGGAGCTATTGGCTATTCAGCAACAAGGGCCAAGATCTATTGGTTTTTTTGGGACAAGGAATATGGTTTCATGCATCAAGAACTTATTGAGATTCTTAGCTATGCTATGGTTATAACCGTAAGATGCTATAATTGAATTCTTGTATGTGGCGTTGTGCGTACACATTGAGCATTTCAAAATTTTCTGTACTGTATGTATCTGATTTGCTGCATAACTTGTTCTTGCAGAAGAATCACATTTATACATCAGGAGCATCTGGAACTAATGCAGCTGTCATCAGAGGTGCTTTAAGAGCTGAGAGGCCAGAGCTGCTTACAGTGATTTTGCCTCAAAGTTTGAAAAAGCAACCTCCTGAGAGCCAGGAGTTATTATCGAAAGTAAGTGTTTGGTTTTACATATTCATTTTGTAAACTTTGTACTTATCAAAAAAAAATCCTTCATCTTTTGTAAACTTTGATTTTTACTTAGTTTTTCTCATATCTTATACCATCAGATAAACCCAAATATAGTTTGTTTCTCAGTTTATGGCATTACTTCATACTTAATGTGCCTGATTTTTCTCGTGAATAAAATTATTTATTAAAATAAAGAACAAGTTGTACCAATGAGCCTAACCAATTACAATATGTTTTTAGAAAAATTTCAAAAATCTAAAAAATATACAATAGGATGTTTCCTGGTGCGTTCATTTAATCATACAAAGATAATATAATTGATGTGCTTGATTAATATATTTCATAATTTCTAAAAGGGAATCGTACCAAAGGTTTATTATTGTATATAAATATTTATGTTTTTATTTTTATGCTTATAGGACAAAGTTTGGCTACAAAGGCTACAACCAACAATAGGAAGATGGCATGTGTCCATGTCATGTGCAATACTCATGACTCACTTATTGTATACAATCACTTTAGTGTGGTTTAGTAAATTGTTGGTTGTAGCCTATAGCTACAGCCAAACTTTGTCCATGTTTATAAACATAGAATTTAAATCCACATTTTATAAGACCAATATATTAAGCCCGAATAGCATTTTTTTGTAATCCCTTATCATTTTTTTAATGTACTGGCTGAAACTCCTGAAAAGCCCCCCCAGCAGGCCGGTATTTTATCCGATATGTTTCAGTGTCGTGCTGGCTTAATGTTTTGTATGGTACAATATTGACAACTTTGGTTTTGCATCAAGTCTGTAGTACAGTATAATATAAAAGGATTATGTTGTACAGTATGGAAACTTACCAATGCATGAATTCTTCTTGGAGATCATTAATTCTAATGATAAACATGAATGCATGATATTGTATGTCTGACTACATGGCTTGAAATGTTTCTGAACAATAACTGTGGGGAATTTTACTAATGTCTTATGGTCTTCTGTTTTATCGAAACACTATACTATCTAGATCTTTTAGTCAAGATTATTAATTGTTTCTCAGTATATGTACTTGCTAGTAAAAAATCTGTGAAACAGGGTGCTTCTAGTAGTCAAATGGTAGATTTTCCTCTTGTATTGGTTGATTTTTATGGTTTCAGAATTTTTGAAGTGATCCAGGTGGTTTGATCCTTCCAGAGTTTTGGTTACTATATTCTATAGCAATTGTCTTTCTCAAAAATAAACATAGATATGAATAAATGGAAGATAGAGAGGTTTAATATTCTTCATTGCATTTAATAATGCATCTTCTTGATGTGCAGACTTGTTTTGAATTTAGATATTATAATCTTGGGTGATGGTGATAAAATATTTGTAGATATGGTGTATAAAACATTTGATATGCCCCCATAAGAATGCTTCTCGTATTATGAAGTAAGGTCAAATTATTTGTTGGTCATTGGCTGCTAACTGAATATAAATTAGCTTGCCTTGAATTAAGTGACCAAATGAAGTCAGATAAAGGGCATGGAGGCATAGTATTTCTTAGGAAGTTCAATTACAGTTCATATATGTTCCAGTTATTAAGTCAATTCTTGTTCTGACCCAAAAAGGGAGGGATAAAGGAAGAACAGTTATTTTTGTGATAATTTAAGATTTTTTGTTGGACTTGCAGGTGAAGAATGTGATAGAGAAGCCTCACAAGATCATCTACCCCTATTAGAAGCCAGCAGGTTTGTAATTTATTTTCTCCAGTTACTCGTGTAGTCTTCTGATGCTTTATAAATGAGCAAGGAATGAGACTCATCTTACTGATGGCCTCTTATCTTGGTTGATACCATATTCATCCTTGGTGTGAAGTGAAACCTGTCATAGCTACATGTAAAATATCAATTTATAGTAGGTGGCTGATATTGGACACCTGTTCGGAAAAAAGGCTGAAGTTGCTTGTTAGTGCTGGACAGGGTGAGTTCTTCGGGTAAAGCGTCTTCCTGCTAGATGGAAAATGTTGCAATTGTTGAAACAAATGCTGTCTTTGCATAGCTAAACTCACTGGCTTCAATTGTCAATGAGACAACCTGACTCTACTCTGGTCAATGCTCTGTTCACCATGTGGGTGAGCTAGATTTTTTAAATAAATCTCAACTAAAATGTTGAGGTTTAGATTTCTAGATGACCAAGCATGAGCAATAATTATAAGCTTGACAAACTAGCGTGAGAAGCCTAGCTAAATTTTACCTGCCAATTTTTTCAAACAAAAACCACTTTGAGAATTGGGAATTAAATTCTTGCTTATCTAGCACGTTTCTCATTGCAATATAGTGATAGCTAACTTGTATTGGTCTAGACTAGTAAATAACCTATCTTATACACTGACAAGCCCTAACATAACCTGAATTTAGTTTTACATCATGGGCAAGTGCCTTGCATAGGTGCAACCATTTCTCAAGATTTTGGTAAGGCAGACAGCCAAATCTTTTATGAATTTCATATATGGTTTCTAAGAGGAATTTATAGCTTTGATGGTGATCATGCAGGTTGTGCAACATGGATATCATTTCACATGTACAACAAGTCATTTGCTTTGCATTCCATGACAGTAAGTTGCTTATGGAAACCTGTCAAGAGGCCAAAAATATGCGCAAGATCGTGACCCTCTTCTACTTGGACTAGAGCAGATTGCTCACTTCTGTCCATACATTGCAGAAAGGTTCTTATTTTTGTTTGTAAATTAGGCGATTAAATGAGACATTGTTTTTCTTTGTAGATTGTTACAGTGAGAAAGGGGGCCAATTTTCTCCATTATTTCTTATTGTTAATAGGAAAGAACTATTACAGATGTACCATTCATATGAATGCTCATGCATGTCGCATGCTTGCAATATATCTGATTCGTTTAGATTCGGTGAAATTAGAATTGTTGATGCAGTTCGAATGAGAATGTCGTGAGCTTGCATAACAGTGCTGCTAATATGCAAGTACTACATATTTTTTGTTAATTAGTTTAATCTTTATAGTCTGATGGGCTGGACTTTTTTAAAATGTGGGGTGGATCACATTCGATGAGCCTTTATAAAAAATAATATATATATATATATAATATATATATATATATATATATATATATATATATATATATATATATTGGGCTGGACTTTTTTAAAATGTGGGGTGGGTCACATTAGATGAGCCTTGTATAAAAAAGTATATATATATATATATATATACTGTTCGGTTGATTTTGGTTTGGTTCGGTCTGCTTGTGATTGAAACTGGGATTTAACCGAAAAAATCAGTTTTTTAAATATAAAATTGAAAAAATTAGCTCAGTTCAGGCAGTTTTGGGCAGTCCATTCATTTTTTTTTTTCAGCCATAGTAAACATTCTAGTCTAAGACAGGTAAAAATGACATTTAAAAAGATCCGAAATATTGATTTCTTTGTTCCTTTTATTGTTTGAATTGGGAAAAAAGGGCCACTTACGTGACTCAATAGGAGTGAAATAGTAATAAATGCCACGTTTCAGTTGTTAGATATTATTATATAGATATTGATATTGATTTGGAACATAGTTCCATTATGTTTGATGTGCACAATATTGAGGGAACTAACTCATACAATTGAGCATGCGGGAAGTGTAGGGACTCAATTGGTAGTTATGTTTATTAGTTGAAATTTTGAGACTATGTTTAGTAGTTCAAAATTTGATTGGTCTCTTGCATTGGGTTTCACCATTAGTAACTAGTAAGTTCAAAATTTGAGACTATGTTTACTAGTTCAAAATTTAATTGGTCTTGTGCATTGGGTTACACTGGTAGCAACTATTAAGTACAAAATTTGAGACTATGTTTACTACAAAATTTGATTGGATTCGTGCATTGCGTTTCATTAGTAGTAACTAGTAAGTCCATTCTAGAGCTGTTGCCTTTTGTATTATTTATTATTCTTTAGACTCTTGTATCCATTGTAGATGAAGTAGTCTTTTTGCAATAGAATATTTCTTAACTTAAAAAAAGGAATAAATTATATTGACCTCCCATAGGGATCGTTGAATATACAAACACCTTTCTAGGTTCTTTTGAAATTACACTGACCTTTCCTTGGGTGCTAAAAATGATCTAATTTTAAAGGTGGGGGGTTCAGTTCAGATTGGTGTCTAGAACTAGTATAACATTGAAGGTGCTCTTTTAGTTTTGAAGAAAGTCAGATTTGGATGGTGATGTTGATGGTAATGGTTTTGATTGCCCTATTAGGATTTTATAGTTTAGTGAAAGGAGGGGAGAAATGAGCATAAAGATGACAAGGATGTGAATTATTTTCTCTCATTGGGGAGTCGATGTAATTTTAGATAACAAGTCATAGTTTTGCCTATTTGGATTATCAGATCTCAATGTAATTTACCCAATCAAATAATAAGAACATGAATGATCAATGTTTAAGTATCCAGTCCTTCATGTGAACTTTTTATTGAACATGCAATTTCCTTACAAAAAAAGGAAACAACCCAAGGAGGGCTCATGTCAATGTAGAGGAATTGGTCTCCTTTTAACATAGAAGAGTGCATCAGTCAAATACTGAGATCATTGGAGCGATCTCTCTCTCTCTTTTCCTTTTTGAGCTTTACTTGAGGAAGCATCAAATATCTTTGAGGTGCTCTTTTGGTTTGAAATGGTTAATTTGAATGAAATGTCAAATGAGGCTTTGGATGAAATGCCAAACGAAATTTGAAGGAAACTACCATTGTTACACTTTGTACCCGGCGTTAAGTTTGTTGTTAACTTGGATGGAAATTCAAAGTTCAGGGTGCAAAGTGTAATTATGAGTATAATTTAGAGTGGTAGAGTGTAATTTAAAGGATTGAGAAGAAGGACAATTAGCTTTTTTTCATGTAGTGCTATATTTTTCCATCCAAGTTAACAACAAACTTGATGTAAAAAATGATCATAGTTTAGAGTGCAAAAATGTGCATTTGAAAGGTTTAGGGAACAAAGTATAATCATGGGTATAGTTTAGGATAGTAAAATGTAACTTCTCCTTCTATATGATACACTTAGGTCCAATTTTTATTTTGAGAAAATTCCATTAACTTACTCTGAGATTTGGGTTAATGCAAACTAGTTTCAAGATATTTCAAAACTGGCCAATTTGGTCCCTAAACCCGACTTGGTCTATAAACACCATTAGGCCTGTTAATATTTTCCTCTTCTCTCTCCTAGACTGGTCTCTCTCTCTCTCTCACTCTTTTGTTTCTTCTATCTCTCATCCCTATCTCACTCTCTTAGACCTCTCTTCTCCCTCTTGTCCCTCTCTCCCTCCAACATGACAACTACTTTCCTCTATTGGACTCACTCTTTCACTATGACGATTGTTGTGGATCATGGTCGATGGCAGCAGTGAAAATAATTTTAGTTTGTTGTGGGTTTTTTAGATCAACGTTGGTTGTGGGTTGTTGGTTATTGTGATTATTTTGGTGGTGGGCTGAGTTGTTGGTTGTGGCGATGGTTTTTGGGTTATGGGTTTGGTGGCTGTGTTTGATATGGCTGTGGGTTTGTGGTGCACGGGCTTCTCTCTCTCTCTCTCTCTCATTTTTTCTCTTTTTCCTTTTATCTCACCTGTCTCCGAATCTCTTTCTATTTTTTTTTTTTCCTTTTCTTGTTCAATTTTCCTTTTCCTTTGCTTGGCCGAATTTAGCCTTCGATAGGACTTCTTTCTCCTATCCGTTCCTTCCTCATTTTCTCTATACAGGTTAATGGCTAGATTTGGGTTTGGCCAACATTTTGTGGTGGATCCACTGCGATTGAGTTAAGGCCATTAGGTTTTTTTGGGTTTCTTTAAGAAGGAAAAGTGGTTTTTCCTTTTGGTTTTCTTGGCTACCAAGCACTAAATAGATGAGACTTTGACGGGCTTTTTCTTTTGATTTCCTTGGCTATCAAACACGGAATGAAGAAGATTCATGTGGCTTTTCCTTCAGATTTTCTCGACTAACCAAACACAGTCATTAATAATTTTCTTTTTTTTTTTCTTTTAATTTTATTTTAAGAAAAAAAAAATCCAAAGAAAATCGTTATGTTGTTGGAAATTCAAAGAAAAAGGGAAAAAAAAAAATCTTTGTGAAAAAAGGAAAGCGCCCATGAGCATCAAGTGTTTGTGGGTTGTCTATCTTTTATCTCAAAAAAAGTGCTTTGTGTTGGAGCGAGAGTGAGGAAATAGTAACACAACTTGTGTTTATGGATTAAGTTGGATAGTTTTGAAATGCCCTGTACCTACTTGGCATTAGCCCAAACCTCCTAGATAGTGTATTTTACATTTTATTTTTATTTTGAACGTAACTTGGTCCAATTTGGGGTGTGGTCGTGAATGTTTCAGGTTTTAAGCTTAAAACGTGTGAGTAATTGTAGATAGCAGTTACTTTATGTGGAAATGGCTAGACAAAGATAAAACCTGGGCAGTTAAGACTCATTTGGATTGAGGAGAGAAAGAGAGGGAGTAAAAGAGAGTAAAATAAAGTTGATTAAAAATAGGCTAATTTTGAGCCAATTCCACTCTACTCTGCTCTACTTCTCTCTCCCTCAATCCAAACGAGCCATTAGTTGGGCCAATTAGATTAAGATTATCCTCAGACCCCCAGTTCCCCCATTATGTTTATGTTATGATTATTTGTGAATATTGCAATACTTTATACTTGTGGTAAGAAATATAGTCTACAGTAGTTGAAAGATGCATTGAAGAAGAATGCCATCCGAACAAACCTCTAGACATTACTTCTAAAACTAGGAACATTAGCAGTCATCGTCATCAGAGTAGTTGCCATCACTATCAGGTTCATATATCTGATATTCTTCATCACTTGAATTAGCTTCATTTATATTATTATCACCTGCTTCTGTGGATGGAAAACTATCAAAAGCTCCTGCAAATGGGTTCTCGATATGTTCTCCATGTTTAGATCTAGGCAATGTATAGGAAAGCCAATGGTGACAACCAATCTAAACAAATTTCCACAACAGTTAGCACTGATTGGTCACAATAATTTTTCTGGACAAGGTAAGGCACGTTATCTTCATGGATTCTTTATAAATGTGAAATTCTTCTTGCATCTCCACTGTTGCATTGCAATAGAATTGTCTTTTTGGCATAGTACTACTACTATGCCAAACTGAAATTTTGTTTAGTTGATTTTATTTTATTTTTTATTTTTTATTTTTTTTCCAAGGTACGTAAAACATGACTGAGGGCTGAATTATTAATTTATGTGCTGAAAATAGAGGCTTAAACAAAAGAACATTATCTAAATGGTAAAAAAGGATACATGACTGTGTCTGCAGAGATATTTCACCTTCCTTTTCAGCCTAGAAACAAGAAAGCATTGATAAACACAAAAAAATAAAACACAAACCAAGGCACATAAGAAATTAAGACAATATTGATTATAGATATAGAAAATCCAACAAAACGTAAATTCAGTTAATAGAGAAGTCAGTACCAGATCAAGCGCCTCATATCCATCCAATTCATCTTCAGCATTGTCAACTTCATCCTCCTCATCATCTTCAACATTATTGGGTTCCACGATATCTTCATCCCCAGCAGGTTCTACATCATTAAATTTAATTAGTAATGTCAAATTACAAAATTAAATGAGTGTGCAAGAAAATATAGATTCTTGCAATCTCTCTCATACGTTCAAAATTGGTGAGTTAAAAAAACCATAGGAACCACAGTAAACTAATAGGAGTTTACAAGGTATTGACAACCATTTGGAATATGAGAATTATGTGGAAAATACTATGATAGGAAATTAGGGAATGAACCCTAATATTAGTTCAGCAATGTTTCAGTGTAAGAGAATAAGATCATAAGTAGATATGAGGTGACGAAGAAGAAAGAAGAGAAGGTAGGGTAAAGGCGTGAAGTAGTATACATGCTATGGAAAGAAGCATATATAGTCTATATGGAATAACAAAGAAAGCATCACTATACAACTGATATTTCAACACAACAATTCCACGCAGACAGAAACATGGGATAACTTTCCATCATTTGCCTATAACAAAAGCAATGATCCATGTGTACAGGACTTATGCTTGTAAGGATTATTATTATTATTGATTTTAAATTGATAAAAAAATAGTTTATAATAAAAGTAATAATTTAAAAAATTCTCATAATATTGACAAGATTTCAACAAAATTTACCATGGAGGATGGGACTAAATAAAAGATAAACTAATAGATATCTGTGCTTTAGATGTCAGACTGACAGGACTGTTTATTGGTTATTGTAGTTCATTGATTTGATGACTTTTCCAGCCATTTGTGAACAGTATAGAGAGTGGAATGATGGAAAAGAACATTGACAATTTAAAAATAGTTTCTCCGATTAACAGGTGACAAACCTTCTCACCATAATTATTTTGCTTTTTATCCTGTTGATCAAACTGATACTACAATGTTCACATTTAGAGTTAAGAAACCTACTTTTTAACTTATTTGCCGTCTATCTGGAGGTGTCCATGGGTAATCTGAATTTTAGGTATTTCTTACCCAACAATCATAAAGTGTGGATTGAAGTCAAAAGAGTAATAGATGTCTTTTTAATGTGATCTGGCTTCCTGCAAATTTGGAATTTCTTTTTATTTATTTATTTATTGGGGGGGGGGGGGGGGGGGGTGTTGTTCGGGGCAGGATTGCATGTCTTGCTTTGGGATCTTTTCTCATCCTTTTTAGCACTCTTTCCAAACTCATAGTTTATGATATACTTGAGTTTGAGATGGACATTAGACAAATTAATATAGGGTATGCTTAAATTTTGTGGGGTTTACCCTATTCCCTGTTGAGCTCATAGTATTGCTCTTGTAAAATGGGCTTTTGCCCTTATGCCTAATAAGGATGACTTCACATTATAATCATTATAACCAAACAAAAATTAAATAGTTGAAGAGTCCTTGAGTTTAGTCAGATAGTGGTACCTGTATTGGCTTGTTGGTGCTCTTCATGAAGCTTTAAGGCATCTTTGTTGCATTCCTTCTTTAACTTTTCAAACTTTTCAGAAGCAGCTTTAAGTAAGTTTTCTGCACCAGCTTGGGGGAAGACTGATAAAAACCTCACCTTAACACGTTGTCTTAAGCAATCAAGCATGTGCTCTGAGAACCATCCTGCTCCAAACTGCAGATGTAAACAATAAGTTAAACATGATCCAACTAAAACCGAGTATATAGCTTGCACATTCAAATACTACACTACATGCAGATTGTAGGCATACATTAAAACAAAAAGATACCAGGATTACTATCACTAAATTAACTGTATGGAAGTAAGAAGAAATTGTATTATTCAATTTGATAATTTTTCACCAAAATATTTAGGACTTGTGCTAATAAAAGATCAGTATCTCTAACCAACTTATTCCATGACAGAAACACAGAATTTCTTACAGGAAACACTGTTACTAGATACACTAAGTTATGTCCATGGCATTTTAAATGAAAAATCCAGCAACTTGCTTTGAAAAACCCTGGAAGCAACAGAAACAGCTAATGATTCTTGCCACTATAGGCTTTAGGTCAAATTAAACCTTGCAAAATCAGGCATCATATTTATAATATACTCAGCCTATCTGTCTCATTTTTAAAATATACACAAATCCAAAGAACCAAGCCAGCAGCCTCTACCTCTATCCAAATTCCTACCTTCAAAAACAGTTTTGTAATTCCCTGTAACTTAGGCATCTTATTAAGTTTGAGGGAAAGATATAGATTACGATTATAAGAATTATTATTAAGGGGTTTTACAATTAGCACTGGCCAGACATTATGTGTCACAATGATGTTAAAAGCACCAAGCGCACTTTAGCACTAAGACCTCTTTAGAACCTAAGCACAAAGCATAAAGCAGAAGAGCACATCTAATTGAAGTAATGCGCACATTGTGAAATATAAAGTAGAATGAAGTCTCATAAAAGATTATTAAATCAAAAAAGTTTTAAATAATTAAAATAGTAACATATATGGCTTATTAGCTCAAACAGTTGGAGAATTTCAGAATTGTGCAATTCCACAAAGGTTGTAGGCTTTAAATAATATATAGTATTTTCGTTGTGTGAGTGTGTTGACTAATTTTTGACAGCAATCTGGCCCTTTTTTTTTTGCTTAATTTTGTTGCCCACGTTTATGTGTTTATAGATTTTTTTTTAATTGGACTGAGTTGCTTTTATAATTAATGTAATCCTTTTTTTTTATAGGTAATAACAGCTTTATTGATAATAAAAGTACAATGAATTTACGATAGTAAACTCACTGCATTGAAAAGAATACAAATCAATCAAAAAGAGAGACTAACAGAATTAAGAAAATCAAACAAAGAATGACAATGCATAAACCCCCAAATCCGGGACCATTCAAATAATGTCCTAAGTAGCAAAGACTTCACACAGTCAACAAGTCTCTCAGTTTCCTCAAAGTACGGGCATTACGTTCCTTCCAAATTAGCCACATAAGACATGTTGGAACCATATTCCACACTTTTGAAGGGTGACTCTCCAACCAGTTCCACCATGCAGTAAGAAGAGAAACAACATTCTTCGGCATCACCCATTGAACCCCAAATAAATGAAGGACTTCACTCCACAAGGTATAAGCCTACTTACAATGGATCAATAAATGATCCACAGTTTTCTCTTCACATCGACAAAGGCAACACCAATTCACAAGAGGTAACTTCCTCTTATTGTAATCCTAGTGCAACCAAAATGTAGTTTTTTGACTGATTGAAACAAAGCGTTGTCCCAGTAACTAGTAAAAGTTATAGTAGCATGATGAAGATAATGAAAGAATCCCAGCCTGATAACCTTGTCAAAAAACATGCTTTCCATTTCTTTGGACCTATAATTGGAGCTAAAGTATCAACCCTGCTTAAGCCAATATGGGTAGCGGTTAGCAAAAGCATAATGAATTTCCTTGAGCAATAAGTCAGTAACCACCACTCCCTAGTCCAAAATACACTAGACAGGGTGTAGTTGTCATCTTAAGTGGTTGCTAATGGCCTGTTTGGGAGTTTAGAGAGGGAGGAGAGTAGAGGGGAGTAGAGGGGAGGGGAGGAGAGTAGAGGAGAATGATTACCCTCCACCTTGTTTGGATGTTTTTATAATTAGTAAGGGGGAAGGGAGTAATTAGCCATTTCCCTTGTTTTTAACATTGTAATTTTATAAATATAATAAGGGTAAATTAGGTAATTTACTTTATCAATAATTTTATGTGCTCTACTCTCCCTCCAAATCTCTCCAATTTGGGGGAATTAAAAATGAGGGGGTTGGAGGTAGTTGAAACCCCTTCAAATCCCTCCAAACCCCTCCCCCTCCTTCCTTAAAAAACTTCCAAACAAGGTAATTGAATTACTTCCCTTCCCTCTACTCTACTCCCCCTCTTTTTTTAAACATCCAAACAGGCCATAAATGAACCCACGAGACTAAAATTCTCTGGCTAAATATATCAGAACTTTTATCCATCAACTTCTAATCTTAGGGAAAATAATAAAGGCTTCATTGTATGGATGAAAAGTGACCACATAATCCTATGATTGATTTCAGAAAAATAAGGATCATAATATTTAAAGTTTTAGAACCCTTCAACAATCAATTTTAAAGTTGCAGTAACCTCAAATGATGTTAATTTATTACTTATCAAAAAAAGAAATAATGTTAATTTATTTATCCATAAGCATCAACACAAACCTTTTTCTATTTTTATTTTATAGAAGTAAAATTTATTAAAAAAGCAAAAAGGGTGTCATCCATGTACGCATGAAGTGTACAACAGATAAACCAACATTAAAGGCTAAACGAAGCCTCAACACTAAGCAAAATGGAGTGGACACCAAATTAGACTCATTAATGCTAATTGATTTTGTTGAACCTGATCAATCACGATTAATGCTGATTGATGCAGATTGATGTTATTAGCGAGATTTGATTTTTACTTGAATTTTATCTAAATTTATGATGTAATCTCATTTGTACTTGAATTTCTTTCCATATTTGATGCAATTTTGGAGACTCTTTAAAGGGCCTAGAGTTCCTTATTGTAAGCAATTGATCATGAATTCATAAAATTGGGTTGGGAGATTTCTTCCTGTGCTTGGTTCAGATTCCAAGCAAGCCCAGGTGCTGATTCTTGGGTTCATATCATGCTTAGTGCTGATTTCAAACCCCTCCCAGATTAGATAGATGATATGGATTTGATGAAACCAGCAGAGAGTTCAAGGAAAAACATGACTAAAAAATATTCAAAATTTGGCTTATTTTTTATGTGGGGCCTTCTTGGCACCTTTCATGAAACTCACTGTGCAAGTTGTTTGTGTTGAAGGCTTCCTTATCTCTTGTTGAATGTAATCGTCAGCAAGTTCAAAAAACTGCAATGATGTATGGAGCTTGTAAGGAAAAACTCGAAACGCACATACGTCCTCCCATCTATGCTTCAACCTAGTAAAATGAATAACAACAAAAACAATCAGAGTAATTACTTCGTACAGTCACTCAACCTGCATAAAGTACGTTCTGTAATATTTTATCACTTATCAAGAAAAAAATGACGAAGGAATCAGAATCTATAAATTTGCTCTATTGTACTCTACAGCTGTTACAGTTCAATTTATGAGAAACTGGATAATATGGTTCATTGAAGGCAAGGTTGCCAAGTTCTTTTTGCAATTTTCTTATTTTTATTCTTCTTCATCTCCTTTCATATCTTCATTTGTTCTCCGTTTCAATGGTTTAAGCATATGGATACTTAGTTTTACTTCTAATCTTCTATTTTACCAACTCAACCACCCATTGTTTGCTAAACAACCCTAAAATTAGGATTACCGAGAACCTTACATAAGCCTAAATTTACATCAAGCGTGTATAAACAAAGTCCTAGATATCTATAATTAAGCATACAAAATCAACAAAATTAAAAAAGCATAACCCACTAACTCTTCATAAATAATTCTCATAAATTCTTGCAAGAGTCATGAAAGTAAACTCCTTTGTCCCTAATAAGATGGATTTCTTAGTCTGCTACTTCCTCTTAGTCAAATAATTTTCTTTGATAAGTAATAAATTTTTATTAAAAGAAGACTACATGTACATGATAACACACACAAAGAAGCCTAAAGAATTACAAGGATTCTCTTACTCAAATAAATTGATACTCTATTACCTTCACTGTAGATATGCAAACTATTAACCTCCAAGTTATTATCACAAAATATTCTTTTACAAACCTGAATGATAATTATGATTTTACAAAGTTCCCTTGGTGTACCTATAATGCTTTCAATAACAATTTTTGTACCACCTTCAATCAAGAAGCTTCTTATTTAGCCCTCCAACTAGCTAAGATTATATATTTCTTAAATCCATACACTCTAAAAGCAGAACCAGGAGATCTCTAACCCAATTGTTTTTTTGCACATATAGGACGACTAGAAGAATTTATTAAAATTTTGATGCATAGATGCTAAATCACTCTCTTTAACCATCAAAATTTAGGTTTAGCCAACCCTCTATAAAAGAATGCCTTTAATATAATACCGCTCTTTTTTGCTCTCATAGCTCCATTAAAATTAGCACATGTTTTTAGACATTTCCTCAAGGCTTTGTTTGAGTGGATAAATGCTTTGGCTTTGTTTTCATTTAGTTCTTTGTACTTTCACTGCTTGATGTTAGTGTACCTGTTGTATACATCCTGTGTACATGGGTTATGCCTATTTTCTTTTAATTAATGAAATATTTACTAGTAAAAAAAATAAAAATAAAAATAAAGTTATACCATACAGACTAGGGTTGATCCTATTAAAAGTTAAAACAACAACATAAATCATATTTGCAACTGTTTAGTGTCATTCAGATGTTATCTTTTAGACAAGAATTTCTTAACTAACTTCAACCAGTTAATAACACTACGAACTTGATGCACCTATTAACAATTAGGTCGCCAACATGCTCAACTATTGGATGCCTAAGGAAAACAGGATCTTGGTTTTCAATATTTCCCCAAGTATGTATAATACATATTGTCTGTGTTCTTCCTCTTTATTTTAACAAAAGTTTAGTACGGAGTTTGGCTTTATAAGCAGTTTCTTTTCAGAGTTGTTGATGATTGACAGCATACTATAAAGCATCACACTGTTCAGGCCAATACACTATGAGAATGCAGCTTCAAAAAAGGATCAATTATCATATATCTTAATCATAGAATTTTACACAAGTAATTATTAAATCCCCTCTCTCTCTCTCTCTTGCATCCACACAAAGGTAATCTGCAACAATGTTCCCAATACACAAAGCAGTGGGGATAGGCTTGGTTTGCTACTTGGGTTCGCATGCTGTTGTGGTGAGCATTGGGGTGCTAATTTTGATCGCTTTAGGAATAACATATAATATAAAATTAAATTAAAAATTAGATTAGGTTTTGAAAAGAACTTACCCTTTGTCTGTAATAGCATCACAATAACTCCGTAATGGTTGTGGTACTCGAAAATCAATTCTTTGATATCTGCATAAAAAAATACTAGGAAGATAAGCATCAAAGTAGTAAAGGTTCAAAATCATTCTAATTCTAGTAAGGGTTTTGTTTAAAAACAGGTATAGGTATATGTATGTACGTATGCATGATATTTATGTTACTAGAATGAGAACAAGTGAAGGCATCACAAGTGAGTTTCTTATTATAATAAGTTTACATCAAGAATTAGCACTAAGTCTATATCTCTTCATTGGATATGAATGAACTTACTGGATTGATTTAGGATGAAGTCTTGTGGTACCAAAAAAAATAAATTATGTATACACTTTTTATAGATGATTTGATTTCAGTAGACAAAACTAGATGGGGAGTTAATGCCAACTTAGAAATTTAGAGGAATGCTTTAGAATCTAAAGACTTTAGTTAAATAAGCACATGGAGTGTGTAATTTTAGAAAAAAGTAGAATAAAAAATGAACTGGTTGATGGGTTGTAATATTTGATCATAAAAATGCTTAAAGGTAGTATTTTGATATCTGGATTATAATTCATAAGGACGGAGAAATTGGCAAACATGTAGATTATAGGAAAAGAGCATGGTAAATGAAGTAGAGAAGTAGGAGCATTGTGTGATCATAGAATACCTATTAAGTCAAAGGGAAAATTTTAAAGGACTAATATAAGACCAGCTATGCTCTATAGTATTGAATACAGAACTATTTAGAAACAATATATTCATAAAATAAATGTAGCTAAAATGAGAATATTAAAATTTATACGTAGAAGCATAAGGAAAGATAAAGACACAAGATGAAGAAATTCATTTAAAGATACAATTGGCTCTTACTGATGTAAAGATGAGAAAAAGTCACTTGACATGATTTGTCCATGCGCAAAGGAAAGTAATTAATGCACCAATGAGAAAGAGAGATTTGATTCGAGTCAAGGGAACAAAAAGAGGTATACTAAAACCTAAAATATGACAAGATGTGGCAAATGCGTTAAGTATTGATTAGAAATAGAAGTTCAGACATTATTCAAGAACTCTCACAAGCATGAACCAGGATCTTTGCGAGGATCGTAACCTTTTCTGATCCAAAACCTGAGAAATGGTCCGCTTGAAAAGTAGTATGCAATCCTAGACAGATGCCTGCAAGATCAGACAAGTGCAAAGGCCACTGGCAAATATCAGATTTATCCAAGTTCCACAAAACATTCAAATAAAAAATAATTTAACTACAAATGGGCAAGTTTTTGGGCAGAAACACACCTTCTAAACATCTCAATTGTAAAACTTAAGCCTTTATCAAGCAAACGTTCATTTAGTGATTCCTTGGGCCATATAGGGCGCTCGTCAAAGAGATTAGTAAGAAACATCTGCCACTCCCATTGATTTGAGCCTTGGGTTACATATTCCTCCCAATTACTTTCTTAGGAATCTGTATGAATGTTAAGTGCAACATGGACAAAACAAACAACATTGTGCAATGCTCATTTTTGAAATTTCTCATGTTTTATTCAGTAACAATTATACCTTTTACTGGCACTTCTCTTAACTGACAACAATACTAACAGAAAGAACTCACAGCCTCGTAGATTATTAGATAAAATGGTAGTGAAATTTACAAAAACTGACTGCTAAGAGAATCACACGAGCCTTTAGTTTAAAAGTCAGCAACCTTGTTGGAGTTTTAAAATCATTGAAAGAAATTCATATCAGTCAACAGTGGCGTCACAAACATCTAGGAAGGATTGCCTCCAATAAATAAACCATCTCAAACGCATCCACAACTGACCAAAAAAACAAAGGAGTGCATTTGACCACACATGAATAACATGATCACATTGCACAAAAAAACTCTACATTCTTTGAATGGGCCCAAAATAGATGTAGAACAGTGATGTACATGACCTCTAAGCTTACAAAATTGTACTGTAGGAACTTTTTTATTTTATTTTAATAAGTTAAAAAAAAGGCGAACTTGCTTAAGACAAAAGAGTGCACAAGTTTCTTATCATCCAACTTATGCAGGCAGCGTAAAAAAATAGTCCAACATAAAAAAGAGTAATCATATATCTAAAGTTCCCACAAAATAAGTAGTTAGTTACATCTTACGTCAAAATGGATGTATCTGCCACATAGAACTTTAGGTTGGTTAAAATATCTTCTCACTTAATTTTCACTTATGCTTTACAAAATATTTTTTGAGCTATGAGCTATCAACAACTTAGATGACATCAAAAAAGTTTAATTTACAGGGTAAAGGATAATAATAAAGATTTTCTAGTGAGACTGAGACTAAGTCACAATTGATAGAGTGAGCTTCCAAGAAACATAGATTAGTTAAGTAAGGTTCTACCCAATAACAGCTGAGTCTAATAAGAAGTTTCTATAAAGGTAAGCCTCAAAAAGCCCAAGTAAATATTCCCATGTGGAGCTTCATGTTTCCTTACAAAGGATTTTTTTTTTTGTGTACTAATAATAATAATAAAAATAATAATTTTTTAATTTTAGAATAGTTTTTGGGTCTTCCACCCCCCCCCCCCCCCCCCCCCCCCGGGGCAAAAAAAAAAGGCTTTAGGATGTGCCTTTACCTGGCTTTAATGTAATATTATTTTAGGGGAACTTAAGAAGATTTATGACTAGGCTTTGACTCCCTCAACACAACTAAGGCCTCTTTTTCTATCATACTAAGGATGGTTGCACGATTAACTTCTATAAAATAATTATAACCATATTATATGCATATAGGTAGATCTGTATCCCATATTTGTCCTATATGGTTAATAAACCTAAGTCCTAACTAAATTTACTAGTAGAAAAAACATAACAATGAATATTACAAGGATGATATCTAAAGTAAAGGTCTACATAGAAACTTAGTTTAATAGAAGTTACAGGAAGGATATCTTTTATGTTAAAATCAATTGCAAGAACTGGCTCCATATCCATCTGCACAGAACAATATATAAACAAAATGTGCCATTTTAACAGTTATACCCCCTTAAATATCTACTACTACATACAATAAAGAGAGTTGAAAATTAGGCATACTAAAATGATTCATAGGACAGTTGGAATGAGACACAATACAAGTCCTAAACAACATAAAAATCTCTAGAAGAACAACAAAATTGCATTTATATTCATATTCATATTCATATTATAAATTGTAAAATAAAAAACAAGGCAGAAAGAAGTTATTTTTTTTATATGTATTATTTATTATAAATTTCAATAGTTGGGAGAGGGTAAATTTGAATCCTAGACATCTCCATTGGAAACACCAGGAAGTGCCAGTTGAACTACAAGGCACTAGACAGGAAGAAAGAAGTGATATTAGCAACAATAAAGCCTAAAAGTGGGGAGTCTGGGGACACAAGTGGGCTTGCCTAAAGCTTGGCAAGCATTTACCTAAGCTTGATCTGCAAATTAATGATATTAATAAGAGATCACACAGACCACCCAAAGGCACAAAAATCTCTAGGAAACTACGCTTGCCCATAGTAGAGGTAGCTTAAATACGCTTTGATTCCTCAAACTTTTGTATCAGCCTATAAGGAGTATCTATGACACCTAAGTGACCATGACCAAATTTCAATCAAGTTGAATTTTTTTGATTAGAAAGTAAGAGAATCAATTAATAGAAGTTTATAATTTTATAGATGTTCATAATCCTAAAATTAATTTTGGACTAGCTGGTGTATTAAATAAATAAAATTAATGCCTAAATAATTGTTACTGTAGTCAACAAAGAAATTTCACCTTCCAACATTGTTCAGCAAATTCATCTTGTTTTGTTTTAGAACTCAGCGTGGGTGGTGGTCTTAACCTGAAACATAATTAGGCCAATAAAAACCAGTTCAAAAAATGAACACAATCAACAAGTTAGTTGGAGGATTTTATTCTATGGAATTTTAGAGTATTTTTAAAATTCTAATGAACATTTAACCTCAAATACTCGGATTTGCATAAATGATGTGGAAAGAAAAAATTGTCCCAAAACATGTCAGAGATAAGTTGCATTACATTAATGCTTACCTATGTATTTTTTTTTTCTGCAGTACGTGTTATATAAGTTTCTTAGTCTAAAACAAGAAAAGTGAGACGGGCACCATTTAAAAAAATAAATAAATAAAAGAATAACAACCCTTACACAAATTTCTTATGACAAATACAAGAAAAGGATCAGACATAACCAATCCAGATAAGAAAATCCACAACATCTTACACTATATTCTCTGGCACATCCTTAGGCGAAAAAAACGGGGGCAACAGAATCATCACATCCTCATGATCCACATCCATCAGTCCACCCTTATCTAAAAAAAAAAGCGCACAAAATGTTATAGATCAAGAAGCACTTTAATTTGTATGCTCTGTTATAATATTAGGCGTAGGTCTGCTTGGGCTCAATTTCCCATTGTAACATACTTGCACTTGTATTTACTAATACCTTAGACTACCCAAGCTAACCCCAGCTAAATTAAGGGACTAAATAAATGCAGTTATTGACATAGAAAATATGCATTCGTCTCTTCTCTCAGTTTTATAGCACGTTCAAAGCGGTATAGATAATGAAACATATAGACTTCACCAAAATGTGGCTCCTCCACTTCTGCCCAATTTCTCTTTTTCCTTCGTGCAGCATCTGCATGAACGGCCACAACATGCTGGTAGTCTACCATTCCTTCACACAAGCACGCGCACACGACAATGTTAGAATACCACAGAAAACAGATGTAATACAAAGTACTGAAAAGAAAAATGTGAAAACTTTTAGGGACATAAATGAAAACAAGTCAAAGTTAGAGGGCATGATTAGTAATTTATCCTACATTTCAAGCCCAAATTGTTAAATAATCCAAGTTTCAGCAATTCAACAAAGCAGTAAATAATCCAAACGCTTACTAACAAAAACAGATGCCATTCAAAGGTATGAAATGAAACAAAAAAATGAAACTTTAGGGATGAAAATGAAAACAGGTCAAAATTAGAGGCTGTGATTAGTAATTTAGCCTAAATTTTAAGTCCAAATTGGTAAATAATCCAACTTTCAGCAATTCAACGAAGCAGTAAAACAGATGTAATTCAAAGGACTAAAATGAAACCAAAAAAAAAAAAAACGAAACTTTAGGGATGAAAATGAAAACAAGTCAAAATTTTAGGACATGAATAGTAATTAGCCTAAATTTCAAGTCCAAATTGGTAAATAATCCAACTTTCAGCAATTCAATAAATCATCCAGACGGTCATACAAAGTACTGAAATGAAAAAAGTGAAAATTTTAGGGACGTAAATGCAAACAAGTTAAAATTAGAGGGCATGATTAGTAAATTTAAAGTCCGAATTGAAAATCTGGAAAAGGAGGTAAGTGCAAAACCTTCGAAGTGATAAGCCTGAGGGACTCGAGCGACAACGTCGGCGGCGAGTTCGGCATCGGAATTTTGTTCGATCGATTGAGTTTTGGAGATTTTGAGAAGGAAATTGTTGTTAGAGGGACGGAGCTCGCCGAATGCCGGGTGCGAATACGGGTCGTCGGGTCGGAAACGGAGCTCCAGTTTGTTGGAAGGCGAAGAGCGTGCCTTGAGGAGGGCTTGGGCGCCGCCGAGAGAGTCGACGGCGCGGGAGGTGGAGGAAGGGTAACCTGGATAGTGTACCGCGAATGCTTCGTTGCTTGGTAATTCGCCTGATACGGTGCCGTTTTCTATCACTCCCATTATTTTCCCATGCAACGTTTGGGCAAGAGAGAGAGAGAGACTGTGAGATGTTTGAATCGATGGGCCTTTTTTTCCTAAATAATACTAGCTTTTTCCAAATTATATTTAGGGTAACAGTATGTTATTTTCGTCCATAATTTTTCAATTTTGTGTGTGGTTGGGTTAAGTTAAGGAGACTTTTTGACTCAATTATGGTTTGTTAAAAAAAATTTAACCCAATTTAATTCATTATATAAGTCCAACCCAATTCAATCTAACCTAACCTAATCTATATGGGTTAGGTTGAACTCATGAGTTGGATAATTTTTTTTATTACTACTATTATTATTAAATTGAGCATAAAAAATATAAATATAAATATATTTAAAAAACTCAAATGTTAGTATCAATATAACTCCTAAAAGTCAAACAACACTAATAACTAAACAATAATAGTAATTTATTAGGATTTGTATGAATTAATTGGTTTTTATATGGGATAGAAAGAGTTGGTTATTTTAAAAAAATTATTAATTATATAATATATTTAACATATATTGGTAGATCAAGTCAGGTTTAGCATTTTTGAAATTTTATGACCCGAATCCAACTCAACCTGCTATCAAAAAAAATTTGTAACCCAACCCAACCCAACAAGCACTAAAAACTGACCCAACCTTGCGGGTTAAGTTGGGTTAGGTCAGTTTTGACGGGTTGGCTGCACACCCCTAATTTCAATTGTGTTAATTTAATCTTAATATTTTAGTGTCATGTCAATTCTTGGATGAAAATTATTGATGTGACAAACAGCCCAAAAAAAAAAGTTTACTGCCACTTCAATTGAAACTAATTTTTTACTTTGGCTGTTTGTCATGTCAACAATTTTCATCTAAGAGATAACAACAATAACTAAATTGAAATGAAACTCTTTTTCTATGATTTGTAAGAATGTGAAAATATTTGGACTACATAAAATTTTGGACCATGGCTATACCAAAATCAAAACTTCTTTCTTTGGTAGACAAATAATTTTTTTTTTGTAAGTGAATAATACACTTTAGGAAGTTCCATTTAACTTTAGAAGTTTTTTGGATTGGATAAATTACTATAAAATTAATTATAGCCTTAGGCTACAACCTTACTCAATATCTTTTTATTAAAGGTGAATTTTGGCAAATCTACTATCAGATTACATCTTCTTCTTATATCCTCCATGTTTGCAAAATTTCTAGAAAATTAAAGATCAACAGCTTTATCATCAATAAATTATTTAAATTGCAAGTTTTTATAGTTTAAAATAATATATAAGCATAGATTAAATAGTAAATAATATCCGATTAACACAAAATTAGAAATATATTTTAAGAGCGTAAAAAATATGCAATTCAATAGATAGATTTTCAAAATATGTAGAAACGTTTATTTTCTTGAGTAAGGTTGTAGTCTTGGGCTACAATCACTTTTGTAGCTAAATTTTGTCTAGATTTGGATTTACTTGTTGGGTGATACATGTTAAATACATTGAATTTGAAGTCCATCCAAATATGATAGTTAATGTTATATTTTACCTTTTACTTCTATTTTGAAATAAACATTTAGATATCAACATCAATTAACAACACCTCACATACATTAAAGTTTCTAATTTTTTTTTTATATATAATTTTTGAATCAGTTTGTAACTTGTTTGATGCAACTAAGGTGGTGGAATACTACATGGATACTCGCAATGGCCATGGGAAGAAAATTTATCAATTATTTCTCACTAGTAGTCACTCTCTTTCCAAAAAAAAATTGTTACATATGTATAAAGAATAAGAGATGTTATATATGTATGAAGAATAAGAGAGGAATTGGAAGCTGAATTAAATACTTTGTAATAAATGTTTTGAGTAATAAGAACATCATACATCCTTGTTTTAACCAACACTCTTTGGTTTACATAATTGGTTGGGAAAAAAAAAACTTTGAAGTTAACCACATAAGACACGCCAGTACCATATTCTAAACATTTGAAGAATGAATTCCCAGAAATCTTTCTCGGCCATTCTCTCATCTTTTAAAATTTCACAAGCCTCCAAAAAGAGCTTCTCATCTATGTTAGGAACAATTTTGACTACTCATGGCATTTGCTCAACTGCTTCTTGTATCTCTTCTTAGATGTTCTCTGAACTTTTTGAGATCATGCAAAGGCTTAAGAAGTTACAAACTTTCTATTATTTCCACTGATAAGATATTTCAAACTCTCTAGTTGGATATTGCATATCCCAAGTTATATCATTGACCCCATTGGAAGGGCAATATTGTTCATCTCCATTTTCATGTCCAAACAACTTGATCTTCCATTTTGACTTTCATTAACATTAATCAAGCACAATTGAAAAATATGAGATCCTATCTCTATATGCAATTGCATCCAGATGATCCTGCAAAATGTCACTTTTAAATGAATGAAAGCTACTCAAAATTATACAATTCATTAATTAGTATAGAATTAATATGATCGTGCTTCATTCCATGTTATCCAAAAACACTCAATTTACTTGATGAAGAAAGTAGTAATGTCATTTCATCGAATTTATTTTCGTCTTTAACTTTTGAATTGTGTGGATGGTCGGTTAAGTGAGGTTAAGGAGATTTTTTTACTCAACCTAAAAAAAAATTAATCCAACTCAACCCATTACATAAATTCAACCTAATTCTTTTTATTATTATTATTATTAATAAATTGAGCACAAAAAATATATATATAAATATAATTATATATATATATATATATATATATATATATATACAAGATAGAATTCTACTCTAGCCTAATCTAAGTATATATGTATGTGAAAATTCCTTCAAGAGATTTTAACCTCGGCCCTTGCCCCTACACCCCACAAGCACTTATACTTGTAAACTGATTATCGCACCAAGGTGTGCGGTGATATAATTATATTTAAAAAAAACTCAAAGATTAGTATCAATGTAACTCTTAAAAGGCAAACAACACTAATGATTAAATAATAATAGTAATTTACTAGGATTTGTATGAACTAATTAGTTTTTATATAGGATAGGTGTGGGGAGTAAAAAGGTCCTGGTGGGTATCTGGGCCTCTGGATCATATTAGTAAAGGCCGACCTGTCCTTGAGTTCGAAACTTCTTAGTGCCTCGGGTTAGCCCATGCGCCGAGGGCCCGAGGACCTATCCGAGGACGGTTTTACCCTCGGATGGGCATAGAAGAGTCAGGAACGTCATCGTGGAAGTTCATAAACAACACAACGGAGACCAACGGTTAAGAGGGGTGAACCCCTGGATGCCCTGGAAGCATCGGTGTTTGAAAAGCACTAAAGGCTGCCACCTCCACACTAAAGACCCTTCACCTACTACCTTAGCCGCATTAATAGGGAAGTGACGCCTGAACAGTGGAAGTGAAGCTTCTGGTTACTATTCAAAGGCACTAGGAAGAAAAAATATCTAGGTCAAAGGGAGGTGAAGGCAACACGTGTAACAATTATCAAATTGAGTAGTATTTAAGGAGGGGTCTGGAACAGAAATAGGGGCTCCCCTTTTTTGTAATCTAAGGATAAAAGAAAAGAAGAAAAGGAAATTTATATATAAGAACAGTCCTCGGCTCATATCCGAGGAAGTGGAATTATAACATTTCTTATTACTTTTGAGTGTTTACAGCCTTTTAGTTTGTCCTATATTCCTTAAACGCTTCTAACCTGGGTTTTACAGCCCACACTCTACAAATTCATATTGTTCAAGGCTCATTGGGCCTGAGTCCATTACTGTCTTTAGGGCCAGGTGCAATTGTGCACTTACAATAGGAAGAGCTAGATATTTAAAAAAAAATTGTTAATTATATAATATATTTTAAATATATATATTAAATATATGGGTGGATCGGGTCGAGTTTGATAGTTTTGGAATTTAATGACCCGAACCCAACTCAACCCGCTATCAAAAATTTTTTTTGTAACCCAATCCAACCAAACCGACCCAACCCAGCGGGTTGGGTTGGGTTGGGTCAGGTCGGTTTTGGCGGGTTGATTACACATCTCTAATTTCAATTGTGTTAATTTAATCTTAATATTTTAGTGTCATGCCAATTCTTGGATGAAAATTACTGATGTGACAAACAACCAAAATAAAAAATTAGTTTATTGCCACATCAATTGAAACTAATTTTTTACTTTGGTTGTTTGTCATGTCAGCAATTTTCATCTAAGAGATAACAACAATGACTAAATTGAAATGACATTGAAAAATTAGAAATCAAATTGATACAATAAAAATGTTATGAATCAAATTGAAATATGGTGTTAAAAAAAAGACCAAATATGTAATTTACCCTTATATTTATTAGCTAGTTATATTAGTTATGTGCGTGTGTGTGTATTTTTTTTTTTTTGCATATTTTATATTCTGATTATGAGTCCACCTTCGTTTTTGTTTTGTTTTTTGCGAAAAAGTTTTTGTTTTGTTTTTTATTTCAAATAATTTTATTTTTAACTTTTAGAAAATAAGCTAGATTTTAGCTTTTTGCCTTACTTATGTAAATAAGTTGTTGGAAATAAACAATTCCTAAACTAAATAGTAACATCTAAAGACTCGATTTCACCAAAGTTAAGTTCTATGCAGGCCCACGAGTTTAGTAAACTCAAGTTCTTAGTTCCATATTGGTCATACCACATCACTAGTTACCATTATTATGATGTACACTTCATGATAATTGCTCATTATCATTAGGTGCCCAAGACACTGATTGATTTTGGTATAACCAGGGGATTGAACCCCAAATCTTTTATTCAACAACAAAAAACTTGATGAGTTAAGCTATAGAACCCACTAAAATTAAGTTAATTACACTTTTCTCCCCTTATATTATTGAACTAAAAAAGAAAGTAAACATGCTTTAGCTCTAGGAGCTTTAACTAGATCCACCACCGAAATTTGGTTGCAAGGAGATTCCCTTGTTTGTAGCAAACTAATATATTGCTTTAGATGTAACTCAATATATGCAGGGTAATACACAGGGATTAAAGCTGGAGGATGAATATGGTAATTTAGCTTAGATATTTATGTATTTGTGTATACAATACATAAGCACATGAATACATGTATATGATAATTCTGATACAGTAAACCATGAACTCCGAAATTCAACATAGGTGATGCCACGATAGGACTCCTAACTTCATGCTTTCCATTTTCCTCAACCCAAACAAGGGCACCAAGTGAAACTTCCCTCTATAACCTATGGTAATATTGTATGACTGCTTCTCGTTCTTCTTTCCGAACACCAATACCTCTGGTGAGAGTAATTATAGAAACTTCTGGTGTTGTCAGTTGTCACTTCAGCATTGTATAAGTTGCATAACCCTTTCCAACATTCGTTGCAGTTCTACAAAATCTTTTGACCATCCATGTAATATAGTCACTATATAAAGCAATAAAGATGGTTCAGCATTTGGTCCAATTCAGTTTACTTTGGATCATTTCAGTCTAGTTCAATTCATTTTGGTCCAATTCAATCCACTTTGGTCCAGTTCAGTCCAATTCAGCACACTACAGTCTATTCCGGTCCATTCGATCCACTTCGTATGGTTACTTAAGAGTAGGAAAAGACATGTTTGGGTTAACTATCAACTATTTGAGTAATATCGATCGTAATTATATGATTAGTTTTGATTATCATGATAATCTCCTTAAGAGAATGAGGAATTTGAATAATATATTTGAAACTTAAAAATTTTAGATGTACCAAAAGAAATTAAGAAAATTTAATGCATAATAATAGTAATTAGAGTTTGTTTGAGAAAAATTTATCTAGTTTTTTGCTGAAAGTGTCGTAGATATAAGGTAAAAGTCATTTAAAATAAGTAGATGACTTGTGTAGGATCCACAAATAGTAGTAAAAATAAGTAAAATTTAAATAAAATAAATAGGGTTTAGGGTGTGATTCGCAAATAGTATATAGCAATAAATTGGCTTATAAATGCATCCCAAAGGAGCACTTAGAAGAATATAGATCACCTCAAAAAAGAATAATATTAATCAAAAATACCAAAAATGATAAAGTTATATATTTGTAAAAATAAGTAGATAAAAATTACTTTTAGAAATTTTTTAATTTTTCAGGAGAACAAAACATCTAAAATAAAGTTTAGAGAATAAATTAGACACTATACTATATCTAAAAATAATTATATATTCTTACGCATCGGGTGTGTCTACTATTAATTGTCTTCAAAGCTTAAGCTTTCTTCTGGCATATGCCACTATCAACAACAACAATGATAATGTCTTTACCATAACTTGAGACAAGCCATAAATCTACATGATTGTTTATGGTCAAAGATTCAGGTGTGTAAAGTAGTATCAATCAATTGGGTGTAGGGGGGGGGGGGGGCATTTGTCCCTAGCAAAATGCCTCTGTTTTTGAAACTCGATTTTAACAAAATCGAGTTACAGGTAGAACTCGACATTAGCTACATCATAGATAGGAGGGCACTAAAACCATTAGCTGCGACATCAGCTGCAACATGGCTATCATGGCATATACCCATTTTGCTTAATCAATGCACTCTTGCCACTATAAGCTGCAACAAATCCTAGGAACATCTTTAAAGCCTTGAATTCATTTGTAGATAGATAGGAGGGCACTAAGACCATGAAGAGCATTGTCATAAGGAAGAGCTTGGTTCCCATAATGCTACATTACAATAATGTAATGTTCTTGTGATGTTAGAGCATTCACATCAGCCTCAGTAAAATTTTAGATAAACTAAGTATCTGTTTGGTTTCAGCGTTTGCGTTTGCACGTTTCACGTCTACGTGCTTTCTCCTTTTTTTTTTCTTTTTTTTTTCAAGCCGCAACTTTTAACTATTTTTCCGTGAACAGTGTACTCGTGTACTATACACAGATCCCACAAACTTTACTTTTTAGCAACTTTTTCATTAAAAATGGGTCCCATAGCACTATTTATACATTTAAAAATTATTTTGCTACAGTGTTTTCAGTTTTCAATTTTCAATTTTCAGCAATAAGTTCTATCCAAACGGACCCTAACTTAAAAAATTCACTTTTACTATTTTTTCTCTCTTATACAAGATGAATATTATTGTGTTCTATTTATATATTACTAGTAAACGTGAGTGAAGTGAATTTTCATTAATGTCAGTCAAAAACTAGATAAAGAAATGATGGCATATCTCTAAGGAGAGTGGTATGGCTAAACATCGTGTATACAAGTGAGTGAATCAACCTTAAAGGGCAGCCTTGACGCGCGGTGTATTTTGAATATTTTGTAATAAATTATCCCATATATAATAATTTTTATGGATTATAATAAGAGAAATGCTATGCCCACAACATTTTTACAACAAATCATAGGTGGTTAGTTGTTATTAGTTTAAATTTGAACCTAACACTAAGATTACTTTTTTGCTCTAACAATAACAACCATTAACAACTTACCACTTAGGATTTATTGTAAAAATGTTGTGGACATATCATTTCTCTTATAATAATTTGGGAACTCATTTTCAATTGTTTTACAAATATGCAAATTATAAGAGCTAGTATAATCAAGAATATGATTGAATCAATTGCTTGTTACTACATTTTCTTTTATCATTTGCTGAACATTTTTTCAATTGTTGTCAAATTCAAATAATTTGGGCAATAGTTACATGTTTCAAATCAATTGTTTCTTATATGTATAAATCTTATAAAAAATTAAAAATAATCAAAAGAATACATAAATAATTAGTACACCACTTAAAAAGAATTTCTTTGGGTGACACCTATAAGGAATTAACACATCAAAATGCATTTACATAATACCAAGTTAGGCAACTAAGTGTTGGTTTCTCACACACACACATATGTAATGTTACATGTTATTAAAGGATTTAGAAAAGTTTTTAAAATTAATATAATTATCAAGAGTTTTATAATTTAATTAACACTTACTGATATTTTTAGTGGAGATAAACATCGTTCAAATATTCACCTCCATCAATTATCAAATTATAAACAAAATATTAATACAATTAAAAATATTTTTTTTTGGTGAATTCAAAAGCATTATATATATGTGTGTGTGTGTGTGTGTGTGTGTGTGTTCTAATCGAAAACACAAGGAGGTATCAATTGAGCTGCAAGACTATTGGTGTGTAACACATCCTTACTAGTTAGCAATGGTTGGAATTTAATTAATGCTATAAGATAATATCAATTACCAAATAATTATTGTAGAAATTTATAACGATAACCAAGAGACATGACTTTACTTACCTCAATAGCAACATATTTTGCACCAGTGCGCACCCTTGGTGCGGTGGTCACTCCACAAGTATAAGTACTTGTAGGGTGTGGGGGGCAAGGGCTAGGGTTCAAGTCTCCAGGAGGGAGTTTCACACATTTTGCCAAAATAGCTACATATTTTGCCAAAATAAATTACCATTATATTTCTCTTTGATATTGCAAGACAAATAAGATATTTTTATATAAATTTTATTAAATTTTGCCTTTTATATTTAATTTTGACAGTTATTGTATATCCTTTCGTGTTTTTTAATCACTTTTATCAATAAAAAAATCTTCATATAGGGTGCTTATATCAAACCAATTGAGTAAATTAGATTATATATTTTCACCTATCCACAGTTAGGTTGAATCTTAATCAATCGGTTGAACTTGAAATACAAATGGAATAATTACAACAATACTTTTACCAAAACCAGCAAACACTAAAAAACTACTGGACAAAATTTATCAATCTACCAATCTAATCACTTTTAGGTTTGGTTGTATGGTGATTTTAAGGTTGAATAAAGTTTTCAATCAAAATATATACAATTTTAAATTTAATTTCTAATAAATACTGCATCATTAAGGTTTCAAATTCTATAAATTGTGGTTTCATAATCGGGGATTCCAAACAACAAAATATTTCTGAAATAGTTAAAAAGGTAATGAAAGGAGTTATTGTGATAACAATGTTGTCCATTGTTGTTCATTTTATGGTGCAAGCCCTCTTCTACTCATTCTCTCCATCTTCCTTTCTCTCTGGTTCCGTTTTCACAAGCCCCATCTCTCTCCCTTTCTACACATCTAGATAACACACCTCCTCCTTCACAAAAAAGAAAAAAGAAAAAAAGAAAAAAAGAAAGAAGAAGAAGATAACACACCTCCAAGAAAACGTCAAAGAAATTTAGTAAACCCAAGAGTAGAACCTCTCCTGCATTAGGTAGAGGATGCGAAAAAAGAGTGCACAGGAAAAATATAATGGAATAGATCAAGTTCGTGGAATGTATGACGGAATCCTTGATGAGGCACGATATTGATATAAACGTTATAAAGGATACTAGCCTCTGAGCACGCGTGTGCTCAGAGGCTCTTCTATTTTTTGGGTAAAGATTAATTTAGAGCATTTGTTATAATTTAGGATTATTACATTCTCCAATTACAAAAAAAAAAAACCTAGGGGTGTGATGAAAAATTATTTCACCGCACGTAATACTCATCACACTCCTAGGTTTTTTTATGATTAGAAAACGTAATAATCCCAAATTATAATAAATACTCTAAATTAATCCTTATCCAAAAAATAGAAGAGCCTCTGAGCACGCAATTAGAGACAACAATGTGGCATTTCGTATGGGGTAATATTTTAGGATTCCCAAGAATGTTTAAAGATTCCTATGTTTGGTTGCAAATCACACTAAGGAATCAGATGCCAGAGGAATTTGGATTCCCCTCTCAGTAGGAATGTGGATTCCCTTTAAAACAGGTGGGAATCCAGATTCCCAAATTTAAAAGAAATTGTATTTTTTATAAATTGATAATTTTAACCATTTTTCATTATCATTTAAGCAATTAAGATAAAATATAAAATAAATTATTATGGATTAAACTCTTTTAAAATTATTATTAAGAATAAAAACATTTGATAATTTAAATAGTTATTTTTGTATTGTACCTGTCATTTTGAAATATTAGACTATAATTTTATTGAATTTTTCAAATATTTGGTTTTTCATTATTTATTTAGAGAAAGATTTTTTTTATTATTTAAGGACTTGGTAGTTCACATTTAAATCTAAGGATAGAATAGGAAAAATAAATAATTCATTTAAGATTCTTGGGAATAAACCAAACATTATCATCTTACATTCCTAGGAATCTTAATCCCAATGAAACCAAACATAGGAATAGCTACATTCTTAGGAATGTGATTCCTAGGAATCTAGATGCCAAGAGTAATGTGGATTCTCCCATACCAAACGCCACACAAAAGTGACATATTATACAGATTTGCAACAATTTGAAAAAAAAAAAAAAAAAAAAGGTAATAGATGGACTTTAAATATTCTATGTATAAATAGCAAACACTAATTTTTTTTTTTATAGATTAAGATAAACATGAAATTTAGCTTGTTTTTTATTTTGCACATAGGAAAGACATCCATTAACTATTTAAAATTTAAAATACTCAACTTCTATACAAATACAAATTTCCACCACAACACACACGTTCTCCCATTTGAATTGGGCAATTCAAGCTGTACTCTTAGTCTTAACTTCTAATCCTTATCTTTTCTTTTATTTACTATTTGAACCATATTTTTAAATTCTCGATTAATTAATTTAGGGGTATTTTTTACAGTAAAAAAAGAAATAACTAACTTTCTGAATCCTCTTAATATATACAGATACTAAAGTATACCTCTCTCTCTCTCTCTCTCAATAATCTAAATTAATTTATATTTGCTTTAGCCTTCAAACTTTATATGTACTAGTTGTCGACCAGTGCTTTGCATAGATTTTTATTTTATTCGTAAGTAGTAAATTTTATAATCTTTAGACATTCATTGCAATTTCACATAAATACATATAGTATCTATATTTTATATAAGAAGATTTCTCCTTTTTAACTGGACTTTTATGTGGTTAAAAAATACTATCATTAATGAAAAGTAACTTCATTTAGATATAGGATCATAAATGTCAAATAACAAATTTCATTTTAAATTCAAAAAGAGAACTCTTAAAATTTAAGATTTTTTTTCCCTTCATATTCAAAAAAGAAATTACAATTACTGCGTATCTCTAAAGTTTATCATTTTTATTTTTTTAAATTAAAAAAAATATTTTTAAATTATAATAAATGCAAATTATTTACCTTTATCCAAAAAATAGAAGATGCACATGCTTAGAGGTTAGTATTATTTATAAAAGGATTCCTTTCTTTAGACTGAACTTTTATGTGGTTCAAAAATACCCTTAAACCTTACGTTTAATAGAAAAAAACTTAAGGACAACCTGGTAAAAATGTATCTCAAACTCTACTTAAAATGCCTACAAAGTAGGATACTCTACTACTAATCCATATCTTTAAAACAAATTTATCAATTTTTAAAAAAAAAAGAAGAAAACTATGACACTAAACAAAAAAAAAAAAAACTTCATCACACACACTTTGCGCATACGATGAGGCTAGTATGTATGTGTGTGTGTGTGCGCGCGTATATATATATGATGTCGTTTGGTGTTTTTTTTTTTCCAAGAAATTTATATTTTTATGTTTTAAAATTTAAATTTTTTAGATTTTATAATTGTTGTTACACTTTGGAAAAGTTTTATAGTGTTAGAATTTGTTTTTCCATATTTCAAAAATTTTAATATTATAAATGATATATTTTAAATCAAAATTTAATTATTTATATATAAAAAAAATTGAGTGTGGCAGCTAAGGTGGGTATTTGTGGGTGCCTACTAGGATGGGGTAGGAAAAAAAAAAAAAAACCGCCTTAAAGTGGGAGTAAGGTGGAGACGGGAAATTAGAATCCCAGCCCGTTGTCATCCTTAACTGACATCTCTTAACATTTCCAATGGAAATATTTAGAATTTAAATTTTCCAAGCTTCAACTATGAATGTTTGTATAATGTATTATATAAGGCAAAATACATACATATTACACACACATTCATAACAACAACCTTATACTAATAACTGTGTGTAGAGTTAAAATCCTAATTCCTTATATCGTAAAAGCCATAAAAACTTGTTTTTACTTTGTACACCAATTGTGGTCCCGAATTAAACAAAAAAAATTGATTCACGAAGGTCAACAAAATTATGGTGTTGGTTTGCTTATACATTTTTGGATGACTATATTTTTCAAAAATTAATAAATTTTAACATGGTTCTTCGTAGTCTTTAAAATGCACATTTTTTTAATGAATAATTTTGGTTTCGAATGAAACTCTTTTTCTATGATTTATAAGAATGTGAAAATATTTGGACTACGTGAAATTTTGGACCATGGCTATACCAAAATCAAAACTTCTTTCTTTGGTAGACAAATAAATTTTTTTTGGAAGTGAATAATACACTTTAGGAAGTTCCATTTAACTTTAGAAGTTTTTTCGATTGGATAAAATTTAACTACAAAATTAATTATAGCCTTAGGTTACAAGCTTACTCAATATCTTTTTATCGAAGGTGAATCCCGACAAATCTACTATCAAATTACATCTTCTTCTTATATTCTAGCTCCATGTTTGCAAAATTTCTAGAAAATTAAAGATTAATAGCATTATCATCAATCAATTATTTAAATTGCAAGTTTTTATAGTTTAAAATAATTTATAAGCATAGATCATATAGTAAATAATATCCGATTAACACAAAATTAGACATGTATATTAAGAGTGTAAAGAATATACAATTCAATGGATAGATTTTTAAAATATGTAGAAACGTTCATTTTCTTGAGTAAGGTTGTAATCTTAGGCTACAATCAGTTTTGTAGCTAAATTTTGTCTACATTTGGATTTACTTGTTGGGTGATACATGTTAAATACATTGACTTTGAAGTCCATCCAAATATGATAGTTAATGTTATATTTTACCTTTTACTTCTATTTTAAAATAAACATTTAGATATCAACATCAATTAACAACACCTCACATACATTAAAGTTTCGATTTTTTTTGTTTTAAAATTTTTGAATCAGTTTGTAACTTGTTTGATGCAACTAAGGTGGTGGAATACTACATGGATACTAGCAATGGCCATGGGAAGAAAATTTATCAGTTATTTCTCACTAGTAGTCACTCTCTTTCAAAAAAAAATATATATATATATATATATATATATATATATATATTACATATGTATTAAGAATAAGAGATGTTATATATGTATGTAGAATAAGAGAGGAATTGGAAGCTGAATTAAGTACTTTGTAATAAATGTTTTCAGTAATAAGAACGTCATACATCCTTGTTTTAACCAACACACTTTGGTTTACACGATTGGTTGGGAAAAAAAAACTTTGAAGTTAACCACATAAGACACGCCAGTATCATATTCTAAACATTTGAAGAATATATTCCTAGAAATCTTTCTTGGCCATTCTCTCATCTTTTAAAAGTTCACAAGCCTCCAAAAAGAGCTTCTCATCTATGTTAGGAACAATTTTGACTACTCATGGCATTTGCTCAACTTCTTCTTGTATCTCTTCCTAGATGTTCTCTGAACTTTTTGAGATCATGCAAAGGCTTAAGAAGTTACAAACTTTCTATTATTTCCATTGATAAGATATTTCAAACTCTCTAGTTGGATATTGCATATCCCACATTATATCATTGACCCCATTGGGAGGGCAATATTGTTGATCTCCATTTTCATGTCCAAACAACTTGATCTTCCATTTTGACTTTCATTAACTTTAATCAAGAACAATTCACAAATATGAGATCCTATCTCTATATGCAATTGCATCCAGATGATCCTGCAACATGTCACTTTTAAATGAATGAAAACTACTCAAAATTATACAATTCATTAATTAGTATAGAATTAATATGATCGTGCTTCATTCCATGTTACCCAAAAACACTCAATTTACTTGATGAAGAAAGTAGTAATGTCATTTCGTCGAAGGGTAAAAAAAAATACAATTGTGCATGCGCCATGCTTTGGGGTGCTCTTTAATGATAGCTAGAGGAAATGAAAGCTTCCCAAAGCTCAACATTACTAATGAGATAGAATGGCACCTTGATATAAGCTTCCTAAAGCTCAACATCAGCTGTCACTATTTTGCAGATTTCATCCCAAGCAAAGACATTCTAATTGAGGAGATCCATGATGCCCATTACTCTTTCATCAAGCTCACTATTGGCAACAGAGGTCATCCTCTTCACCTACAAGAACCCCACCAATGTATACAAGTTAGTTTAATGAGTTGAACTTTGAGCTGCTTTCTCCTCCTCCATCTTGAACACCACCCCCTCTTCTACAACCACACCATATCATATAAATCTAAAAAAAATTCCCAAATAGTTTAAAATCATTTTGCAAAGTCTTCAAATGATTGCTATCTATTTTTGCTCAAATACCATCTATTAACAAATAAATGAAACAATTGCCTATATTTGTGCACTTAATGTCACAACAGCTGCCTTCATATTCTTAGTGATACCAAAATGACAAAAGTACAAGAATATTGTATGCAACTCTGAGGATATCCTCCTTAGCAAATAAGCCTTTTAAAAAATATTCAGTAAGTCATGTGCTAATAATCCTTGCCTGAAGTGAATGGAAATCAGACTCAATGTTGCAAAAACACCATTATACTGAGAACTGCTTAAAACCAAAATATAACTTAACCCAAAAAAAGATACACTCAATTTGGGTATAAGATCAAAGGTAATTGGCATACAAAAGATCTTTTAATTATGGGCATGTCTAGCCTAATATTGAACTACAAGATATAGGAATGAAGAGGATATCAAATATCTATTCCAAAAGAACAAAATTTGTTTTGGGCAAAATACAGCTAACACTCCTGAGGTTTGGGCTAATGCCCGCCAAGTCCAAGACTTTTCAAAATTGACCCAATTGGTCCCTAATCACTGTGAGAAAGAGGAGAAAATGAGTAGCAGTTTATGGACCAAGTTGGTCCGTTTTGAAAAGTCTTGGACTTGGCTAACATTAGCCCAAACCTCAAGGGTGTTACCTAGATTTTACCCATTTGTTTTCAACTTCAAATAGAAGCAGATACAACTACATGTTAACTTAATGCATGATTACAAATGGATCTGAGACAGGGCTCCACCACCTTCCTCACCATTGACTTGCTAACATGATTACAAATTCATTCGCAAATAACAATAATTAGAGCCTCATAACAAAAAAAATTTAAAAGGGAATAATTAAGAATGAAAAAAGTTGGATCTGAGACAGGGCACCTCTTCCTAAAAAAGAGAAGAAAATCTATTAAATAAAAAAAAAAGGTTTTTTTTAGGTTCCAAATTTGAAAATTTTTTATCTAATACTAAGAAAAGAAAAATATAATTATCAAATGAAATCCAACACAAAAACAGAAAATGCACTTACATTTATCTTATGAATGAGCCACATGGAATTGCATACTGAAGAGACAAAGACAATCCTATCCTCTTCTGACAAGTACAATTTCTTCAAGGATTTGGTTAATGAATGCCCTTAAGGTACACATTAATCATTTATTTGAGGAAATTTTTATGAGAAATTAAAAAAGTTGTCTAAAAATTTAATCACTTTTTTGCTTTTCCATAAAATAATTTCCTAAAATAGTTTACAAACCTATGCCCTAAAGGCATACATTAATAAAACCCTTATTAACATGGGAAGAAAACCTGCCTTACAGCCTAGAACACCTGCCAATTCAACTTCTGCTCAAACCAATTCACTTACACACGTATTCATGTTCAATTCAGAAATCTCTCAAAGCAAAGATCAAAGAACATTTTTGGTCTAACAAGAAATGAATGGTATCGAGGATGCAACCCGTCTCATGGACAAAAGTGAATTTTTTTATCTGGTTCTAGTCACGGGCCTCCAAATGTTCTAAAATTATGTGATTGATGCTTCTGGTTTTTACATCTATTCAATATTATCACTACATGTCATCTTTTGTTTAGAAGCACAATTTTGAGGTTGACTTCATTACTTCTGAATTACAAGAATATATGCCAAGCATTGCCAATGTATTTTATGTTTTTCTTCCATTCTTGAATTGAAATGTTACTACTCTTTATGCAGGGACCAATGACTAATAAAAACAAATCAGTACAATTGCCTCTTTGTTTTTGTTATAGTTGTGCTTACATATATACTATGTTCTCATCAAGAATTTGTCTTGTTTTAGGGGTTATAAAATAGAATGGTTGATACATAAACAGGTGTGTATGAGACAGATAACCTAATGTAATATAATGCGCCACAATTATATTTCAGCATATACAATCATACATTAGTACTTAAATAAACAATAGTAAATATCTTTTGGTATCTAAATCAGATTCTTTAAACTGTGCTAAATTGAAAACTTTTGAATTTCTCAAAAATCTAATTACTAAGAAGCAAAAACATAAATATTGAGTAGAAAGAAGAAGACTCACCAGCTGCACAAATGCTTGTTCCCCTTTTTTTTTTTGGTTATCTTGTTTGACCAGATCAAGCCAATAAAATTGTCCCTTCGACCTTAAAAATTTAATTTCAAGTCCTCTGCATGAAAACACCAAGAAAGACTTTTACATTAAAAGTCAAGAGCCAGGAGAACATATAAAACCCTACAAAAGAACAACAGTAGGTGAGCATAGCAGAAAAGGATATATCAAAACACAGTGATGAGAAAAATAGCTAGTTCCGAGACTGCAAAGTTTGAATAAAATGAAAGGGTGCAGCCAGGAGTTCTAAGGAAAACATCTTATGCAGAAATGTAGTAAAAACATGCCCATGTCAACTACCAAAAGACCAATCCATGCATAAGATGTCTCACTAGGTAGAAGCATTATTGCATAGTTATTTAAATATTTATCATGTAAATGCAAGAACACAATTCATCTAACAGATCATGATATAGGATTTCCTCAAACAAATATGATGGTATTGAATTATTATGTCCCAATAAGTTGTTCAAAAAGTACAACCTAGATAAACATAACTACTAGTCAACTTCACACAAACACCTGGAGGGAAATCAGCATTGGGAAATGGCTTTCTACAATGCGAAAAGTCTAGGTAGGTGATCATAGCATTAAGGCCTCAGATACCAAATCAAATTCAAACCCATATTTTATCACAATCATCCAATTCAACTGAATTTTAAGACCATTAAGATCATAAACTATTCAAATAAAATAAGAACCATTATTTTCCCCCATTTTTTGAAGGGAGCAAAATCTATTCTTGAGTTTAAGTCACTTCTATTTAAATACTAAGTTCTGCCAAATCCACCAACCCTAATCACTTTGTAAAATTGTTTTACTCTCAAATGACTTTAAAAATGCACCAAATTTAACAAGCAATGACTTTATCAGTAGACTATATAACCCAAAAATTTAAGCTCAAGGATTCACTCTTACTCCAACTTCTAAATTTTTCTTTTTGGTTGGGTGAATCTGTATATTTATTTATTTTCCATAATACACAATGCATTTCGATTGAACAGAGTCTTCTATCTGAAAATTTATGGCACCATGACAATTCCATTAATCAAACCTTAAATTCCTAGCAACATTCATTTAAGCTATCTGTTTCAGAACTAATACCACTGAGCCTTTTCAAAACACCATGACAATATGCTTAACTAATTAAAACTAGTAATTCTAATCATTTCAAGAAATCTCTTGACAATGGCCAATTAGATGTGTATCTTAGTGAGTCTGAAAAAGTATAGGGCTTCTGACTTTACTGGTCCATTAACTAGACAACTTAATGTTTTTTTTAAATAATTTTGAAGGCTTTTTAACCATTGCAAATTTACAAGATATTGAATTCAAAAAGAAATAATATGACCATCAATTAAACTTTTACTTTGCATAAAAGTCCTTTCAAATTAAATTAGTATCCCACATGAAAGAACCCCTTAATTTAGAGAAAGAGAATGGAAAGTGACAAAAACCCCCCAAAGATGCAAATCAAACACTGCAAAATAGGGAGACATACTCTGGCATTCAACAACTTAAAAGAAATCAAATGAAGATGATGCAAAGGAAAATAGTTTCAATGCAATAATAGTACTTGGGCATTTTACTTCGAAATTTGATTAAGATATTGTTAGTTTCTTTGACGGTGGATATGGATTGAAGATGGAGTCATCTTTTTACCTTGTCATTTTCTTAAGTTCCCAATATTGCTTAAATTTTGTTAGCATTAATGTAAGACTTGTGCAGATTATCAAAAAAGAAAAAAAAAGGTGTAAGACTTGTGTAGAGTTCACATCGGAAATCTAAGTCATATGCTTAAAAGACTATTCCATAATAATATTTTTCAGCAAGCTATGAAAACCTATAAGGGTATGTACATGGGTTGATGTGCTATAGTAAATTTAAGAATTCCTAATACAGTTCTTGTTTCGTTAACACCAAATACAAATACACATCTCCCTCTTCCCTCATTAACCTTGAAAAATGGCATATGTGCAACTCCTTTCACCATCTCCCAAGTTGGATTTTTATTCCATAAGCCATTTCCTATCTCAAATATCCAACTTTCTACCCATTAATCCTCATATATAAAATATTGAAAATAATATGTTTCAACTTTTTAAATATTATTCTTATTGTATCTTAGAAGAGGACAAGACAATAACTGCTTAACTGCTTATTATATCCTTCCTAGCTAAATGCTTACTATTGCCAAATCCAGCAGGCCTATTTGGCAACTACCACTTTGCCCCTTCAAATCCCATAAGAAACTATGCTCAACTAATTAAACCAATAATTCCAATTTAGTACAAGTAATCTCTTGAGTATGTCTAAGCAATGTTGATCTTCACCAATATAAAATATTATTTTCATTTTGGCTTTACTTGTCCATTAAGTTGCACAACTTTATGCTTTTTGCTAAAAGAATTTTGAAAACTTCATTTCCATTAAAAGGAATGCAACTTAGCAACAGATCATATTACTATATCCTTTCAAATTAGCTTAATACCCCTTTGATGATGAGCATGTTAATATAATGAAAGAGAGTGCGAAGTGACAAAGATGCAAATCAAGTAATACAACTATAGAGGGGGACATACTCTGGCATTCAACAATTGAAAAGAAATCAAACAAAGATGATGCAAAGGAAGACAATTTCAAAGTAATAACAGTACCTTGCTATGTTTCCTTGAAATTTGATCAAGAGGTTTTAATTTTCTTTGACTGTGGCTATGAATTGAAATTGAAATCATTGTTCACCGAGGGATAGGCCAGTGAAGAGGAACCCAAAATAATCCCATGTTCAACTTTTAAAGCAAATCCCATATCAAAGTGAGACCCACTTGTCACATCTATTGGAAACCTTGAATCAGATGGCAAAGAAAGGTGCACAATGTCATCACGACAATCTAAGCCATGGGATAATCTGCATTCATAGGAATAGGTAGTTGATGACAATACCAAATCACAGCCATAATTGTGAAAGCCCTTCAGACTTGATAGAATCAAAACACAAATGCATTCTATATGGACCCCTATCACTTCTTTAACCTTTGTGCTTTTGAACGTTTGTTTGCCTACCACTGATGGAAATGACAACATGATAATCGAATCCAATGGGCAAGAGACTTCCGCCTAGGTATGTGATTAGGGGCCTGCATTTAGTACCCCCACCATATTCACACATTGAATGACATGATATAAAAACACACCAATAGACTTAAATTAGTTAATGACTTTTCAGGACCTTTGAACTGCTGTCTCTCCTCTCTCTTTACTGTTTTCTCTCCACTACAAAAAAAAAAAAAACCCATTTGTTCTTTGACATCTAAAACTTCAATTACAATTATAAATCATTTTGGAAAGTCTTAAAAAAAAAACAATATATCTTTGTGTAAATTCCATCAGTAAACTAACAAATAAAATATTATAAAAACATCTTTCATTCTTAGTTCCACCTGAGTGACCAAAGAACAACAATATTCTACGTACCTTTATTGATCCACTAATTTACTAATTATTTCATCTTGTTTTCTTTTCATGGTAAGCCTTTACTTAACTAAAACAAAATCTGACACTTTCTAGATGCTACAAAAACACCATGAAAAGTATAACTATACAAAACCCACAAAAAACTTCACTCAAACATAGATGTCACTCAATTTGGGCATTGATAATCAAAGGTCGTTCACATATGAAAATAGCATCCTTCAATTGAGATGTTGTACAGCCTAATATTGAATGAGAATTAATAGCAATCCAGTCTAGGGGGAAAAAAAAGAAAAAGAAAAAGAGCAATCCACATTGCTAGTATGAAAAAACTAGATTTATTTTCAAATTCGACAAGAACAAGATGCAACTACATCATAACATAATGCAGGAAACTTTGAGAAGCATTTTATTCATACTAAAAAATTTTCCAACTAGGAAACAAAGGCCTAGAAAACAAAATGTTAGTTCAAAGTCTGCAATGTTTGAATAAAAAGAAGGGTAGCCATGATTCTTAAGGCAACATCTTAAGCAGAAAATGTATTAAAAAAATGCAGTAAAAACACTGACCCATGCATAAGACTTCTCACTTGATGGAAGCATAGTTACATATTTATTACAATACCCAATTAGAGGCCAACTTCTAGATGTGACAGCTAACCAATGCCAAATATTCTTACCCTGCAAAGCAATAAGCCATGCGATGATATATATTGATCAAATTACTAATTTCCTTTCATTAATTCTATTCTTTTCTTCGCATTACCATATCCTTTCAAATTGGGGTTGGTACCCTTCATGAATGAGGGTGTTAATTTAGCAAAACAAAGCCAGAAGTGATTAAAATACCCAAAGATGCAAATCAAACAATACAACTAAAGTGGGTGACATACTTTGTCAACAAGGCAAAAGAAATTGAACTAAAATAATGCAAAGGAAAAAGTTTCAATTTAATAACAGCACCTTGTCATGTTTTCTTGGAATTTAATCAAGAGGTTCTCATTTTCTTCAGCTGTGGATATGGATTGAAGTCTGAATCATAGTTTACAGAGGAATTGGCCATTAGAGAGGGAGCTAAATCAAACCCATCTCCAACAGTTGAGTCAGATCCCAAACCCAAGTCAGACCCATTTGTCACATCTAATTGAAGCCTTGAATCAATTGGTAAAGAGAGGTGCCCAGTTGCGTGAGAGACTAGAGGAGGTTGACATTGTGTTACAGCTGAGTCATTATATGAAAAAGTACTCCTGATTTGGCCACTCGGTATTGTACAGCCTAGGCATTGAGGACAATTAAAATCATAAACTATTCAAATAAAATAAGAAACCATGATTTTCCCCTTTATGAAGGGAGCAAAATCTATTCTTGAGATTTTAAGTCAGTCCTAATGAAATGCTTAGTTCTACCAAATGCTTAACCCTCAAATGACTTTGAAATTGTACCAAATTTAACAGGTCAATGACTTTATGAGCAGACTATATAATTCTAAAATTTCAACTCAGCGATCCACTCCTACTCTGACTTCCTGAATTTTTCTTAAATATATATATTCATAATACAAAGTGCATTGTATTGAATTTAGTCTTCTAACGGAAAATAGTTTCAATGTAAAAATAATACCTGGGCATATTTCTTCACATTGGACCAGTTTCTTTGACGGTGGATATAGATTGAAAATGGACTCATCTTTTTATAAAGGTACTGGCTATTAAAGAAGAACCGAAATCAAACCCATTACCATCTGCTGAGTCAATACCCAAACATAAGTCAAGCCCATTTGCTATATCCACTGGACGCCTTGAATCAGATGTCATCAGGGACTAGAGGAACTTGAAAGGTCTCCTACGTCTGAGTCCGTATGTGAACCATTTTGAGATAGTAAAGGTGCGAGCAGCTCTGTGCCGTCATCAACATTTTGAGAATTGTGTTGGATGATAACAGAATTCTGAGGAGGACATACGCATTCCACATGTGCTCCCATCCTTGCAATCATAGGAGCGTATTTTCCGAATTTACTTGTCCAGTGAGAGATTTTACATGAAATCTCAACATGATTCCGATCACCTTGCATCAAGTCTCCGAATCTCCACTGTAATCGGCTGTGAGGTTCACCGTAAAACCACAGATGATAACAATTCAAATCAAAAATAGTAAACCCAGCCATGTGACGTCGCTTACGACTATTGGTAGAAATGTGGATATCATAACTACAATCGATTATATCACCACAAATAAAACCGTGCTTATCATTATTAGCGTAACTGTCCTTCAACGGAATTAGATGAAAAGCAACACAAACAGCAATTGATGGAAATTCAGGACCAACCCAGAATGATACGGAACTTTCAATGCTTTGATGATTGATCCAATTCGGAATCTTCTTTCCTGGTACTATAATTTCATATCTCTCTGCAAGCTCAACCAGATACGCATCTAGAGTGGGAAAGTACTCATCATGAATTGTGATGAACTTGGAGCGGGAGACCCGAGAAGAGCAATCAATCTGATTCGATAAATTGCGATGTGAATGTGAATCCATTAATACTTTGTCTTTCACACCTGAACATTTCATATTTGGTGAAAGCCCTAAATTTCTTCCAAACTGCATGAAATTAGGAATTTTAAGAAATTGAAGTTTAGCAAATCTAGTAAATGTATTTGCAAAGGTAACCAAAATTATTTCTATTATTACTTTAAGAGAGAGAGAGAGAGAGGGGTACCTGAAGGATTAATTTTCTTAATGATTCTGATTTCAATGAGTTGCAGTTTATTGCTTCTACTTGTCTTATACTTTCTGGAAGCTTTGGAATTTTCTTAAGGAACTTGGAATCCTGAATTAGAAGCCTATTTAATCTATTAAATCTGATAGTGCTTTCTCGGAAGTTTAAATCTTCGCTTCTTGATAATAAACATTTCTTTGAGTGGGTGAAGCAAGAAGTCAACTTTTTTAGAAAATTCAACTTTGGAAAACAATATTTTGAAAAGCCACCGTAAGAATTGCACGCTGCTGCTTGTCTACCAATCCCCACGTCCTTTGGAAATTTGACATTACCATAAAGTAAGAGCTTGCGAAGTTGTTGCAATTTATAAATGCTACTTGAAAGATGAAACGGATAGAAATCGGAACCTATCCCTAATAGCTCAAGCCCAGTGAGATTTTCAATTGATGGAGGAAGCTCTCTAATGGCCGTGTGTGCCAAACTTAGAAACTTTAAATTTTCCATTTCTTGTGGAATATGAGGGAACCTCTTAAACCTTACGCAGTTAAAAAGATTTAAATGTTTAAGAGACTTCATCACAATACAACTTGGAAGAGTTTGAAGTTCAAGGCAATTCATGAGGTCCCAGCTTTCAAGCTTATCAAGATATCCAACAGTGTCAGGAACATTGATTAATCTTCTACAGTAACGGAGATCCAATTTTTTTATGTTTGGGGTGGCACTTGATAGGTCGGGTAATTCCCTAATGTATTGATTGGAATAGAAATTCATATATGTCAAGTTTCTACACTGTATCCTCTGTAGAAAAAAGAAAATCAAAATTTTAACTCCAACAAACGTTATTAAAATATAGCTTAAAAAAGTAATAATAATTTATAAATAAATAAAAATGATTATACCTTGAAAAGCTTGTCCAATGTAACCCGACTTTCTGGCATGTTGAGTGCAATGAGATTTTGAGGATCAAAACTGGATGGTAAGGAAGATAAAGGATATCCGGACCAATCAAGAACCCTTAATTCGTTAGGAAGATATTTGAGACCTCTACAAATATCTACATTACTAACTATAAGGAACTTGAGATTTTTCATCTTTTCAAGACAATTAGGTTTTAGTTTCATCTTTGATGGTTCAGGTGAGCATATCGTTATGCCTCGAATTTTTTCCGATCCCTAATTATACAAAGCATCAAGTCAATCACACTATACAATAAAATTCACCAAAAATATAATGATAGTTAAGTTTAAACAAAAACCAAACTAATAAACTTAAATTTTCTTCAACATTTAAACGCGAAATAATCACTACATTTGCCATTCGAAAAAAAGTGTAGAAAATGAACCAAAATGATGCATACCGTATTTTCAGTTAGTACTTTATGAACATCTTCATAACACCATAGCCTACTACGCTCTCCAGGCATTTTTGGTGATTCCCGTCGAACAATGTCCCTACCCATTTGTTGTAGCAAGTCATGCATAAACAATCTATCATATCGATCAACAATTATTACACACTTATCGATTAGTCTTTGAATTCCGTAAATTGGATATAAATCGCAAGCATCCAATATATCAACGACGTACTCCTTAAGAAATCCCTTAAAGAAGCATGCAATATCAAGGAAAATATCCTGTTCAATTGCATTCAGACCTTCATAGCTCATTTCAAATATTTTTTGAATATCTTTGTTGGGGATTCTTTCATACATATATAATGCACTTTTCCATTCCGGTTTAGTTCTTCCACACAAATCAGCACCCATTATTTCTATAGCTAATGGATGTCCCTTGGTATATTGTATAACCTGGTTTGCAAGTTCCAAATAATCTTTTTTAGGTTTGTTTCTTTGGAAGGCATACATACTAAAGAGTTCAAGAGCTTCATCTTTATCTAATTCCTGAACCTCATAGGTTGAACAACAATTTCCAAGAGTAGCTAGCAAGTGTTTGTCTCTTGTTGTTATAATGATTCTACTTCCATAAGCAAACCAATCACATTTTCCAAGCAAATTTTCTATATGGACCAATTTATCCACATCATCAAGAACTAGAAGAATCCTCGTACAAGAAAGCTTTTCTTTTATAATATTGATTCCTCTAAATTTGTTACCCGCGTTTAAATTTTTAACTCCTAAGATCTCCGAAAGAAATGTCTCTTGTAGTTTGATTACACCATCATTTGTCCCCGAATTTTCTCTAAAATTCTCTAGATAACAAAATCCATCAAAACGATCACAAATTCTATTAAAAATAGCTCTTGCGATTGTTGACTTACCTATTCCACTAGGGCCATAGATCCCTATCATGTGAGCATCATTTGACTCAATATCTGAAAGTATACACTTTACACGGTAATTTATTCCAACCGGGTATCGAGCAACAAATAACGGCGTGCGATTTAATTTAAAATTTGAGATCTCTTCAGCAATTTCTTGGATAAATTCAGACTCGCTGCAACTGTCATTCACAGAACATGAAAACAATATACGATTTAGGACACATTTGGTAGACTGTAACAGTAATTACATAGGAATATGAAATGCTATAATGTAATGCTTATTATAATTCATTTGTTTGGTGACAACACAATAATAGAACCATGAAGACAATGGAATGAAAGTATTTTAAATCAAACTTAAGATATATTTTAGGAAATATCTTACTCATATAATTATATTTCCTAAATAATAATATTTGTTAAATTTGAAAAGATATTAGTTATTTTTTTTTATTTTCGTAATTTTTATGTGCATGTGGAAAGTTTATTTATTTATAAATATATTAATTGTAGAAATTAATACACCTACTAAGGAATAACTATTACATCTCTTTTAGAAATGAATAGTTATTCCTCATTTTAAAGATTAGATATTCATAAGGAATGACTATTTCCTGTAATAAAAACATTACCAAACTATTGAATAACTAAATCATAGGAATAACTATTATATTACAGTGTCTATTACAGTCTACCAAACATACTCTTAGATTTTTATCATATATATACACACACAATTTAGAGAAGAAAATAGTAATATGAAAATGAACTAAATTTAAGATGTTCGGCTTGTGCATTAAATTCGAATAATTATCATATAAAGTAAGTGGCATGTACAAATTCATAAATCTATAACTATAATTATGTAGCATTTATATATATATATATATATATATATATATATATATATATATTAGTTTTAGGGTTCTAGGCATAGTTGTCATGGCGTGTTAAGCATTAAATCATCAAAGAGTGGTATGGTAGTTCACTGGTTCAACCATTAGATGATTGACTCAACCATTGTACTAATGATAAATTTATTTTAAATATGAACAAATTAAAGTAAATTTGAAAAAATAAAGAAGATAAACTATAAAAAGATGAACTTACATTCAATTCAAACATAAATATGTAGCCGTTACATAGATTGAAATTAATAGGATATTATTGTTCATGTATTGAATTTATATATGTTTATATAAATAATGACTAAATAATAAGATACTTGAATTGATCATTTGACCACTTCTTTCAAGTTTAAAAGCTACAGACTTAAAAGACCATAAATAAAAGTGCATAATTGAAGGAAAGTATAGTTATTAATTTGATAAAAAAAAACTAACATTAAAGACCAAACGATTTGAATAAAACCATGTGGTTCTGTATTTTTCTTTTAAGAAAAAAAAAACCAACAATTTTCATGATGTAATCAGCTTTTTGGTTGTGAAACTAACGTTTCTATCATAATGTCCAGATTTTCATATTGTTTACCAATTTGAGGGTTCAACCATTGTTTGACTCTCCAGAAAAAAAGAAAAAGAAAAAAGAACCCACTGTTTTGGTACGATTATGATAACTATACATTTAGCATAAAGTTGCAATGAAAATCTTTTTCTTTTTCTTTTTTTTGAGTGTGAGTTGCTATGAAAATCTAGTTATTGATAATTGAAACTTGTTACAACTGACAACTCATTTTAATACTAGAACTAAATTATTAAGAATATTTTTAGGAAACGGTTTTCAAATAAATAATATGTGGGAGAAACAACTATTTAATTGGTAAGGTAATTTTTTATTTTATTTTTTAAATCTTTCTATTTCTACATTGCCAGCTAACTTCTATAGTAGTGCTTTCTCAAAAAAAAAAAAAAACCCTTCTATAGGAATGGATATGAAGAAAAAAAAAAATTCATAATTTGGCAAAAAACTAACACTGATAAATTAGTGGTAATTGTTGTTTAACAATAAAATTAGTTATCATAACAAACCAATGAAACTCATAAAAAGTACAATAGTTGTCATTAAATACATACCCATGCTTTTCTCAAAAAAAAAAAAAAAAAACATACCTCTGGTTGTAATGCCAACCAGATATATTTGCAGCTTCAAATAAAGCTTCCCTCCAGCTCTGCACCTTGTAATCCTTTAATTTTTCTTCATGTTTAGATAGTGCTTCTCCAAACTTTCCTTTTTGGTTACGAACTTCTGATGGATCTATGTTGTAAAAAACCGGTAGCACTAACTGGTCTTTTTTCTTACACTCAACAATCTTGGCAAGTTCATCCAAGCACCATTTAGAGGATGCATAGTTTTCAGAGAAAACAATTATTGAAATCCTTGAACTTTCAATGACTTTGAGAAGTCCTACAGAAATTTCTTCCCCCCTTTGAAGGTTATCGTCAATAAAGGTGTTAATACCCCGTTGACACAAAGCATTATACAAATGGCTTATAAAACCAAAACGGGTATCTTCACCTCTGAAACTCAAGAAGACATCAAACTTCTTGGGTTGGTGGGTGAAAGAAGAAGATGAGGCTCCTTCATAGGTCACAAGAGCCATCGAGATTTATGAGCAAACTGTTGTAAAGATTTGAAAGAAAGGAAAAAAAAAAAATGTGACGGTATTGCAATATAACTCGGGAAAGTGAATGACAAATTAGGAAGAGAGTGAATGCAAGCAAGAGGAGCCTTTAAAGGTGGCTTGCTTTCGGTGTGTCCAGCAACTCTTTAAACTGCCATATTGATGCTTTTTACATTGCTTTTGGTGTGACCAATAACTCTTTGAACTTTCCAAGAAACATAGATGCTTTTTCATTGCAATATCATGCAAGTTTCCATGTGAAACCTAAAATAAATTTTGGGACTTTCTAAGCACCATACCGGTAATTGTGGTCAAACAAAATGGTAGTTTCTTATCTTATTAGTCATTCGAAAGTGAGATGTAATAAATAAAGGGATATGTTATAAAAAAGTAGATAATCCCTCTTCCATGCAATCCAACAAAATTAAAAGACAGGTCCACACTTTTTGACTTTCTGGAAAAGTAGCAATCTTTATTCTAGCGCCACATATAGGTCAGGTGGTCCTGGAGATGTAATAAATAAAGGAAAATGTTATAAAAAAGTAGATGATCCCTCTTCCATGCAATCCAACAAAATTAAAAGACAGGTCCACACGTTTTTGACTTTCTGGAAAAGTAGCAATCTTTAGTCTATAGCGCCACATATAGGTCAGGTGGTCCTGTAGATGTAATAAATAAAAGGAAATGTTATAAAAAAGTAGATAATCCCTCTTCCATGCAATCCAACAAAATTAAAAGACAGGTACACACGTTTTTGACTTTCTGGAAAAGTAGCAATCTTTAGTCTAGCACCATGTCGACAGTGGCGGCGCCACATATAGGTCAGGTGGTCCCAGGATCACCTGACCTGAATTCTTTTTTTTTTTAATATATATATAATAAAAAAAATTTATTTATCTACTTATAAAAAAATTAGGAACATCCTTAAAAAAATTTTATGTCAATAAAATTAAATTTTGATAAATTATTTGTTACATTTTAGTTGGTACCAGTTTTTAGAAGAAAAAAAGAAAAACTCTTAAACTGACAAACAAATCCAATTATCGCAAAGGTCGCCTCTTCTTTTTCTTCTTCTTCTTCTTTGCTTCGTCTCAGACGTTCTATTAGTCTACCTCTTCTTTCTTTTTTTTACTCTAATTTTTACTTTGTCAAGTTTTTTCTTTAGTTTGTTTTTTAGACTTTTAGCTTGCTGACCCCACCCACATGACAAAGTTTTGGAAATGACAAAACTCAAAAAGCTAACAAAGGATTTTGATTTCAAATTTATTTATTGAGTCTTGCCTCTTCCCAATATGATATACATATATACACTCTTATTTTACTATTTTTTGTAGCTGTTTTTCATTATTCAATTACATATTTATGTTTTAATATTCTAAAACAATAATTGTTATGTAATAATTAAATGATTTGAGTGTCAAAAAAGAAAAACTAATGATTTGTTTATTTGAGTTTTACTTATTTGGATCAATAATTTTATGTTGTATAAGAAAATATAAATATTTTTTATTTTTATTTTTTTAGAAACCCCGAAACACCCTGAAACTGTACATCGAAATAGATCGGTACCAAAATATTCTGTTCCACTAAACAAATCGAAACAAGGTCCAAAACGGTATTCATAACATTGCTTTCAAGCAAAAAGAAAAAACTAAAAAAAAATTGAACTAAAATCTAAAAAATAAAAAATTGTAATAGAGAATCTGAAGAAAAAAAAATTGTAACAGAGCAAGTCCACCGAAAAACACCCTCAGAAACAATCCTGGAGCCGCCGCTGCATGTCGAGTAAGATTTCTTTATAGAAAGTAAAGTTTCTCATTTTCCTACAGATTCCCCTCTTTTTCCATTACACTGATGGTATAAAGAAGAAAGAAGGGAAGGGAAATATTAAACTTTCCTTTGTTTGGTTATTAGGAGAAGAGAAAATGAAAAGGCAAAGAAAGTAGAATCCACTCAGCACAATAATTTTTTTATCAAAAATCTCACACTCAAACACGGAAAGGGGATGGGTGAAAAGTCCATTAAAAGATTTAGTGCATATAGATTTATTGTATATCAATATGCTAGCTAAATAGCTAACAATCCTTTACCTGTTGATAAAATTTTATGCCCTATTATAACATGGACACAAATAACTCCATTTACTGTCATATATGCATTAAAAGATATAAACATGCAACACAGGTTAAAGCTTCAATCTATTTTTGTTTCAGGAAAAGTATCGATTGAGAATGTATTTTTCATCAACATTCAAGGCAATCAACCATAAATCCAGCTACAATCAACCATCACCATGCGTAGGACCTCCCAGCAAAAACAAATTCAATTCCCTTTTATTCTTTTTCTTTTTTCCCAATTTCAATAAGGAAATCATACAGGAAATTGCATTAAATGCCTTTACATTAATATAGGATCTAATTTACATTGGAAAAACTCCCCAATAAAAAAGTACCAAAATTATATCTGATATTAACAAGAAAAATAGACAAAAAGCATTATGACATATGGACAAAGTCCAATTCTTATTTCTTACCAAACCCACCAAATCTACAATTTCTTTAACACTAAATATTCGTTTTAGTCTTATTTTTTAGCTTGACTGTGACAAATTTATAAATTAGCAAATAAAACCTCCTTTAATCTTGATTTACGTTCACGTTGGTATCAAAAGATAAAGACAACATTCTAAAGACAAGCATTGCTTATTCAAAGATAAATATTTAATTTCTCGGTTTTGTATGTAGTGTCGGAGATGATATGAATATGATGATGGTCTGAAAATAAAAAATTAGAGTTGCATTATTTATATATTTGATGGAACCTACATTATTTATTTTTAACTCTTTTAATCCACCTAACCCACTATTCCCTTAATAAATAAAAAGTAAAATATCTGTTTTAGTCAAAATTGTCACCTTGCCTTTTGATAAAATTTTAAATCTTCATGTGCCATGAGCGGGCCCCATGACTGAAAGTAAATAAGCGAATAAAAAAAAAAAAAAAAAAACAAGAAGAAAAGAACTTGTTATTCAAAATGTATTTCTCACTGGTTTTATATCTAAATTTTGTTAATTACTAATTAGACATGATAATTAACGATAACATTAGATTTGAGATTGGTATATAGTTAATAGTTGTACAGTGTTAGAATTTAACTAACAGATTACAGCCAAATAAATTCATCTTTCAAAATCAAAATCAAAATCAAACCATGATGATTATCCAAAAAATAAATAAAATCAAACCATGAAGAAATATTTAAAGATTCGGTTTTAAAAAAAAGAGAAATATTTATAACTTATATAGAATGTGAATTTAAAATAGAAAAGAATTCAAAGAAAAAGGGAAGTGGAATGGGAACTAGCAATACAATGGTAATTCTAACAAAGCCTAGCACACACAGTAAGTGTTCTGAGCCAATAGCACACATAATAAGTGGGGGACTTCATCTTTAATTTTTTTTTTTAAAAAGATTGCAAAACGGGGAGAGAAAAACGAAGGATAAGGAGAAGTTTGGAAAAAATGCCAAGAGACCCCTTGAACTGTTGAGCAGTGGTCTAGACTTGCTTACTATGGTCTCTTCAATGGATTCTTAATCCTTTCTTGGATTCTCCGTGAAGTTGCTATTGGTTTCAATCTTTTCAAAGCGTATTTTTTCTTTTTTTGAGGTAAAAGATAGAAAAAAAAATGTCATTATTAAAACGTATTTTTTGCTTAGTTTCCAACGTTTTTAAAATCCTGTTTTGTCAGTTTGGGTTAATTTGTTTAGTTGATGCGTTCTTTATTTGGGATTGTTTAATTTGATTTTGGTATGCTGTGTTAGTTCTTGTATATTGGTGATTGATGGTTCCTATGATGGGACTCATAAATTATCCTTTGATATCAGTGGCTTAATTTATGATTGAAACAATGACTGGTGGTGGAAGTCAAGTGTAAAAATATCTTTTAAAAAAAAAAACAATTTCGAATTTCTCTAGCATTATGTCATGTTTAATTTCAGTGATTCTCCTAGTTGAAAGTAACCATAAAATAGCCCTTAAAGAACATGATGCGCAAATGGTATTAGTAAGTAGTAACTTAATAAAGAAAAAAAGTGAGTATTTTAGCAAAGAAATAATAGGTCACATATGAATCACACATATTTGGTTTTTGCTTTCAAAGAAAAAATAAATAAAGAAGAGAGTAAGAACTAAGAAATCAGCTTGTGAGGTGTTTATCACTTATTTTTTGTGATGCATGTATTATATGATTACGGGAAATCTAAGGACAAGGTGTTTATCACTAGCTTTCTGTGATGTGTGTATTATTTGATTATTATGGGAAGTCTAAGGACACAGGACCACCGTTTCCCTTGGCTGATGCTTCTTTTAAATCGGCAAAATTTGTAACTTGGTGAGCCATACCATGGGAGCAGATCGTTGAAGCAGATTATTGAAACCATAATTATTGGACACAACAATTGAAGATAAGTTTTCCTTTTTTTTTTTTTCTTTAGGTGGAAGGAATATGAGCACTTCTTCTTCTTTTTTATTTTTTATTGGTGATAGTAATATGAGCACCTTTAGTAAGACAAAAATCTAGGGCCTGTTTGGTAATGTTATTCTAGAAACGTTATTTTCATATACGTATAGTTGAAAAAATGTGTGAAAATACGAGTAATATTGTTTAAATACTGAAAACATTTATTGTAGGAAATCAAAAGTTTTCCATTGTAGACTTTTCCCGATTAAAGAACATGACTTGCCAACTAATCAAACTAAAGTTTTCAGTACCTACAGAAATTTCACAACATCAGGAACAAACCTCAGTGTATACAATGTCAAATTACATAGTCTCTTGTTACATCAAATGAGTGTTTAATTTTTCTCACAAAGTATTGAATAGTAAAGCTTCTGGGCCATAGTCTCAATTACAACTCTCAATCATATTGGACTTGGAAGACATCTATCAACAACGTATCATTATGAGATGCAAAAAAATTTGAAGTGTACACAACGTTTATTGTGGATGGGAAGAAATTTCATCCTATTCCAATTGGTTAGGTTAGTAATGGACCTATTCCAATTTAATGATCCAGGAATTTTGTATACAAGTAATAATCAAGGAACCACCTAAAATAAGTTAGACTTTTGGCAAGAGAGAAAATTGATGTCTAGACAATCAAGCTAAGGCCAACCAAAATGGACAATATTTTTAATTTCTTATCTCTATTTGTTCCACGTACAAAACTTATAGTCAATGCTTGGCGTATAAAAGTTGAACATCTTATCTAAAGTCCGATCAAAAGTTTTCCATTGTAGACTTTTCCCGATTAAAGAACATGACTTGCCAACTAATCAAACTAAAGTTTTCAGTACCTATAGAAATTTCACAACATCAAGAACAAACCTCAGTGTATACAATGTCAAATTACATAGTCTCCTGTTACATCAAATGAGTGTTTAATTTTTCTCACAAAGTATTGAATAGTAAAGCTTCTGGGCCATAGTCTCAATTATAACTCTCAATCATATTGGACTTGGAGGACCCCTATCAACAACGTATCATTATGAGATGCAAAAAAATTTGAAGTGTACACAACGTTTATTGTGGATGGGAAGAAATTTCATCCTATTCCAATTGGTTAGGTTAGTAATGGACCTATTCCAATTTAATGATCTTGGAATTTTGTATACAAGTAATAATCAAGGAAATTTCCACCTAAAATAAGTTAGACTTTTGGTAAGAGAGAAAATTGATGTCTAGACAATCAAGCTAAGGCCGACCAAAATGGACAATATTCTTAATTTCTTATCTCTATTTGTTCCATGTACAAAACTTATAGTCAATGCTTGGCGTATAAAAGTTGAACATCTTATCTAAAGTCCGATCAAAAGTTTTCCATTGTAGACTTTTCCCGATTAAAGAACATGACTTGCCAACTAATCAAACTAAAGTTTTCAGTACCTATAGAAATTTCACAACATCAAGAACAAACCTCAGTGTATACAATGTCAAATTACATAGTCTCTTGTTACATCAAATGAGTGTTTAATTTTTCTCACAAAGTATTGAATAGTAAAGCTTCTGGGCCATAGTCTCAATTACAACTCTCAATCATATTGGACTTGGAGGACACCTATCAACAACGTATCATTATGAGATGCAAAAAAAATTTAAAGTGTACACAACGTTTATTGTGGATGGGAAGAAATTTCATCCTATTCCAATTGGTTAGGTTAGTAATGGACCTATTCCAATTTAATGATCTTGGAATTTTGTATACAAGTAATAATCAAGGAAATTTCCACCTAAAATAAGTTAGACTTTTGGCAAGAGAGAAAATTGATGTCTAGACAATCAAGCTAAGGCCGACCAAAATGGACAATATTCTTAATTTCTTATCTCTATTTGTTCCATGTACAAAACTTATAGTCAATGCTTGGCGTATAAAAGTTGAACATCTTATCTAAAGTCCGATCAAAAGTTTTCCATTGTAGACTTTTCCCGATTAAAGAACATGACTTGCCAACTAATCAAACTAAAGTTTTCAGTACCTATAGAAATTTCACAACATCAAGAACAAACCTCAGTGTATACAATGTCAAATTACATAGTCTCCTGTTACATCAAATGAGTGTTTAATTTTTCTCACAAAGTATTGAATAGTAAAGCTTCTGGGCCATAGTCTCAATTACAACTCTCAATCATATTGGACTTGGAGGACACCTATCAACAACGTATCATTATGAGATGCAAAAAAAATTTGAAGTGTACACAACGTTTATTGTGGATGGGAAGAAATTTCATCCTATTCCAATTGGTTAGGTTAGTAATGGACCTATTCCAATTTAATGATCCTAAAATTTTGTATACAAGTAATAATCAAGGAAATTTCCACCTAAAATAAGTTAGACTTTTGGCAAGAGAGAAAATTGATGTCTAGACAATCAAGTTAAGGCCGACCAAAATGGACAATATTCTTAATTTCTTATCTCTATTTGTTCCATGTACAAAACTTATAGTCAATGCTTGGCGTATAAAAGTTGAACATCTTATCTAAAGTCCATCCTCTGAAAGCTTGAGAAAAAATCCATTTAAACAAACACAATATATAAATTATAAAGGAATTAAAGAAAAATTGTCAAAAATAATGAAAATTTAATCTTTGCTTAAATTCTTATAAGGATGAACACAATAGCAATATCTTTTTTATAAAAAAATAAAGATAAAAAAATCTATAGTTATTTTGTACGTATGATAAAGTTGTATCACAATGTTTTTTGAGACTCATGTTGATTAATGATTAGAAGTTATAAAGGAATAATCACCAATATATATAAGCAAAGATCTCATGCGGGAGTGCATGAGGTCTTGCCAAGTAATGCTCTAATTTTGCATATAGTATTTTTTTTACCTCTTTCATTAAATTTTTTTACTGTTATTCAAAAGTTTACATTAACTTATTTTACTATTATCTCATTAGTCTCTCATTAATTGCCTAAGCTTACATCATGCATTTCTCTATTTTTCATATCTTTTAGCATACCCACCATTTTAATATTTTATAAAAAGCAAAAAATAATAATAATTAAGGACTAATAGTAATAACTAACCAGATAAGGCATTGGAGAGAGATAGAGAGACGTAAAAATGTTGTGGATTGTTAAATAAAACGCATGGTTTCACTACAAAATCAAAACACATTGTTTCACTATAAAAGACCTGAGACTGACAAAACATTTGAAAGAGAGAGAAAGAGAAATCTGAGGGGACGTCGTCTCTGTTATATTGGCCCCCCACCACCATCAAGATGCCGAAACCCCTACGGGTATTTTTTTTTTTTAATTAGGGGATTAAATATGATTTAGGTTTGGGTAATTTGGTTGGATAGTTTTTGTTTTGGGTATATAAGTAGTGAGAATATTTGGTACGCAATGTAAAACCATATTCTACCATGGTTTTAAATCATTTATAAGACACGCGCATACACACTTACCCACACCATGTTTTAATGTCGCACTATCAATGAGTGAAAGACAATGAGAGAGTTTGACATACTTTTATTTCATAGTATTAAATATGTGAACACAACACAAATTATTTGATTTTCACAGTCCTGTTACTCTTTTGTACTTTTTTTTTCATGACTTAAAAAAAAAAAATCTTACCTTTTTTTTAGGGTGAAAAATTAATCTTACTTTGAGAAGGCTATAAATATGCAGTGAAACAACAATTATAAATTGTACACACATAACCATTACAATTATTAAGTTCAAGGAATGAGTAAAAAAAAAAAATTTGGAGGAATATTGTAGAATAAAATTTGTTACAAAATGTCTATCTTTCAGAGATCTCATACGAGAGTGCATGAGATCCTGCCAAGTGGCACTCTAATTTTGCATTTAGCTTTTTTTTACCTCTTTCATGAAGGTTTTTTTTTTTAATTGTTACCCAAAAGTTCACATTATCTTATTTTACTGTTATCTCATTAATATCTCATTAATTGCCTAAGCTTACACCACACCTTTCATTATTTTTCATGTCTTTTAGCATACCCACTGTTTTAGTATTTTTTTAAAAAAATAAGTTAGGGCTAATAATAATAACTAACGAGATAAGACTCTAGAGAGAGATAGAGAGACACAAAAATGTTGTAGATTGTTAAATAAAATGCACTATTTCACTATATATTACCAAAATAAAAGACCTGAGACTAACAAAACATTTGAAAGAGAGAGAAAGAGGAATCTGAGGGGTCACCACCTCCGTTATACTGACCTCCCAACACCATCAAGACACCAAAACCCCTATGGGTATTCTTTTTTATTTTTAAATTAGGGGCTTAAATATGATTTAGGTTAGGTAATTTGGTTAGTTAGTTTTTGTTTTGGGTATATAAGTAGAGAGAATATTTGGTGCGCAATGTAAAATCATGTTCTACCATGGTCTAATTTTAAATCATCTATAAAAAACATGCATACATATTTGCCCACACTATGTCTTAATGTTGCATTATTGATGAGTGGAAGATAGTCAAAGAGTTGAGTATACTTTTATTTCATAGTATGAAATATGTTAACAGAACACAAATTAGTTTATTTCATGGTCCCGTTACTCTTTTGCATTTATTTTTGGTTTCATGATTTTAAAAAATAATAATCGTACCTTAAGATGGCTACAAATATGCAGTGAAGCTACCAAACCAATTTTTAATATCTCAAAATGTATATGTTTCTTTATTCTAATTTAGTTTACTTTATATATATATACTTTGTGTACAACATTATTCAAAACTGTTTTACATAAAATATCACAAAATTATCCGTGTATCGCACGAGCAATTTACTAGTTTAGTACAATTGTAGAAACTTAAAGTTTTTAATAACATTTTTTTTTAATGACAGTAGATAAAAATATGTTGAAAAAACTCAAGTTTGTTATAGCACAGCAAGACCAATGCATCCTTGTGTTTCACGCTGGGTAGACTGACCAGTGACCAACAGAGTATAAGCGCAATAAAGAATAACAAGCTCTCTATTGTAATATATTTGCCGAATTGATGCCTAATTGAAATAATGAGTCCACGCACAATATTGATATTTTAAACTCTTTAATCACAAGCTTATATCTTATTTTATTTTTTTTATTTTTTCCTTTCACATTTCTCATTGTTAGAAATACTGAATTCAATATTATTGTATTTCTCAGCGAAAGAATATACATGAGTACCTTTATATAGTAGGCATATGAGTGCAGTACAAGTAAATATGAGTGCTATACAAGTAAACTAGTTTGGGCCTAAAACCCACAACACTATACATGTTAACAGCCCCCCTCAAACTCAAGGTGGATGTGAGACCAACTTGAGGTTGTCAGCCAAATACGAAGGTGTCCCTTAGGATGTGACTTGGTGAAGATATTTGTAAGTTGATCTGTAGAGGAGACTGAGATTAGCTTGAGGGCACCATGGACAAGATGATAACGGATAAAATGACAATCGAACTCGATGTGTTTAGTCCGTTCATGGAAGACATCATTGTGAGCAATATGAATGACACTCTTGTTGTCACAATAAAGAGGAGTAGCAGAGGATGTAGACACACCGAAGTCTTTGAGAAGTCATCGTAGCCAAAGAAGCTCAGATGTGGTATCAGCAAGGGCACGATATTCTGCTTCAGTACTAGAACGGGCCATATGAGTTTGTTTCTTACTTCGCCAAGAAATCAGAGAAGAACCAAGAAGAAAGCAATAACCAGTGGTGGACCTGCGATCAATTGGATCTCCTGCCCAATCGGCATCAGAAAATGCACGGAGAACAAGAGGAGACCGAGCAGAGTAGAAAAGATCATGGAAGAGAGTGTCTTTTAGGTACCGAAGAATGCGCAGAACAACAGCATAGTGAGTCGATCGTGGAGCAGACAGATACTGGCTCACCTGGTGAACAACATAGGAAATGTCTGGACGACTAATAGTAAGATAAACTAGGCTGTCAACTAAGCGTCTGTAAAGAGAGGGATTAGACAATGGTTTCCCCCTGAGGGAGTTAGATGCGCATTAAGCTCGACTGGAGTGTCAACAGTCTTGCTATCAGTGAGTCCAGTTCTAGACAAGAGTTCAGAGGCATACTTGGCTTGAGTAATGTAAAGTCCATCTGTAGAATGAGTGATTTCAAGACCCAAGAAGTAGCTAAGATATCCAAGATCTTTCATCTCAAATTGCTGACTGAGAAAATTCTTGAGTTCTTGAATGCCACTGAGGTCATCACTAGTTATGATCATATCATCCACATACAGGAGAAGTAAAATAGTGCCTTTATCAGTGCGACGAAGAAATAAGGCAGAATCATAATGACTGGCCATGTAACCCAAACGAGAGATGGTAGAGTTGAACTTGGCAAACCAAGCACGTGGAGCTTGTTTAAGACCATAAAGTGCACGTCAAAGGTGACAACAGAGAGATCAGGAGGAGGTTGCATATAAACTTCTTCACTCAAATCCCCATTAAGGAATGCATTTTTGACATCCATCTGAAAAAAATCCTATTTACTGGCAGCAGCAACAGCTAAGAGGGCACGAACAGATGAGATACGAGCAACTGAAGCAAAGGTCTCTTCATAATCAATCCCATACTCCTGTGTAAAACCTTTTGCAACAAGACGAGCTTTGTAGCGCTTAATGGACCCATCAGAGCGAGTCTTAATCTTGTAGATCCATTTACAACCAATCACAGATTTTCCAGGGGGGAGAGTGACCAAGTCCCAAGTATGGTTTTTAAATAATGCATCAAGTTCCTCTTTCATTGCAATCTGCCATAAAGGGTCAGTGGAAGCCTCACGATAGGTGTGAGGCTCATGCAATGTAGCAAGGGCAGTGTAACAATGATAGTCAAGTAAATGTGCAGGAATGGACCTTACCCGAGTTGAGTGATGAGGTGGAATGTCTTGTACATGATCTTCAGGCGGAGCAGGAGCAGGGGAACCAAGATCAAGGTTGGGTAGCTCGTCTTCGACCTATTCATCTTCCACCTGTTCATTAAAAGGGGAACTAGGAAAGGGATCAAGGATTTCTGGTGGTTAGACAGAGAAGTTAATAGGAGAATTAGGAGTAGCTACAGGAGGATCAGGATCAGTTATAGGAGGGTCAGGAGCAGCTACAGAAGGAATTTGCGTCTCATCTAGAAATAGATCTAAGACAGAAGAGGAAGATAAAGAAGCACGGAAGTGAGAGAGCTCGACAAAGAGGCGATGTTCCCAAAAGACAACATTGCGGGAGACACGAAGACGATGAGAAATAGAATCATAACACCGATACCCCTTTTGAGTTTCATCATAACTAAGAAAACAACAAAGTCTTGACCTAGGTTCAAGTTTGTTATGCTCATGTGGCTGAAGAAGAACGAAACAAGCAGAGCCGAATGAGCGTAGGTGGTGATAGTCTGGAGGTGACCCAAAAAGGCGCTCATATGGAGTTTGATTTTAGATGACAGGACTGGGAATGCGATTAATAGTATGAACAGCATGAAGAACAGCTTCGCCCCAAAAAGGAGCAGGAACTTTGGCAGAGAGAAGGAGAGCACGAACAGTGTCAAGAATATGACGAAGTTTTCGTTCGGCTCTACCATTTTGCTGAGAGGTATCTGGACAAGTTAGTTGATGAACAGTGCCATAGGAATGCAAAACAGCTTGGAAAGCATATTGAGTGTACTTAAGAGCATTATCAGATCGAAAAATTTTGATACGTTTAGAAAATTAAGTTTCAACTATTTTTGCAAAATTAGAATACACTTGCAATAATTCAAAACGATGTTTCATATTAAGGATCCAGCTATAGCGAGAGTAATCATCAACAAAGACAACAAAATATCGAGATCCACCAATACTAGAGACAGAGGAAGGTCCCCAAACATCAAGATGAATGAGGTCAAAGATATCAGTGGATATAGATTCACTAGAATTGAAAGGTAAAGCTGGTTGTTTTCCTAATTGACATGAAACACAATCAAAATTTTCTGTAGACACTGAACCTAGCAAACCTCTAGAAGCCAATTGTTGTACACGAGAAGAAGATGCGTGACCAAGTCGAGCATGCCAAGGAGCAAGAGAAGGAATAGAAGAAACTGCAGCAGCTGAGGCAATAGAAACAGGAGCAACAAGTGGAAGACGAAGGTAGTCCACGGGAAACATACGCCCAACTCTGGGACCGGTCCCTAGCTCCTGTCCCGTCCTTGGATCCTGCACAATACACCCAGAATAATCAAATATGATTCGATAACTCAACTCAGCTAATTGTCCCACAGAAAACAAATTGTAAGAAAGGTCAGGAACATGAAAGACCCCAGAAACGGAGAGGTTGGAGGTTGAAACGGAACCTATATTATGACCAGACATTGTGGAACCATTTGCTGTGCGAATAGTAAGAGGGTGTGGTGCAGGTTTAAGTTCAAAAAATAAGGACGAGTGAGGTGTCATGTGATTGCAACAAGCAGAATCCATAAGCCAAGAGGAAGGAGACATACCGGAAAAAGCTGAGAGAGAAGATGAATAAGATGCATTACCAACCATACGAATGACATTGGCGATGATGTTTTTAAGGTCATCTGTGGTCATGGTGAAAGTGCGACCTGAAGACTTAGACTGTGCAAAGACGGGAGCCATTGGTTGGACACTCTCAATGTTAGCAATAGTGGCAGAAGAACCTGAAACAACTGATTTATTGCGCTGAAAGCAAGTCTCAATGTTATGGCCAAAACGTTTGCAAAAATTGCAAAAACGTTTGCTAGATTATTGGCGACGATTGTTGCAAAAGGAAGAAGACCTGTCCTTATTCTTCATTTAGAAGAAAATATGCAAAAATGGATTGCAAAAATGAAATCTACGCGAAAAACTAGGTAAGAAGCACCTAGGCTGCAGAAAGTCAACTCTGCGAAAAGTCAACGGTCAACGGATGGTCAACGGTCAACAGAAGTCAACGGTCAGTGAACGATGACGTGGCGGGTGACGTCAGCAGTGCGCTGGAAGGTGACGTGGCAGGCTGACGTGGCAGGCTGACATGGCAGGCTGACGTGGCTAGGGCTGACGTCAGCAGGAGCAATCTGGCGCGTGAGTCGCGTGGAGGCTCTGTTCGGCGCGTGGTGGCGCGTGGTAGCTCTGATCTGCGTGTGGCGGCGCGTGGGAGTGTGACCTTCAGTGCAGAAACTTTGGGCGGCGCGTAAGGGTGCGTGGAGGCTCCGATGACTGTGAGGTTTTCACGAAAAGGTAGATCGGAGCAAGACGATCTTCGTGGTACCTTCGAAAAATTTTTCGGAGCAATATTCACGGCGGTGTCGAAAAGGGCAGTGGTCTTTGCACATGTTATGGTTCAAGACTGCTAAGAAAAGGTCAGAGCAGTGGCTCTGATACCATGTTAAATATTAGCATTGATACACCATGTTGAATATGCTACTCTGGATGCGGAAGCGAAAGCATAAAGTATAGAACACAATAACACAAGAGGATTACGTGGTTCAGCCTAACAGCCTACATCCACGGAGGAAACCCTAAAGGGCTACATCAATAATATATTAGAGTGTAGAACAAATCCTGTGTTACAATGAACCATAACATGTGTATATATAGTAGACTAAACCCTAAACTAATAGACTTCTAGTACAAGTAGGAAACTTGGCTTGCACACAAAGCAGAATTAGACTTGGGCTTATGCTAATGGGCTAATATATCTCTAACAGTCACTGTCTAAACTGATAGGACTTCAAGGTACAAAAATTCAACTAAGAAAAACAAGGGAACAAGCAATGTAATCACAGTCTATTGATATCTTAATTCAAAATTCAAGATCATACAAGTGAGAAAGATTCAAATCACACAAACTACTAAGTTAAATTACCAAAAAAAAAAAAAATATATATATATATATATATATATATATATATATATATATATTCCTAGATAATTCATGCATGCTAAGCAAGACAAGGCGCACTTATAAACATGAAGTTATCCTTCTATTGACCAGATATGGGAATCTGGTTTGTTAGATTTTTTTTTTTTTTGTCCCTTGTGACCAAAAACAATTACTGCACTCTTCCTCATATTTTGGTAACTTCTCCCATACATTACTCATGTGAAAATTGTAACTGCCTGCACACTCTAACTAGTTGATAACTGATCCGCATGCTCTAGCATGTGAAAATAATTATTTTTAGCCTAACAGGTAGCCTGGATAATGCACCGCAAATGATTCGTTGTTTGGTAATTCGCCTGATAAGGTACCGTTATTTATATCACTCCCATTATTTTCCCATGCAACATTGTGCCAGAAATATTGAGAGATTGGAATTGAGGGCCTTTATTTTTTTCTAAATAATAGTTTTTTTAGAATTATATTTAGCCAACATGAGAGTTTATTGGGAAGTGATTATAAGTTAATTTTTTGCTTATTTTATGTACTCTTTGTGGTCTATATTACTTTTTATCTAAATTTTATTTTAAATAATCTAATTTGAAGTTTTTTTTTTGGAAAATAAACTAGTCTTTAGTTTTTTGTCTCACATTTTGTGAATAAATTACTGGCGTTAAGCAATTCTCAAACTGTAGTCTTTTAAAAACTCAATTTTACCAAAGTCGAGTTCTTAGTGCCGAGAATGTATCTTAAGCACCAGGCACATACAAGACTTTTGAGTTAGTTCTATATTTGTAAACTTGAGTTATTGTTTTTTGAGACAAATGATAGAAATTGAATTAATAAATAAGAAAGTGTACACGTACGAGCCACGGCCAAAACCGAGGACCAAGGGGACCACTGCCACTAGTAGAGAGTCCCCAAAACAAAACATGAAAAAGAAACTACATCAAGAAAACTGATACTATTCAAACTACATCATGAAACCTGGTGTGCAACCATTAACCTCTGATACTCTTCAAACAAACCACCAGCTCCCTCAAGATGGGTTTGCACTTGCTCAAAATAGAACGTGTTTCTAGCATTCCAAATTGACCAAGCTGTAACTGCCCATCTCTCTAGCTCCAACTGACTAAGCTTAATCTGCATCTGTCATGAATAGGAGGAAGAAATCGTTGGCTTCATTGCTGCACTTCTGCGTTCGACCCTTGAACATTGCCCAGACATTACGTGCGAATAAACATTCCCATAACAAGTGGCTTACTGTTTCGGCTTGTTGGCAGCACAACTCACATCTGGGATCAACCTTTAGTGAAGATTGTCACGGGTAGGGAGGCAGTTTGAGCATGCTCTCCATATGAAAGCACGTACTTTCGGAGGTACATTAAGAGCCCATATTTTGTTCCAAACAGGGTGATGGGTCTGAGCCGCTGAGCATTCAGCCAAAGATTGGTTTTTCAGACGTAATGCCACTGATATATGCTGTCTTAGTTCCATATTAGTTGAGCCACATCACTGGTTACTACTATTAGCCACATCCACACTTCATGATAATTACTCATTATCTTGTATCGCCCAAGCCATTAATTGGTTTTGATATAATGGGGAATTAAACCTTAAATTTCTTTTTCAACAACAAAAGGCTTTATGAGTTTAGCTACCTGAAATCCACTAAGATTAATTAAGTTAATTGCACTTTGATACAAATAATTTTAACATGAAAAGTCAAGAAAAACAATAATGGATGGAACAAGTATAGAAGTGGAACGCGAGGAAGAAATCCCATTTGTTTGGTTCGTGACTGAGAAGATGGCTTATACAAGATGAATGATATTGCGTTCTATTTATATATTACTAGTAAACGTGAGTGAAGTGAATTTTCATTAATGTCAAAAAAATAGATAAAGAAATGATGGCATGTCTTTAAGGAGAGTGGTATGTTTCATTAATGCCAAAAAAATAGATAAAGAGATGATGGCATGTCTTTAAGGAGAGTGGTATGGCTAAACATCATGTATACAAGTGAGTAAATCAACCTCAAAAGGCGACCTCTATTCGAAGTTAAATTGAGCCTCTCTCTCTCTCTCTCTCTCTCTCTCTCAATCTTCTTGCAACACAGTATCTTAATAAATTATCCCTTGAATAATACTTCTAATGTATTATAATTGTTAGGGGCTGTTCCTTATATAAATCTTATAAAAATAATCATAAACATATATAAATAATTAGTACACCACTTATAAAGAAATTTTTATATTGACACTTGTAAAGAACTAACACATGAAAATTCATTTACATAGAACAAAGTAAGGCAACTAAGTGTTGGTTTCACACACACACATATATGTTACATGTTATTAAAAGATTTAGAAATGCAAATTGTTAAAATTAATATAATTGTTAAGAGTTTTGTAACTCAACTAACATTTATTGATATTTCTAGTAGAGATGTCCATAGTTCAAATCTTCTTCTCTCTCAATTATCAAATAATTATTAACAAAAGATTATTATAATTAAAAATACAAACATTTTTTCTGTGAACTCAAAAATATTTTATTTATTTCTAAAATATATGTGATTTGAGAATTTTTTTTTTAAATTTTTGGACTCACAAAATAGGTGATGATAAATTTCAACCATGTGAATTAGTTAATTATAATAAAATTTTTTCTTTTAGCCCAAGTGTGAGAAAAAAAAAATGTAGCCTATTGAGCGGTGAAAAAGGGCACTACAATTATATATATTTTGTATTGTCAAGAAAAAAAAAAGCTACCTTTTTTTGCCAAAAGTCACCACTATTAAACAACTCCTTTGTAACACAGTTTAATTTATTGTGTCACATTCATGAATGGGCAAGACTTAGGTACAGTACTTATATGCTATTTCTTAGGTTCTCATTTTAAGATTCTGTTATGTGGATTTTTCCTCATGGGATTAAAGTGTATTTTTTAGTTAAGTAGCCATATTGCTCAATTTTAAGTGAAAAATCTAAGAAACAACACCTAAGGTATTGTGCCTAAGTTTTGTGCTTCATGAATTATGCGTAACACTTGTTGAAGAGTCTTATTGTGATTCTTTACTAGCCATTCTACAAATTAATTTGACCATCTTTCAAAAATTTTACATTACCATTAGCTATATCTTTTTACCTATTCATTGTTGATACTACATTTTTTCATTTATTTTATTTATTATATTGATAAAAAATTGGAGATGGGAGGAATCGACCATATATGTCTACATTGAAAACACCAGAAGGTGTTAATTGAGTTGCAAACCTCTTGGTGCTTACCACATCCTTACTAGTTGGCAACAATTGGAATTTAATTAATGGTATTGGATAATAAAAATTACCAAATAATTATTGTAGAAATTTATAACCATAATCACGAGACATGACTTTACTTACCTCCAAAAAAAAAAAAGGTACCACATTTCGCCCAAAGAAGAAACATACTCTTATGTTTTTCTTTGTGATTGCAAGACAATTAAAATTTTTTCATATTAATTTTCTTAAATGTAGCTTTTTTATTTAATTTTGACCGTTATTTTATATCCTTTCGTATTTTTATAGCTTGGGTTTTGCCAATGTGTTTTTTTTTTTTCAATGAACAAATCTTCATATAGGGTGCTTATATCAAACCAATTGAGTAAATTAGATTATATATTTTCACTTATCCACAATTATAGCACCAGCAATAATAAAGTTAAATAACTATATTACTATTTTAGCTTCACCAAAATATAAAAAGTACTCTATAATAGTGAAGGTAAAGCTTATAGCAGCTATTTTTGGCTGCAAACTATAGCTTGAAGTTAAACAAAATTTACTCTAAAAAAAAAAAAAAAGAAAAAGTTAAACAAAATTTTTTATTTTTTTTATTCTCACTAACATTAAAATAATATTTATTCCCTTTCTTTATTTAATTATTTTTCTATTTCACCATTGCCAAAGCTCACGCATCATCGCCGACCCACGCACCATCGCCGAAGCCCAGCTCATCTCTGCCGAAGCCGCCGCTGCCTTCCTCAGCCCATTGCTTTGGTTTTCCGCCAATCTCAGGTATCACTCTATTCTTTCTCTCTTCTTTTTTTATTTTTTATTTTTTTTTATAATGAATTTTGCGATATGATTTGTGGTTAAGACTTACGAGTTAAGATATGTGGTTTGTGGTATCTAAGATTTTGAGTAGTGATTTGGGTATTTTTTAAATTCGTGATTAAAATGGTGTGGTTTGTTTGTTCACTCTGTTCTGTGATGGGATCCTTGTGAGTGATTTGGTTGTGTTCTCTTCGTTTAAGTCACTTAATTGCATGTGAATCAAATGGGTATGTTGGGGCAAATTCGGTTTTTGAACTTTTTTGGCTGGGGTTTATCAAAATGTTTAGTTATTAGTTTAAACATTTTGGTTGGCTGCTGAGAAAATGCTGGTAAAGGGGAAATTTAGGCACTCAGTTTAAAGTTTTATGGTTATATACTCAATTTTAAGGAATGTCTTTTGATTACAAGGGGTCAGGGTAGTTGAGAAGGGTCAGGCTTAATGCAAGCAAGTGTATGACTTAAAAGTAATGGTTTAAAGTAAACAAATCTCAATGAAACTCTTCCCCTAACGTTATCATATGTTGCTGTAATTAAGTTAGCCCCTCTTTGGACCAAACTTTCTCTTATTCAATATCATGAAATTCAACTATCACGAGTTTTGAGTTGTTTTAGAATTTTCATTTGTCGGAAGCCCCGAAGGTCTGCTATAAGAATTTATGCCGAAATTGACCATACCTCATGATAGTGTTTGTTGGCATGCTTATTTTCTTAGTCATCTATGAAATTTGAATTTCACATGGTATAATAAGTTAGCCAATTGAATTAAGGATAGGGTTTCTCGTCACTCCAATTGTATTTCAAATGAATAGGTGTCCGTTCATGGTCAAGATCTTGGTCTTCTTTACCATATTTTTCTCCCTGGGCTATATATTACTGACCTGATGGTGTGGGAAGATCCATGCTTTCACCCTCTCAACATTGTCTACCTCTCCTCAATCTTGCCATTCCCATTTCCTTCATCTCTTCAAAAGTGATTTCATGCGATCCTTGTTCTTTGCCCTTAAATTAAGCCTGAGCTACTGAGGACAGGTTGATGACAGCTACATGAATGCCATTCTCCTCTCTCTTGGTTTGTTATTGTTCTCTTTGTTTCTTTTCAAATTCTGTAACTTTCTGTTTTACAATCTCAGCGAATATGGAATGATGGTGCTTTATGCACCATGTAAACGCTGATCACTCTCTCAAGACAGAGCTTTTGGTCTGAACAGGTACCCACACTCCTTCTTCCTTCATCTGTGGTGCTGAGTTTCATTTTTTCCATTTTCTCCGTTCTGTGCTGTGATTGTTTGGCCGGATCTGTGGGTCATAGTTATTGCTGGAATGGGGTTATTGCTGGAATGGGTTTTACAACTAGGCAATTTCTTTAATACAAATAAGATGCACATGTTTAGTACAAAATTTTTAATACAACTTAGATCCATGGGTCATAGTTATTGGAGATTTATTTCCATTTTACCATGTTTTGTGTTTTGTGGTTCTGTATACAGTGTTTGTATGTTGGAGGAAAGGGTATGATGTAAGCATCTGGGATAATGGTTGTGTGATTTTGGGATAATGGGTTGTGGTTTTTGGTGAGAGTTGCATTGTACTAATATTGCCATTGATTTAGTGTTCCCTGTGGTTTTTGTTTGTTTGTTTTTTTCTTCCTTGTCACTTACTGGGATTTGGGGGAACAAGGCATGATTTGCACACAGTCATACGTGGATCCCATATACTTGTCACCTAAATTGGCATTACATACATAACCTTGGATTTTGTTGTTTAAAAGTGTTACTTACATGGTCTTGGATTGGTGTAAGACGGCTGGGGATTTGAGAACGTGGGATGATGATTGTGTTGATGAACTATGTGATATTGTGTTTGGGGAATTCTTGCTTGGTAATTTTGCGCAAGGTGGGCCCCATGGCGGCAGCGCAATTGGACGAGGATGGAGGAGTTGAGCTCGAGGATGGTCAGCGGCTTTGGGGTTTGAGAGCTGAAGTGTGATAGGGAAATGTGTTTTGAGAGATGAAATGCAAACCAAAACAATGAAGGGCTCTCCGTGGGTAACTGTTCCGTGTGAACTGCACAGTGGTCAGCCCGTGGGTCCCACAAAAAGGTGAGTTTTTTTTTTTTTTTTTTGAGTTTTTAGGCAAGAAACTGAACTGGCTTTAGTTTCCAAACAAGGGTGGGAGTGTTTTGGGGATTTTTAAGTTATGAGAAATGAGTGATAGAGTGATGAATGATGAGATTTGAGTGATGAGTTACCTATCACTCGGCAACCAAACAAGGCCTAATCCACTCTGTCTATTCCTCTTCTCATGGGTCAATTTACCAAACGCACAACTTGAATTGGTTGAGTGGTAGAGCCTTACTATCTCTTTTCAACCCTTCTATGTAAAATCCTAATGCTCAAAAATTTGAACCAGTTCAATCTGCACTGGTGAAGTCTTTAGGGTCGCAGAGCTGGCATGATTAAAGCCCTCGCCACTGGTGCAGGTTGATTGTGTTTGTAGGGTTCTTACTAACAATTGTATTAGGTATGTGTGCTTGTGCTCTTTGAAATATTAGGTTTTTAGTTTTTCAATTTGTTACAAACTTGCATTTGCATTTGTGAAAAGAGAAGTTCGCAGTTTCAAAAAACAAAAGTATGTACCTTCTTAATGAGGATGAGTTATGTAATGTAATGGTCTTTTATTGTATGTTAGTGGGCTATATATTTTGGATGTCGTATTGGGTCTTTCTTGGTTTTGCATTTTGTATTCTATTTTAGTTGACAACCACATTCCCTATGTTTTCTGTACGAAGAAAATGCTCACCACATTTTAATACTGATTAAGTTTACTTGCTGCAAAATTGTAAAATTTTGTATTAGAACTAAATTTATTAAAGACCCATTGGTAGCTTATGTAACTTACCAATAAAATTAAAAAAAAAAACTTGATGGTGTAGGCATTTGTTCTTGATATGATATGTTTTTCTTCATACATTGTAGGTACTGAAAATGGACTTTCAAGCTTTCAGCTTTTCCTTTGTGGGTTGGCTGCTAGGACATATGCCATATGTGTATGATGTATGTCATCCACTTGATGACTGCAAAAATGGTTTCCAGGTAGATCTCTTGCGTTCTTGAAATCTTTTCTCCAACATAGTTATATAAGAACAAATTTTATGGTCACACAAATTCACTTTGACCTGAGGCTAAAAAATCTGCGGCTAAGGTGTTGTATGTTACGAAAAATATGAGTTTTGTAATTTCTTTTCATTGGTTTAAGTTTTCTATTATGCTTTCTATTGAGTGAAGAGTTCAACGTTTGGAGTCAAATTGATTATTGGCATTAAGTGAGTGAAACATCTTACGCTGCAAATAAATTGCAACTATTAGTAGACTGTATATTGACATGCTGAGTAGAGAAGAAAGTAGCATGTGGACTATGCTCTAGGTTTTGCATGCCTCTCTGAGAGAAGTTGTTTACTTGGAGTTTTAAAACCAAATTGGAGTAAATTCTCTTAGTCTTGTTTGATGACTAGTCCATTTATTTTTGTACATCATATTTTGTTAACCTTTATGAGATAATATTGCTTAGACCAGTTGGAGTTCATTTCTGATGTTTATTAATAATTAGTTAATTTCACTTTTGCTATTTTATTGTTCTATCATCAGGGAGAGAAAGATCATATTTAGATGGGCAAAATGATTGGAGGTGGAGAGAAAGGGTCAGCAACTACGAAAACCCCAGGAGATTTCCTCAAATCAATTCGTGGATGACTTATTGTTGTTAAACTGAATTCTGGAGTAGATTATCAAGGTCAGGCTCCCTATTTCTTATTTGTACAGTATTGTTTCTAGTCTCTGTTTGTTTATGTGCGTGTGTGCACAAGCGTGCATGCAAGAGAAAGGGGGGGGTGAGGTGACAAGTGAATGATTCAATAAAACATATTCAGCTGCCTATTGTGGCTAGTTCTTGATGGAAGTTTAATTTGCCTTGTAGCAAACATTCTTTCTGTTGAGGTATTCTAGATAACTCCAATTCTACAGGCCACCTTTTTTTTTTTTTAATTTTAATTTTTATTAAAAAAAGGGATTGGTCAGTTAATATTGTATATTTTATTACTTAAAAAGTAATGAGTTTTGTCACTTTTCTCATTCGAGAGAAGCGTTTTATGTTTTATTTACTTATATAATTATAATGACCATCTTTGTTTCAATCTTTCAATTATTCTCTCTCCGAGCTCACCTTCTTTTCTTTGGAAAGAAATTGCTTCCTTTTTCTAAGTACCTTTTTTGGCATTGACTGGTATCTCCTTCATTTTGCAAGTTGTAATTATCTTGAATTTTAATAGCTTTGACTGCATGATTGATTTTAAATTTATTGATTTCCCCACTATTGACATAATTACCATTTATCACATAGTTTACATATAGAGGAGGTATCCTTCCTTTATATAAACTTCCTAACTTGGTCCTTATTGTTTATCAGATATCTACAATATATTGATTACTGATTTTAGGTACATTAGTTAAAGATTGTTTATCAGATATCCCCAAATTTGTAAATGAAAATTTTTGGCTAGGCTTTTGGTATATGGTACCTCTCTTTAAGATCTGGGGGGGTGGGGGAGGTTGATGCAAGAGTATGCATAACATGGATGCTGATGACATGGCATATTGAAGTGGCATGAGGCTTGGCTTGGCTTGTGACGTGACATGACACTTGAAATTCAGCCCTTAGGCTTGGTTGGCGTTGTTCCATGTCACTTACTCATGCCACGTCACCTTGCCATGTCATCATCATCCATGTTGTGTGATATATCCCATCATTGTCCACTTCTGTCCAATTTAGTCCATTTTGATTTACTTCTGTCCATCAGGTCCACTTCAATCCAATTTGGATCATTTCCATCCATTTGGTCGAATCAGTCCAATTGGTCCATTATGGTCCAAATCGTTTCATTCACTCCGGTTTGGTTTACTCCGGTCCATTTTGTCCACTATAAGTGATACATACATATGAAAATAATAAAGAGTTTTTATATAATACTTTTGAAAATTATTATGATTATTTTTCTTCATTCAAATTAGAAGCAAGCCATCCAAAAAAAAATGTAAGCAAGTTAAAATATTTTTAGGTGTTAAAGATTATCATATAGAGGGACAATTTATGGATCATGTGTTGTACTAATCAAAATTAATAGTCTCTTACTCTCATATCATCTTTTTTCACATAGATAGAGTTTCATTGCAGACGCCTCTGCCACATATTTTGTAATTATTATGTGTAAATTTATTATCTCCACTTTATAAAAGTTGTGCTAAATATGGCCTTTACAAAAACCACCTGTTGGTATATGTCACATTCCACAAACTTTAACATAATCAATCATGTTGTAACCAAATCAGACACTTGTGCTACCATTCCATGCATTTCATAAGTGTGTTTGTCAAAGGTTCACAACCTAGAACTGAATTTGATTAATTATTTATTTGGTTTATAAATTTAGTCCAAGAAAGAACTGTATGGAGACTAACTCTCTTTGTCCACAACATAATCTAATTAATTTTTTTTCCCACAATTTTTCACTGTTTCTTATAAAGTCCCGGGGGGCATGCACTTCCAATTAAATCTCTTTTCCCATTAAATAAAATATACTTTATTAATAAAATCATCAAAATTCAAAGATCAATATAGAACTAAGATCAAGATCCTGCCATTTTCATAACACTACGTAGTGTTGCAAAATTCAAAGAAGACCAGTAGGAATGCAAACTGAGACCCACATGAGATTTGGTCCTCCTGAAGTGAAAAATTTCCACTTATGTTTGTATTCAAGCAAATTGGACTACTTAGATATCTTCCTAGTTAGATAGAGTAATTTATGAAGAGAACTATTTCTCACTTCTAAGTTCTAACCTTACAATATTGTCAAAAGACATAAGTCTGTGAAGGACATGTAGTCGTGGGCTAACAATACGAGGCCACAAAGGAAAAACAACCTAGTGCGCCAAAAGCACATATGAAATAGGATGACAATGATTGGGTTTTTGAACTTTTATCAAGTCATGTAGGTGTCATCTGCATTCATGATTTTTATGCTTGTATTTTAAAGTAAGAGAGAGTGGATTTTGGAAATGAGGATTAGAAAATGGACAAATGAAACTTTTGTTAGCTGTTACATGTAATTGAATGCGCTATGAAATCTTTGATTTGAAGAGGGAAATTGTATTGTTTTGGTGGTGAAAGGTCATCCTTCATAGATTAATTACGAGCTAAACATCTTTTTAGCAATTTAGCAAATTAATTTAGCTATTGAAGGCCCTCATATTTGGCGATAAAAGGAGAAAAAAAAGGAAAATTCTCTTCAAATGCACCACACATTATGCATGATTTCAGTATGCTGATTCATCTGCTTCCATGTAATGTCTCCTCAAATTACAGATGTTGCTGATTTTTTGTTGCCCTCACTTTATTGACGGATATGCCAAGGGGAATGATGACTGGTGTCCCAAGATTTTCCATTTTCAAACAATAGATATCTTAAAAAGAAAGTAGTAAGTACCTCCAGACTTGAATTCCAACTCTCTTCTATAATTATTTTTTCTTTAAATCCAAATACCATATTATAATTGTATTTCTTTCTTATTATAATTGTTTTCATTAAGTTATTAGTAACATTTAGGCATTATGTCTCCATGGGGCTATTCTATAGCTATTTTTTTAACTGGGGGCTAAAATTCATTAGTGCAGGATAGATTATAGATATTTTTTTAACTGGGGGCTATCCTTGTCTAAGTTGGCTTAAGCATCCCACTTCTTCAATTCAATGACCAGCATCTTAACTGATAACAAAAAAGACAACGTTTGAAGGCAAGTCAACTTGCCCATGTTGATTGGCAACTGCTTTATTTAATAATGTCTAATGTTGATGTATTTCAAGTTAGTCAAATTTTGTAGATCATTTGGAAGGTCTTCAAGAAGATGACAATACTTGATTAGTAGAGTTTGTAAGTTATAGAGTTTGGATATTAATGTTTAAGGAGGATTTTAAAAAGATTTGTAAGGATACAAATTTACCTCACCAGTTCATTGTGAAAAAGCTGGGTTTGGGTGGTGGATTGGCTCTTCTTTGGAAGAAGGGTGTTGATCTTAGGGTTATTAATGGTTTCGATAACTATATTTTGGCAAAGGTTGTTGAAGAGGATGGGTCTGAATGGTTCTTAATAGGTTTTTATAGTTGATCTGAAACATCTTAGAAGCCGAATTCTTGGGCGTTGTTAAACCATATTAAGTCCTTTGTGCATGGACCTTGGGTTTGTATTAGAGATTTTAATGCTATTCTCAGTTCTATTGAATAGTTGCCTTGATCAACTCATGGTTAACATAAATTGTGATCTCACGTCGAAGATTTCCACAATCAAAATGAATCGAGATGTCTTACTAACCAAATTGTGAAATTGATATTTAATCAACTTGCGGGTGGTGAAGATTGTGATCAAAAGTTGAAGATTTGTATAATTTAAACAAATCAGGATGCCTCAAAGGCCAAACTAGTCAACACCCAAGTGGTTCATTTCATTGGACACAATGCTCAAAATTAGATAAAGAAGAAATTCACTTTATTAGTTATCGTTTTGGAGTAGGAAGGTTCTTATGGTACCAGTTATTCAAGAAAAAGGAAGGTGGTAGCTAGACGAGGATCCAAAAATTAGCATCATGACAAGTTTGAAGGTGGTAAAAAGGAAAAAAAAAAAAAGAAGAAAAAAAAAAAGGAGGGAATGTTATATTTTAAAATTGAATTTCAAGGGCAGGTGAAAATTGTAGATGAGTTGAAAAGAGTGAACATAATAAAAAATACATCAAAGTGGATACACATTGACAAACACAACAAAAAAAGCCTAGGTTGATCGCTACCCATACATATGTTAGTCTGCATCTATGCTTCTGCATACGTATGTTTTTGATTGTGTATATTGGCACCTAACAAATACAGAGAAATGATCCTATTAAATAATTTAAAAGACGGAAAATAAAAGTAATGAAATATATTTTTCATGTTTAGCATAATAATGCAAATACCATAAATGGCTAAAACACAAAATTTTCACCTAAAACCTCACCCATGGCATATCAAAACAACCTAAAGACAACCTCCTTTCATCTTGGTACAACATTTTTATCTTTTTTCAGTAGTTTTGGATCATTTCAGCTTTCCCAGAAATATATTTATTCGATTTCAATAGTTGGTACACCAGAAGGAGTTTATTTATTTAAGAAAAAGAAAAGTACAATCTTGTTATTTTCTGTAGTACCATACAGCATCAAGACTGAGGCAGTGACCAAATCAGATGCTCGACCATTGTTAATTTGTAAACCCAGTTCACACAGTAATTTTTATATATATATATGCTGCATTCAAATTTGATGGCTTGACTGGTTTGACTCTTTAAATTAATTAAATAACAGCGGTAAATTACATTACATATATGTGTTTGACTTAACCAGTGTTTTCGGTATAATTATTTATGTGAAAACGGAAGTTTCCAATGGTCGATCCATGTCTTTTACATTATATGGTAGTTTCCAATGGTTTTTTTTTGGTGGACATTATACGGTAGTATAGTATAATGTCAATTTATATTGTAAACACACAGAAAGTAGTAAATGTTATACACATTTACAAAATATGGTAAATATTGTACACTTTTTGCAAATGTACATTTATTACTTTTTGAGTGTTTACATTGCAAATACAACCCAAACATATAGGGTTCCAGGCTTGAACGTGGACAACTGGACATCAGAACTTAATGAATGTCATGATCATTGAGGCTAGCATGTTAGATGCCTATCATTTTTGGATTCTATAGGTTATATTCCTTCTTATGTTGAAAATTTTAGAAGAGTTCCAGCTATAATTAATTTGGAAGATATTTGTCTATAATTTGAATTATTAGATTTGATTTCTATATAGTATAATCTTTTTACTAGATTTAAAATAAACGAAAGAAAAAATAACATCTTTTGAAGTTTATAATTATTGGAAAAAAATAGTAACGATTTTTGTCCCACCCCACCTCTTCTGGAACTTGATAATTGTTGGCAAACAAGTAATGAACTTGTGATACTCTCGGAGGAATTTTGGATCTTTCAAACGGAAATTTTTTTCCAAACCCACCCATAAATACTTCACTCCTCTCTTGGCTCTCTCTACCAATCTAAAGATAGGGTTGTGGGACTGAGAAAAGATTCCTTCAAATGAGTGTTCATTTGTGTTGCACTTATTTTAAAACTTGTAAAATTTGTGTTGTTAATTTCACTTTTTAATTCTCTGTTTTGGCTGTGGTTTGAACTTTGAACCTGATAAATGAAATAATATTCCATGCTATCTCCTTTGGTTGTGTTGATAAACTATTTTTTTTCTAAAAAACAAAAAAAAAGTCAATAGCGTAGAGACTTGTCAAAGAGGCAAAGTGAACTTACTAAAATAGCTTTGCAGATAGGTAGATGCAAATCAACGTTGGGAAGAATAAGAAAAAGAGAAAAAGAAGTAGTCCTCGGTAGATTAGCAGATAGCAATGGATGTGAAAGGAAGATCTGAACCCAACAATGAAAGGAGGAACAATATATTCATTTCTAAATCATAAAATAAAAAAAAATAATAAAATAGGAAGTCATTGAAACTCACCGGAGAGAAGAATGAAAGGGGCACGTGATCTCTCTCTCTCTCTCTCTCTCTCTCTCTAGAAGAGTTCTGTATTTTCAGTTCTATCGTTCCTGGCAGCACAAAACTCTTTCATGGGTCATGACTCATCAGATGGACAAACTCCAATTTTTATTTCTTAACTAATCCACCGATTGAGGCTACAATTTTTTAACACAAAATATTCGTTTTAGTTTTAGTTGCCAGCACGACTGTGAGAAATTTATAAATTAGCAAACAAAACCTCCCTCTTATTAAATTTTAATTTACGTTTACGTTGGTATCAAAAGATAAAGTCAACACTAAAGACAAGCATTGCTTATTCAAAGATTTTTTTTTTTTGAGAAACCATTGCTTATTCAAAGATAACTATTTAGGCCGGTTTGGTTTGTAATTTGTCATCACTCATCACTTAAAATACCTCAATTTCCCAAACTCCTGTTTGACACTTTAACTCAGACCCAGTTTTCAACTCCAATAGTTGCGTTGGGTTTCACCAAACAAAAAAAAAATCCGTTTGTTGAACATTGCAGCTGGGTATGTGTGTTTAATTACAAAAATGCTATCATAAGTTCATAACTCTGTTTCCATAACTTAAAAACACCTAAAATGTATTTTTAGTTCCCATAACTCATCGCTCAAAAATTAAAGAATTGAGTGATGGAAACAAGGGTTGTAAACCAAGCCAAGCAAAAAAGTTTGTGTGGGTCCCACTTGTTTTGATAACTTAGTTAGGAGTTTTGAGTGATATGATCCAAAATTGCTCTAAACTAAACAGGCCCTTAATTTCTCAGGTAGCATGTACCGTCGGATATGATATCAATATGATGAAGGTCTGAATATAAAAAATTAGAGCTGCATTATTTATATTTGATGTAACCTACGTTATTTATTTTTAACTCTTTTAATCCACCTAACCTACAATACCTTTAATAAAAAAAGAGTTGTTTTAGTCAAAATTGACACCTTGCCTTTTGAAAAAAAATTGAATTAGCAGATCTACCGCCTTCTAAAAACTAAATTTACGTTCACCAAGATATTATCCATAGTTAAACTAATTTCCTTTGTGTACACTTCATGTGCCATGACCCATGAGCCCCATGACTTAAAGAAAAGACAAAATTAAGTAATTTAAGTGAATTAAAAAAAAACTAAGAATTTGTTATTTTCTTTATACAATATAAAATTTCTACTCTAGCCTAATTTAAGTATATATATGTGTGAAGCTTCCTTCTGAAAACTTAAATCCCGACCCTTGTCTCTCACACCCCACAAGCATTTATACTTGTAGAGTGACCACCGCACCAAAGAGAAGCGGTGGTGAATTTGTTATTCAAAATGAATTTCTCAATGATTTTATATCTAAAAATTCGAATTCTTTCTTTTTTCTTTTTTTTTGGTCATACTGTGGCTTATTGACTTAAAAATTCATATATTTTAATATATATTTGTCTTATTTGATAGAATTTTTCTCAAATCTTCTTCACTTGAATTTATTGAATTATTAGCCCTTAAAGTTTATTGCTATTTTCATTTTAGCTTTTCATATATCAAAATGTTCATTTTGACTTTTCATTTTTTATTTAGTTTTATGTTTAGTCCTTCATGAATATGAATATTTTGAAATGTAAAGAGTTGAATAGAAGATCAAATCAACTATTAAAAGCTAAAATAAATTAAAAAATTAGAACATGCATAAAGAGTCATTATGAAAACAATCTTGGACTTTAAAGGCTGAAAATCTACTTTAATCAATTTCTTATATTCGAATCTGATCAAGGCTCTCCCAATTTTTCTAACTCCAAGTTTTGGTGCGAAAATCTCACTAGTATTACAAACTTTGCTTGCTCCTACCTCTTAGATTTTTTTTCCTTGTTATTTTTTGATCTTTTCATTTTCAGTTTCTTAATTTCTAAGTATCCCTATCTGTATACTTCTACACTTTGGTTGCACACTCGGCTTTTGACCAAAAAAAAATTCCTACTTTATCAAATAGAGACCCAAAATTTTCCTATACTTTGGTTGCCATCAAGAAGTTAGTCTCATCTTTCTTTTATTGAAAGATACCGAATTGTATCCGTCCGTATGTTTACCATAATCTTATCTTTCTTTTGGACCACGCAGAATGTGTAGAGTAATTGTCATCAAATTTCCACTAATGTACTTATCCCAAAAAAATAAAAAGTTTCCTCTAAAGCAAGTAAAAAAATTCTAATAAAATCTAAATAACAAGTGTAAAAAAAAAAAAAAAAAAAGAAGCTTTATATTGGTTACTACGAATTTACACTTTCTTCTCTACTACCCAATGGACATCTGGAGGGTGGACAATTCCTCCAGATGTCCATTGGGTAGTAAATGCCGACGGTACTATTCACAGACACACAGATGTATCATGGATATCCTGTCACTATTCACTTTCAATGGCAGAATCTCTCAACCAGGGAATCTTTCCAGAAATTGTACTCGCCGACCCAGACATTTGCAGACAGCAATGGCCTTATCAACACCATTGGGAAATGCCCAGTCCATTTGACTTTGATGATCCCTATTACCATAATCATGATCCAGATGATGAAATGCTGTTCTTTTGAAAGAAGAGATTTGGAGAAACACTTTGACAGAATGTCAAGCAGATACTAAACTGGAGCATTTTCGGGAAGGAGGACATATCCATTTCTACAAGGGGAAAGGGACGAAGAAGTAAGATAAAGAAGACGAAACCAAAGGAAAATGACTAAAGGACGAAGGAGACTACAATCCAAGAGACAACAAAACTCCAAAGTTAACTTGTTTCATGAACTTAGGAAGCTACGGGTAAGGAAATGGAAAAGATGAGAGATGGATAAGGACGAGACAACTACAAGACGAACATAGTAGGGTGTAAGAAGATCATGGAAGCTTATTAATGGCATATATTGCTAGAATACTGTAGAAAATAACTGCAGAATATGGGATAGAACACAGAACTAGATACAACAAACTGATAGATATTATTATGTTGAACAAGTTTTTTACAGGACTGGAAGACATAGACTGTAAAATATTACACAAGCTGACTCTCTAATTTTTCTATTCTGCTAAACTCTAAAACTCTCTTCAACTCCGTTCTAGACTCTGCTGAACTAATGATACAAAGGGCCTATTTATAGGCAAAAATTTTACAAGAAGACGAAATATTTTACAGTAACAATGCGTGACTTCTGAGATTTCTCTTTACAGGTGTTGGAAACTGGCGAAGGACGCAGAGTGGGCTGGCTCCTGCAAAATCTTCTTCTGACAACGGAAATCCTGGAGCTGAAGCAAAGGACGAGATATGATACATGGCTTCTTGAAAGTAGCGTGACGGCAAGGTGGAAAATGAGTTCAAGACAAAAGTGGGTCCAAGGTGGGTCCCACAATTTTCGTTTTTTTTTTTCTTAATTTTTTCTTAATTTTTTCTAATCATCTCTTCCTTGAAACCATTCTTCATCAATGTCATCTGGATCATGATTATGGTAATAGGGATCATCAAAGTCAAATGGACTGGGCATTTCCCAATGGTGTTGATAAGGCCATTGCTGTCTGCAAATGTCTGGGTCGGCGGGTACAATTTCTGGAAAGATTCCCTGGTTGAGAGATTCTGCCATTGAAAATGAGTAGTGACAGGATATCCATGATACATCTGTGTGTCTGTGAATAGTACCGTCGGCATTTACTACCCAATGGACATCTGGAGGGTGGACAATTCCTTCTGCTTGAACATTATCTTTTGAATTTAGCTTGGCAACTAGACACGCTGAAGTGATTTTTAGACCAAATCTGGGGTGATCTTTTCTGTGATACTGGGACCATTGACCATCATGAGCATCATTTTTCAAAAGTTCATGCCAAAATTTGTTAAAATATTTATTATCATGAAGAAAGGTGTATGCGTAGAAACGTGGTTCAAAGTGAATGCACAAGTAGTACTCATTGAGTAAGTACCACATGTAAAGGTAATGAACAACATTCCATCGTGTTATCCAAAATGCAAATGGGGTTTTCCATGGTTGTTCAATGTCTGGGAAGATGGCAAGGAAATGGCTCTCATTTTGTGTGAGGTAATTATGAAGGACTTGGATGATTCTTTTGGATCTGGCTTGGAGGGTTAAGGTTTTTATCTGGTCTTTTATGTCTGAGGGAAGGGTTTCTATTATCTCCATGATGTCATTGGAGGATGATGGAGAAGGGTTAGAGGATGAAGAAGGGACTGAGGATGAGGATGGATCTGTTAGTGGATATACACACAAGGGAGAAGGGATTATTGTGGTATGGAGGACTGGAGGTTTCCTAGAAAGGTAGTCAGTGATAATGTTATCAGTACCTTTGATGTGTTTGACTTGAAAGGACCATTGTGAAAACCAGTTGGACCATCTGAGTAACTGGGGATGGGGGAGCATTTTTCTTTTAAACTGGAGCATTTTCGGGAAGGAGGACATATCCATTTCTACAAGGAAAGTGTGACCAATAAGGTGAAACTGAAACTTTTCAATTCCATGTTTGACTGCAAGAATTTCTTTGAAAGTAGAATGGTAATGGAGCTCTGAAGGCTTGAATGCACCGCTCTTGTATCCACAAATACTTCTTTTTCCATTAATTTCTTCAAAGAGGGCTGCTGCCCAATACTCATCACTTGCATCTGTCTGTAATATTCTTTTTCCTGTGCCTGGAATCTGCAAAGGGGGAAGCTTTTCTGATAATTTCTTCAATTGTTGAACTGCTTCTGTATGAATTGAATTCCATGTTGGAGGAGATTTTTTCAATAACTTGAACAAACAATCTCTGTGTCTGGAACTCTTTGGAATGAAGTCTGACATGTAATTAACAATTCCAAGGAACTGCTGGATCTGTTTGGTGCTGGTGAGAACATCTGGAAATTCTCTGAGAGAGAGTGCAATATGAGGCTGAAGAGTATACTTTCCATCTGAAATGTTTACTCCAAGAAAATCAATAGAGGATACTCCTATGACCATTTTCTTTTCTGAAAGCATTATCCCTTGAGCTTTTACTAAATTGTAGAATTCAGTGAGCAATTTTTCATGGGATTCTGCATCTTTTGAGAATAGGAGAATATCATCTACATAGATCAATGCATTTGACAACAGTGGTTGGAAAAGAGTTACCATTGCTTTTTGGAACTGGGATGGAGCATTTTTGAGGCCAAAAGGCATTACTGTCCATTGATAATGGTGGTCCGGAATGCAAAAAGCTGTCTTGTATCTTTCTTCTGGATGGATTCCAAGTTGCCAAAATCCTGCTTTAAGATCAAACTTCGAAAATACTTTGGCATTGGAAAGATGCTGGAAAAGAGCACTTTTGTTCGGCAGTGGAAACTTGTCATCAGCAAGGAAATGATTAAGATCTTGGTAGTTGATTACCAATCTGAGCTTTCCTCGGACTTGTTCTGCATGTTTGTTAACATAGAAGGCTTCACATGCCCATGGAGAAGTTGTGGGTTCAATGAGGCTTTCTGAGAGAAGGGTAGCTAACTCCTGCTTGGCGAGGGACAAGTGTTCTGGATTCATACCTCTATGGCTAGCTTTTGTGGGGTTAACATCTTCATTCTTTTTGAAGGGAAGGGTATGAAAAAGGCTGGGTTTTTCCATAGTGGTTTTGGGTTTTTGAGGAGGAATTCTGAATGGGTAGCTGCACAACATTCATTGATGATCTGGGCTTTCAAGGAATCAAAGGGGTTTAGTGAAAACAAATGTGGTACCTGGGTCCATGTGAGAAGGTGTTGTTTATGCAAGAGGCCTTTCGAGGACCATCTAAGGCTAGGTATCTGGTGGAGGAGGTCAAATCCTATGAGGAGATCTCTGCCTGTGAGAGGGGATCCAAGAACTTGGTGTTTAATGGTAAGGGTTGGGAATATTCTAATATGAATGGGTTTGCTTTTCTGGGTGATCAGGAATGTTTCTCCATTGGCTGCTCTGAACATCTGATGATGGGGCATCCAAAGATTTTCTGGTAAAATCTTAGGATGAAGAATTGTTGCTGCTGCTCCTGTGTCAAACAAGGTTATTACTGGGATGGGTCTGGAGTAGGTATCAAGGAGGATGTGAACTTGGGCTATTGGTGTGGGGCCAATTATTGGGGCTATAAGAGGCTGAGATGTGTATATGGTTTGGATTTCTGGGTCTGAGTCATCTGTAATGCTTGAATCTGATTCTTCTTCTGAGGATGAATAGGCTATGGCTGCTAAGGCTTGGGGAGAATAATCATCATCAAGTGAAAAGAGTGATTCCACATCTGAAAATGGGGTGTCATCTGCATGAATCTGGGCTTGTTCCAAAAGCTTTGCTGCTTTGGCTTTCTTTGGACAATGTTTTGCAAAATGACCGGGCTTTCTGCATACAAAACAGACTTTTGAATTTTTTCCTTTGAACTGCTTTCTTCTTAGAAACTTCCATTTCTTTTTTCTGAAAAACTTCTTCTTTGGATGAGAATACTTCTTCTTCCAAGAATACTTTTTGTAATGACCTCTTCTCTTGGTCGGACAAGAACAATTCTTATCATAACACTTAATCTGCAAATCCTTTCTTTTGCAATTGTCTTTGAGCTTGCTATGGATCTTGTCAATCTCCGAAAGAAACTTTCTTTGATTGCACAGTTTTTCCAAAGCAATAAGGACATGCTGATAGATTTCTCCAAGAGAGGCTTGCTGCAAGGTGATTTTTTGAAGATTCATCATACGAAGAGTTTCATCACCAAGTGGTTCTGGAAAGGAATTCAAGAAAGTGTGCTTGGAATTAACATCATCCATGCCATTAAAGGCATAGTATCTGCTTGACATTCTGTCAAAGTGTTTCTCCAAATCTCTTCTTTCAAAAGAACAGCATTTCATCATCAAGAATTCATCTCTGGCAACTTCAGTGTAATGGGCTAATGAACCAAGAAATTCATTATGGAGGATCGTGAAAAAAATCCTCGAGTGTGTTACTCTGGGCTGCTTGTCTTTGCCTGTATTCTCCAAGATTTATCCACCATTGTCTCAGTCTACCTGTGAGTCTTGCTACAAATTTGGCAAGTATCTGAGCAACTGTATTGTTTGGGGCTTGAAGTTCAGCTGTACACCATGAGTACATGTTGAAAATCTCTTCATGCCATTTTGAAGGAGGACTGTTATCAAGGGTGAACAGGTGTTTTGAATCTGTGGTTGATGAGTAAGTTAATCTTGTGTAGTGATCAGGGATGACAGGTGGTGTGGGGAATATTGGTGGTGGTGGAGGAGGCTGATTAGGGCGAAGGACATCATCTTCTTCTTCCACTTTTGGGTCAGTCATAAAGACTTCATCTAGATCAAGGTCAGACAAGTCTAGATCTGCATCATCAATAACTGGAAGAACAAAGGCTTCTGTTGATTCTTGAAGAGTTAAAGTTCTGAGGAATGATGATATCGGGTTTGGAGGGTCAGTGTTTATGGCTAACAGGTTCATGTCTGGGGGTCTGGAGGATGCACCAATGGTTGGGTCTGGTGGTTGGTATAATGGTTCTTTATCTTTCTTGATGGGAGGAAGTTCATTTTGTGGTTTGGTTGGAGGTTCAAGTTTGGGTTCTAGTTGAGGTAGTGGTGTTGGGTTTGGTATGTTGGGAAAGATTCCACATGATTTAAAAGGGTTTTGAGCTGGATGTGTCATATTTAATGGCTGGAGGTTTTGGTATGGGGAAACTTGGGAAAATGGTGAGAGTACTGGTATGGACAGATCTTTATACAGTGATTGACGAGGTTGGTATGGCATGTAAACTTGCATTGGAAGAGCTTGGGTAGCTGCTTTCTGTGAGTTCTCCAAAGACTGGAGTTGCATCAACAACTGCTTTTTTTCTTTTTCTTTTTGTCCGATGAGGGGAAAGGATATAGACAAATCCTTTACTGTAGAAACAATTGTCTCCAATTCTTGTTCAATTGACTTTATTTTCTTCTTCAAATCTTCAATAAGGGAATTTGAGGATGAAAAGGTATTGGATACCGCTTCAGTCAACTTTTGTTGGTTGTCAAGAATTTTTGAAAGGACTTGATTCTGTGCTACAGCATTTTCTGCCTGCCAATTAAGAGCTGCTTCGGCTGATGAGACCTGTTTTTTACTTCCATCTGGATTGGTTCCAATAGGATTTTTTATCTTCCAAACATGTTTTACATTGGCTTGTGGGTGGTCAAAACTTTCTAAGGGAGGAAAATTTTGTGAGTATGAGGGTGATGCATGGTCAAACATGTAACAGGGTAAGGGTTTTTGTGTGTGGGTTTGACTGGGAGGCTTGGGTTGACATTTTTGTATTTGGGGAAGGACTTTCTGGTAATAGGGGATTAAAGGTGGTTTCTGGTTTTGTTGGTTTTGATCATGACTTTCTTTGCATGGGGAAAGGGATGGAATTTTTTGTTTTCTGGATCTGGGGTAGAGGACATAGTAATCAAACCTTCCTGAAGGTTCTCCAAGGAGGTCAACTTCTGGGTCTCCTGCTTCATATCTTTCTTTGAGAATCTGCTGGGAAGACTTCTTCTTTCTTCTTTTCTTATCTTCTTCAAATAATTCTTCTTCTCTGCATTCTTCACAATCACAAACATCCCACCATATATGGCCTGTGGGTGATTTTCCTTCATAGACAGGTTTTCCATTTTCTTGAAATGCCTTGATCTGAAGATCATCAAGACCTTCATAAGAGACTGGCTGGAGCATAGCTGTTGGAAAGACTGTCACTTCTTCCTTTCCTGGTGTGGTTTTCATAAATCTGACTTCAACTTCACCATTCTGATTTCTGATGAAAAAAGGAGTGCTGGATTGGATTGGCTGAGATACCTTATGGAGAATCTCATACTTTGTAGTCCATGACTCTGGAAAGATCTTGGTCATCTGGTCTTTGTTCAATTGTCTTGGAACAAATGTACATTCAGGCGGCATGCCAGGGTCAACTTGGATCAAAAGAGCATCATTATTCTGGGCAAACTCTGGTATGGCTACATCAAAAGCATGGTTCTGAAGTCTGTAGGCAAGCTGGTAGTGAAGTGTGGCCGCAAAAGTATCTGGTACTTGAGAGGCTCCTGTAATCTGAACTTGAACTTTAAGAGCATCACATATGTGAGGGTCTTTGAGAGACATGTTGAAATTGGGGAAAAGGGTGACAAAGACTGTTCCTGCATTTAGTGTAGTTTGGACTGTACCTATGACTGCATTGTGATATTCCATAAATCTAGAATCAAGGAGAGCAATTCTAGAAGCAATAGGGAGTCCTTTTCTGCCATGAAAGGTGAGTGCAAGTCTTACTGCACCAAAATGAAGGTGAGTATACCCCTGTCTTTGCCATGGAATGACAAACTCTCTGGGAAGGGTAAGAGTGATAAAATTTTCTTTCTCACTGGCTGGAATACTAAACTGGTCAAACTTTGAAGCTTGGACATACTCTTTGACACTAGAAGGATGGGAAGGACCGAGAAATTTTTTTATGGATTTTTTGAAAGTTTTTTGGGGTTTATCAAACACAGTATAGGGATTTACAATGGGAAAGTCTATAATAGGTATTTTACTATCTTCAGGAATATGGGATATTTCATATAGATATTCTAATCTATTTGCAGTAGATTTTCTAAGGGAAAGATCACAAGAAGTGGGAATGGTATCAGTGACTGTTGAGGATGTGACTGCTGAGGATGATGAACTGGAACTGGCCATGACTGTTTCTAAATGAAGAACAATTTTCCTAAGATCTTGACAGGACTAAAACGTCACTCCTAGGCTCACGTCCACTAGACTACTCAGGAAAAATAATTCTTTGACACTTTTAGTACAACTCCTTAGTTTTCTACTTGATTATCAAATCCCGTTTTCTGATGTGATTATCACAGAGGATCCACAATAAGTGGCAACTGTTAATCACAGAGCATACTAATCAGGACAATAATTCAAGTGTACTAATCAAAGGAGAGAGAAACTGAGGCTTTACCAATGTTTGGAAAATATTGCATGGATATGGATGTTGAGTGCAAGGTTGGCAACCTATAACTGCTAATTCACTGTGAAATGTTGGCTTAGTCAAATATGAAGGCTCTGATACCACATGTGTGAGGGAAAGGGACGAAGAAGTAAGATAAAGAAGACGAAACCAAAGGAAAATGACTAAAGGACGAAGGAGACTACAATCCAAGAGACAACAAAACTCTGATCACTACACAAGATTAACTTACTCATCAACCACAGATCCAAAACACCTATTCACCCTTGATAACAGTCCTCCTTCAAAATGGCATGAAGAGATTTTCAACATGTACTCATGGTGTACAGCTGAACTTCAAGCCCCAAACAATACAGTTGCTCAGATACTTGCCAAATTTGTAGCAAGACTCACAGGTAGACTGAGACAATGGTGGATAAATCTTGGAGAATACAGGCAAAGACAAGCAGCCCAGAGTATAGCACTAATTAAGTTCATTCCATGTGAGCACACCACATGGTAATTGTAAACTATCATTTACCAAATATTTCATCTTGTATACGCTTTAATTTGTAATTATTTGGTGTATCAATGTATGTAAGGTTGAAGTAAAAAAAAAAAAAAAAGAGAGCATAATTGCACTTTTAAGCATTATAACACTAAGAGTGATGATTGAGTTTCTCTGTCGTTGAGAAAGTTCTCTCTTGCTTCCCTTAAGCAGTTGAATTGAGGTCCCTTCTTTTGAAGGCTATGTTGTAGTCCAAGAGATAACAAAGTTATTCTCTTGGTTTGTTGGTTTTTTCTTCATGGGTTCTAGGAAACAGAATAGGTTTGATTATCTTTCTCTATTTTTTTCTTTCTCCCTGTCTCTATTCCTTGCCATTGCTTACCAAGTTTTTTTTCAATATGGATGACCTTACTAAAACCTGGAATGGTCTTACCTTGTCTGATAAGGAGGGACTGGGTGTTGCCTAGATGAAGAATTTAGCTCAAAGGAATATCTAATCACCTCACAGTTCCTTACAAAGCGTGCCTTAAACATTGACGCCATTGCGAAAACTTTCACTCCTCTATGGCGGTCACATAATGGTCTTAAGGTTCGTAATATGGGTAATCACAAGTTCTTGTTTGTGTTTGACAACAAGGCTGATGTTGATACTTGATAGGATCCTCATGAGTGTGGGAGTTTTGACAAACACTTGGTGATTATGCAATGTTATGACAATGTCCTCTCAGTTTATGAACTCCATTTTGATAAGATAATCTTTTGGGTGCAATCCCACGGCATTCCAATTAGGTACATGAAAATTGTGGTGGGCCTTTTTGTAATTGTGCGCTGGGCTGCCTCTTGCCACACTACGACCCAAAGGTTCTAGGTAGGAGAGTCAAGATCAATCCAATTGCAACTCACCTTAGACCGGCTTGTGCACAAACTAAAACTCTTTTGTTGAAACTTTAGTTACATGCCCGTGGTAGATAAAGTTGTTACAAAAGAGTTATGGCAGGCTAATATAATATAACAACAGCAAAGGAAATACACTTGCTGTTAGACGAAATAATTAAAGGATTCTCAATTAAAATAAAGAAAAGAACAACACAGCAATAAGAAACGCATTATAAATGAAATGGCAAAGATAAGAGAGAAATAATACTGGTACTTAATTAATGAAATCAAAGAAGAAATTGTTAGTCTGCCGTGCTTAATTGCATTACGGAACTAAGACCAAGGAGGGAACCACTTCCTCAATGTGGGTAATTTCACAGGAGAATCCTGCTATAGAAATTATCCACTTTAAGAGAATGGACCTGAATGGCTTATGCCCAAAAGAATCCTTTATCTTTAACAGAGGGTAGGCTCTTAGAAGGAGAGAAGGGATAGGCTTTTAGAAGGAGAGAAGGGATTAGCCTATTAGTGCATGTCAGCTATCTTATTCTCTCTTTGTTTTCTCTTTCTAACTCTCTTTATTTTTCTCTGTTTTGTTACCCTACTTTTCCCACTCTTTTCTTTCTTAGTTCTTGCTCGTGTGGTGTTGTGATACTGTGACTCTCTTGTTGTGATTGTTGTTATGTTGATGATATTGTGCATGGCGGAGGCTCTTTATATCAGTGAGTGGTTTTTTTACCATTTCACCCATTAACCACTTTTGTTTGGGTGTGGGTATCCTTTTAGACCACCCACTGGTTTGTCAGCTGCTCAGCCACCACCACTTACACATGTTGGTCGTGCCACATCCCATTACCAAATAAAGAATTCTATTTTGTTTGTTTGTTCACCAAGGGACCAGAATCTGCCCTTACAAATGTTTCTTTTTTAACTACTGAAAATTGTTTATAATTGTTAGAATTTTTATTTCCATTGTATTACTGATTTCAAGTAAATAATTATTATAAATATATTTTAATACTGAGTATATGATTTTTATATACATGTAAGATATATTTTGTTAGAAATTATGATTTTATGTATGATTATGGACAATCTGACTATAAATTGATTCTGAATGATGGGTTATTCATTGGTACTCTGATATCCAGCCAATGAAGGTTATTCATTGATACTCTGATGCCCAGTTATGGAGATATAGCATGACCATAGTCATAAGATTGTTAAGAATATGAATTACGTTTGAATACTTGAACTATTTTGAGTTCTCAAAACTACATATGTGATTTCGGAAATGTACGAGTATTTGAACTATTTTGAGTCACTAAAACTGCTTATGTGTTTTTGGAATCTATTGTAAATTATAGCTTTGATATATATGGAAAACTGATTATTTTCTAATCCATTTATGCTACATTTTTAAGATTTAATATATTTGATCTATATACAAATTATTGTTTTACAGATCTATTTGCTTGATAGAATTTTTTAAGACTCTGGTTACTTATTGAGTTGTCGACTCACCACCCTCTTTCCCCTTTTAGATTCTGATAAGGAAGAGTAGCATATGTTTGGGCTTATGCTGGAATGTGCGCATAAGTGAAGTTTAGGAAATCAATGGAATAAGATTTGATTAGATTTAAAGGATTTAGTTTATTTTTATTTTTATGTTGGAAGATTATTATTTGGAGAACTTTTGAGAATTGCATTATTGAGGATATTTTTAAATTTATTAATGAAATTTTCTTTGAGTATAATTCTTTAGTTGTTAAGAGGGTCTTTCACACTTGTAGGGTGTAATCTTTATATGTGTGTGGCTGTTGTCACGTGCCTAACTCTTACTTGGATTTGGGGTATGACAAAAATAGTCCATTTTGCACTGATTAATAAATGTAAGCATCCAATAACATGATGAGAATAAAAGAAGCAAAACATCTCTTATGCATATAACTCAATGGGATATTTTTTAAAAGAAATGAAATAGGAAATGTTAACATTATAAATTTATAATATCAATATATGTATAAATAATTTACTTTGGGTCATTAGAGTAGTAAAAAAAATATTCTAATAATTAACTTTAGGATTTGGAGGTAAAAAAAAAAAAAAACTTTACACCTATTTCATCATTTGGTCCTTACCAGTTTTTGAAGTTGATGCCTTAATAACTTGTTTGTCAATCCCTTCAATTGCTAGACGAGCTCCTTCTCTAACATTTGCAGTCACTTTTTCGCAAATTTGAATATCATGACCTCTATTTCCCGCAAGGTGTGCTTTAATCCTCATGGAACCCCCAACAAAATTATGTCCAACAAACTAACATTTAAAACGACCATTTAAATCCTCAACATACTCCCAAAATTGATCTTTTGATTTACCCATTTTTGAAATTTTCTTGTACACAAAAAAGATTAAGAGAAAGTGATGAAGCGATTACCATGGAAGAAAGGAAGAGCAAAGAGAAACACAGTGGTGAAGAAATACAAACTTCATATTCTTTATATCATAAAATGGACGTATAATACCTTTAGCAACAAAAAATATGTTTTACACTGTTAATAAATTTTTAACCAAAGAGCAACAGTAAATTTAATTCAAACATGAGCTGGAAATCTTTTTAAAAAATTTTAAATAAGAAAAACTCAAACATGCGTAGTCAATTTAATTCTGTCAAGAACAAGTCCCAAGTATATATCTAAAACAACAATAGAAAAAGACAAATCCTTTACAATAAAATATTAGAGAAGCAACTAGTGTTAGATATTTGGTAAACGTTAGGGGAGAAAATGAGTATTTGTCCCTAATTTACTAACTATGCAGCAAAATGCCCTATTTTGAAACTTTTTAGTAAAATGCCCCTATTTTTGAAACTCGATTTTAACAAAATCGAGTTACAAATGGATCTCAACATTAGCAATGTTGAGTTCTATACATATTTTGCTACTTAAATCTTTTTTGAAAATTTAAGTAAAATTCGACATTGCTAATGTCGAATTCCACTTAAAAATATACATATAACTCAATTTTGTTAAAATCGAGTTTTACACAAAACTCAATTTTTCAAAAATAGAGATATTTTGTTAAATAATTTCAAAATAAAAGCATTTTACTGCATAATTTGTAAATTAAGGGCAAATGCCCATTTTCCCCAAAGGTTAAAGAGTACAGAGATTGAGAATTTGAGATAAGGCCAAATGGGAAAGTCCTAGTGTACGACACTCTTCTATAGTTTTTTTTTTTTGGGTAAACTAGAGTGCTGCTTCATGTAAGAATTTGAGATAAGTCTTCTAGAGTATTCAAGACTTTTTTTTTTTTTAATTGATAGTTTTATTAGGAAAAGTGTTAAAAAGAACAAAAAGTCAGAGCTTTTACACAATATTACATTTGTGAAACACCAATCTTGTGTAAGTATGGTATTCCTTTTTTCAGATCCAGGAAAAGATAAGTGTAAAAATATCTAATAAAAACAAACAATCTCTCAAGCATTATGTCATGTTTAATTTCAGTGATTCTCCTAGTTGAAAATAACTATAAAATAGCCCTTCATGATGCGCAAATGGTATTAGTAAGTAGTAACTTAATGAAAAAAAATTGAGTATTTTAGCAAAGAAATAATAGTATGAATCGCACATATTTGGTTTTTGTTTTCAAAGAAAAAAAAAATAAAGAAGAGAGTAAGAACTGAGAAGTCAGCTTGTGAGGTGTTTATCACTTGCATTTTGTGATGCTTGTATTTTTTGATTATGGGAAATCTTAAGACAAGGGGTTTATCACTAGCTTTCTGCGAGGTGTGTATTATTTGATTTAGGAAATCAAAGGACACAGGACCACCGTTTCCCAATCCCTGGGCAGATCCTTCTTTTAAATCAGTAAAATTTGTAACTTGGTGAGACATACCATGGGAGCAGATCGATGAAGTAGATTATTGAAATCATAATTATTGAACACAACACCTGAAGATAGGTTTTCCTTTTCTTTTATTTCTTGAGGAGAAAGGAATATGAGCACCTTCAGTAACACAAAAATCTAATTTTAATTGCAAATTTGTAGAAAGTATGTTTGACACTTAATTAAGGCCTTATTCTATGCTACTATCACAATGATGTCTTTGAATATTTCTCTAATTTATGGAAAAAAAAGTGTGAAAAATACATTACAACCTGCAAAAGTGAAAGTAAGATCATTTACATCCAAACAAACATATATGGCCATGTGTGAATATTTGAAAATTTTGGAAAATCTATTGAAAGTAAAAGCTAGCAAGTTTACGCTCGCATTTCAAAAATGAAAGGGAAAATTTTCAAAATAACAATTTGCTCTTTGATTTTCTGGATTTCTAAACTCTTTTTAACCTTAAGAAAGATTTAATGGTAAATTACATACTTGGTCTCTAACTATGATAATTTAGTCATTAACATTTCAAATGTGTCGATTTAGGGTCTGCTTGGATACCGCTTATTTTGCTGAAATTGAAAATTTATTGCTGAAAGTATTGTAGATAAAAGTAAAAGTTAATTGAAATAGTACAACAGTATTAATGAATAGTACTAAAAAGTGCAGTAGAGTCCATAAATAGTAGCAAAAATAAACTAAATAGTAAAAGAATTTTAATTTTTCATTAGTATTTAAATGCACATAGTTCTAACATTTTGGTTTTATTTCAAAACAGTAATAAAAGAAAATTAAAAATAAAAGAAAAATTAAATGTTGACATGATTAATGGTCAAAATAAAATACTTGTATAAAACCAAATAAGATTGTTACCTAGACTGCCATGTCAAAATTAACTCAATAAAAAAATAAAAAACCAACTTAGTGATAAGCTTGCAGTAGCTTTAGCTCTCACGGTAGCGATGTCAGATGGTGAAGCACAGTTGCAACACCCAAAGGTGAAGACCAGCGGCAACCAATCGGCTAGTGACGCCGATTTTGGTATAATCTCTTTCTCTCTCTAACTCTCTGTTCAAATGGGTTTTTATTGGAAATACTATCACAAACAAATACTTAAAGCAAAATTAGAAGATAATGAGAGATTAGTGTGAAACTGTGAATTGATGATGTAGCACATGAACTTCATCGACTAGAGTTGGCCCTCAAAAGAAAGAGAAGAGATTATTATGAAGTGTGAACTAATGATGTTCAGCTTGGACTTCGCTAAGCAGAGTGAATGTTGTGCTCATACTAGTATAGGGTGCTTTTGCTTTCATTGATGTTGTCATTTTGTTATTTGCTATTTCATTTTTTTTTTAAATTAGGTAAGGCTGACATGGCAGTCTAGGTGGTACTCTTATGTGGCATAAAACAAATATATCATTCTTGGCCAAGACCATTTTGAAACTGTGCTTAAAAGGTTGAGGACTAAGTATGTAATTTAGCTTCATTAGATTTAAAATCAATTTATTTAAAATGCCTTAATTTTACATTCATAGATTTTAAAATTCCTTGTTTGGTTATATTTTATACCTTGGAGGATTTGAAATTATAAAATTTAAAAACTATTGAAGTATGACTAAGAATTTATAAAATTCTATCTGGTTAGATCTTATTTTAAAATTGATGATGAGAAGAAAATCAGTAGGCTGGATGCTTCGGACTTGAAAGGACTACTTGCTGTCTTGATAGTTTAAAAAAGAAAAAAAAGCGATCAAAAGTGACCGGTGCTGCCGGCCAAGAACCCTTCGATGGCAGAGTTAGTTTTCTCTCTATAATTTTGGAGTTCTAGCTTTTTAGGAAATGTAAAAAACGTACTTTTGTCTGGTCTGAATTGGCATTTATATAGTGCATCCTGGAGACGGTTATTAGACTTGTAACCACCCTTATATTTGAGGAGGTCTGAGGGTTCAAGGATAACCTCCACAACTGCCACGGGAGTTATATCTCATTCTTAATTAACTGCTGTTGACGGTTAATGTTTTGAGTGGAGGTTGCAGTGGTGAAATCAGGTACTGCTCACGCCTTGGAATCATAACCCATGGTTATTTGAATAAGGGAACAATACTTGGAATTTTCTAAGTGTCGTGGGTCGTCCATATGCTTTTCTGTGGACGACTCCTAGTATGGACGAATTATCCTGCGCCATGTTGAACACCTGTGGGTCGTCCATGAGAAATTCATGGACGACCCCTGGCATGGACGACCAAGGACGCTCTGGATTCGGTTGTTTTTCACAACTCCTCATCAAAAATCAAGAATTACAAAGTTTAAAATCCTTAGCCAAATTCAAGTCCTTGACTCTTTTATCCAAACAAGGTATTTAGAATTTAATCAACTAAATCTAAAATCGCATGCTCAAATCCTGTTACCCAAATTACAAACACACTAGAGAATTTTTGGGCTGTAATTCTTATTATCCTTCTCCAATTCTCATTTATTAAATGCAAATAGTGCTTCTCAATTGGATTACAAATAAACAGATAATGATATAAAAAGCTAAATTATAGTTCGAATTCAAAGAGGGAAAAAAATCCGTAAAACTAACTGCTAACTCTTCCTAGACAATAGGAAGCCCTTATTTGATAAGCTTATTGATAAACTTGAGAATTAAATCAAAGCTCCATCACATATTTAACCTAATCTTATCCAAGTCGAAAACTTCAGCCAAGAGATTTGGCTCCTTCAGTCTCCATGCTTCACGACTTTAGTCTTATCTGTATGAATAATAATACGTACATAAGCATGTAAGTAACTAAATATGTATGTGTGTGTATATAATGCACGAAGATACGAGAAACGAGCTGGACTAATATGTAAGTAAAATCATGTACATAGTTATCTGATTTTTTTTTTTTACCTGCATCTTGATCATGGATCCCCCAAATCATTTCTTTTACATAATCTGACTGAAATGAGGCATAAAATTTATAAAAAAAATTAAAATTAAAAATTAAAACTTAAATCACATGGCACTATATACAGGATGCAAAATAGAAAAAGATTTATGATGGTGTTTTATATTCTGGAAGTACATATATATATGTAGATATGGATCATGAAAAAAAGGGACTCAGAAGGATCGTAGAAATACCGAGTTTTTTGCTTTAACAAAAGCATCCTCCTCAAATTTTTTAGCTGATTCTTCAACCTCAGATGATGGAATTAGACGAAGGGTAAGCTTCGTCCTCCATACATTCGTTCTATACACAAAAGGCAATACGCTTATCATGTTACTGGCCATACCGACACAATTAAGCTATTAAAGAAAAGGAGTCCCAAATATGCTGACAGTGTCGAACTTAAAAATAATAATAATAATAATAATGTCCATAACACAAATACAAGCTTAACAACAATATTTAATGCAAAAAAATGCATTTTAATTCAATCACGCACAATAATCAAAATTTGATGTAGAGTTTAGTCAGGCGAAAGAAAATGAGAAACCAAGCTTAAAATGAAGAATTAAGCTTTGTTTTGTATTTTATTTATTTATTTATAAAATCGTAAGAATTTTGGAGAATAAACAATATTTCTTACAGCCCATTAACTAATTCTTTACGCTTCAAATGGGTCCCCCAATTGACGGTGTCCTTGGTAGATGCTCCACTGCCTCCTCTGCTGCTGCTGCCACCACCTTTGGGGGCTTGAGTTAGAGTGAGTTTCCCTTTATTGCTATCCATCTAATGTTAATTCATAACCAAAATGTCAACAACAATTCTAGTTATCAAACCTCTCAATCTAGACAAGAATAAACAATAATTTTATGACAAAAAATTTCGGAGAGAGGGGAGCAACCTTTTTTATATAGAGAGTGGATGATACTATAGTGAATAAGAAGATTAAAAGTAGGATTATATGGTTTTAAGAAAGAAAGAAAGAGTGACTTGAGTTTAAAATTGCGAATGTTGAAGCCTTTATTGTTTCACATTCACGTATTCATTTATTGTTTCACATTCGTATGTTCACTGTCTTCCCCCAAACTCTTTCATATCAGTATATAGTTCAAGGCCTGTTTGCACAATTATAATCATAAATTTATAAGGAATGGCCTTAGGAAATTTCTTAATGAAAAATTTTAAGAAAGTTTTGATCTCAATTTTATGATAAATATAAAAATTTATATTATAGAAAATATTTATTTTTTATTTTTGCATAATTTTTTTAAAAAAATGTTCCTAAACGCCCTTGGGGCATTGATTAACATTTTCTATTAATAAGATATAATTTTATTATTAAATAATAATTAAGTGAATGTTTAATACATAATTATGTATCGCCCTCAAAGAAAAAAAACATAATTATGTATTAACAATTCCCATATTAATTACGAGCATGTATTACAGTATTTATTACATAATATATGTATTCCAATTATCATATTTAAATTCAATTCTCATACTAATTTCCAATATATATATTAATAACCAAAGTTGAGAGAAAATCCAATTAAATTTTAAATTGGTGTCTAATTTTGCAGCACGTGTCTCATCTAATTTTAATTGTGTGTGTTAAGTGAATCATTAGGTGCAATTATCAAAGAATCTAAATTCAATTCGATTCTAAATTGAATTTTAATTGGAGTTTAATTTTACTCCATGTGTCCCATTTAATTTTTTAATTTTTGTGGCAAGTGAATTATTGAGTGCAAAAACATAAGAGTAGATCCAATTAAATTGTAGATCATATATATATATATATATCAATAAGTAAAGCTAAGAGAAAATCAAATTAGATTTCAAATTGGATTCTAATTGTTGTCTATTTTTGTACCATGTGTCCTATCTATATATTTTTTTAATTTCTAGGTGAGCTAATGTTGTGCAAAAGACAAAAATTTTAATATAAATAAACCATAAAAAAAACAATAAAAAAGAGTAAACTCATGTGTATATTGAAAAAATAAAATAAAATAAAAATAAAGAAGAAAAAAAGAGTAAAACTCATGTATATATCTATGACTTAAACAAGGTATAATTTGAATCCATATATGTGTAATTGTGTGTGTGTTTTTTTTTAATTATACGGTGCATATGCATAGATTATACACTTGCTTATATATATAAAAAAGTAAAGTTGAGTGAAAATTCAATTAGATTTTAATTTTTCCAATTTTGCGCCATGTCCCATGTAATTTTTAATTTTTATGCCAAGTAATTTATTGAGTGTAAAAATCGAAGAGTCCAAATTCAATTAGATTCTAAATTGAATTTCAATTGGAGTCCAATTTTACACCACATATTCATCTAATTTTTTTAATTTTTGTGGCAAGTAGATTATTACATGCAAAAACTGAAGAACTTAAATTTAATGAAATTCTAAATCATATATATACATATAAACAAGTGTATAATTTGTGAATATGCACGTATAATTAAAAAAAAAAAAAAAAACCCAATTACACATATATGGATTCAAATTTTATATATATATATATATATATATATATATATATATATATATATATATATATATAAGTAAAGCTGAGAGAAAATTCAATTAGATTTTAATTTTCCAATTTTGCGCTATATGTCCCATGTAATTTTTAATTTTTATTTCGAGTAATTTATAGAGTATAAAAATCGAAGAGTCCAAATCTAATTAGATTCTAAATTGGATTTCAATTGGAGTCCAATTTTGCGCCACATGTTCATCTAATTTTTTTAATTTTTGTGGCAAGTAAATTTACATTCAAAAACTGAAGAACTTAAATTTAATGTAAATTTACATTCAAAAACTGAAGAACTTAATTTAATGAAATTCTAAATATATATATATATATATATATTGATGTTTTAGAGATATATGATTTAAAAAATGTGTAACATATAATTGTGATTGTTTTTAGATGTATTTGTGCATATTCATGGGGTTACATACAAGTCTAATACTATATATAAAAGTAGAAGCCTTTTTTCCTACAATTAAAGAGGTTTTTCCATGTAGGAAAGATGTTCATCTAAAATTCTGCCACTTATAAGTTAAAAAGCGATAAATTATATTGTTTCACCATCTTAATACCGTTTGATCTTAACGCCGTTTTTCTCGGTATATAAAAAAAAATTAACCGGTTAAAATACTACTAGTCTCACCACACGCGCTTCGCGCGTGCGACGAGACTTTTCTTTTTTAGTGGTCATATTTTGTAAAAAAAAAAATTGTATTTAATTATTTTATATATATATATATAATTTTTATTTAAAATTTTAATTTATAAGTGAATAAATCAATTTAGGAATTAATAGGAGAGTGGTCCTATTTTTTAGGCAATATTTTAGTGGGAGTTGGAGTTGCATTTTTACCGGATTGTCCTTTAGTTTTGTCTCTACTTAAACATAAGACTGTAGGGGCATCTTTGAACTAAAAAATGAGTTTTTACCAGATTGTCCTTTAGTTTTGTCTCTATTTAAACATAGGACTGTATGGGCATTTTTGAACTAAAAAAATAGGAATCCAAACAGGGGAAGCCCCTTAAATAGTAGTATAGATTACGCTTGCGATATAGAGATAGAGAATGAGGAAAAAAAACCTTGCGATACAGAGATGAGAAGGAGACAAAGTTCGTACGGCCGGCCATCACCATCATTTTCCAGCCATCGGCCATTCGCTTGCCAAACTTATACCACCAGAACCGGCACTAGTAATGTACACAGGAATTGAGGTTCAGACATAGAGAGAACTACCACCGGTAAGGTTTTTCTTTTCTTTTTTAAAAAAAAAATTTCCATTATTTTCTAAGATCTAGGTATGAAATATGAATTAGTTTGAGAAATTTGGTTGGATTGATTTTTAGTTAGGTACATGGGATACATTAGGTTTTGATTTGATTTTTTTGAAATTTGGGGCTATATATGGTTTAGGTTTGGAAAGGGCAAGACAAAGAAATAAGAGAGAATGTGAGTTCGCTATTTGGAAAGAGCATTGGCAACGAGAGAAATTTGACATCTTCTGGTTAGACCACCAGAAATATTTATTAGTAATTTTTTTTTAAAAATATTGCTTTAAATGTTTGAGTTGATATAGTCTTAGGTTTGGGTATTTAATTGAATTGATTTTGATTCAAGATTTGTCTTCCTTTTTTACTCTTTTCCCTCTAAACTACACTCTAAAATACCATTTACAGGATAGAAAAACAAACATCTCCTTCCATTAGAGAGCGAGAGGGGGATTGAAGAAGTTTGATTTCTTTAATTTGATTTTAATTGTCAATTTGTCACATACTTACTGCATTTCTTCATGTTTTATTCTTATTTCCTTTTATGCATGTTTTGATTTCAAGTTGGGTTAAAATTATAGGAAAAAATAATTGTGTTAAGTTCTTAAAATTTTCTATTGCATATGACTAATTGTTAACGATTTTCTATTCAATTTTTATCTATTTTAGATTAGTTCTATGAGATTTTGTTTGATGTTTCTGAAATGATTTCAAATTGCAGAGTGAATATTTGTGGTGAAAATTTGAAATTATTTTCTAGGATGTTTAAATTCTCAATATGGCGCAAATAGAAAATGAAAAATCAACAAGACCTTCACCCACCCAATTTCTCATTTTCCCACAAAAAACGGAGCAATTAGGACCCAGTGCAAATCAACAAAATCTATTGTCAAGTTTTAGACAGCCCTAAGTAAAAGAGCTGATCCCTGAACTCTTCCAGTATCAAAATGCTAGGTGAAATAATGAATATGTCGACATAAAGAAGGCTCTAATAGTGATAACTTCAATATTCCAAATTTTCTAATGTCCAGAAATATTCAAATTTTAAAAATTTGCGGAAAGAAAATAAGCTAGCCAACAGAAATTCAATAACAGCAAGACAAAGGTAAAAATTAGAAAATATGTAATTGGATTATGCTTTTAGCAACCACTTAATTCTTTTGTTAATTTGCAGAAACAAAAATTTGAATAGCAACAAGCCAATTGGTAGCCTTTACAAAAATTTTAGTTAGACTATTCTCTTCTCAAATGATTTCATAAATAGAAAAAGAAGAGTTGGTTTTTCAAAGTGTTACCATAGTGGTTGATGAGATTAATTTTTAGTATTTATTTCGGGATCGATTAACCTAATAATTTGTAACAGTAAATTTACCCTCTATCCTCGATGTTGACAAATGAAATGTGGTCAATCTTGGACCGCACAATGTTCAATTTGGGGCAACGAAATGTCATCAGCATTTTCAATTGGGTGAGGTGCCGCATGGCTTCCTCGGTGGGCAGATGCACCAAGTTGTTGCAATCCACAAGATACAGCTTTTGAAGAGAGGAAAGATTGCCCAACCACTCTGGCAAAGCTTCAATACTATCAAAACTTTCTATCCAAGGATTGAATTTGGTCTAGCAGGAGAGAGTCACACAATAGGAGCTTTTGGAGGGAGTATTGAATGGAGGAAGTAGAAGGTAAACAATCCCCATTCTCCAAATTTTCAACAAACGATGTTACACCTGGAAAATACCTTTGGTTAGTACAATACTGAGCTGCCAACTTCTGAAGGGAAACGCAAGTGTGCTTTAAATCTGGAAAATATCTTAGTCACACAATAGGACCAGGAGAGAGTGGAGTATCCGCCGTGTACGCTGTTCATACCATATTAGCTTTAACTTTTGGAAAACTTAATAAGGAATTAAGATCATTATTGGAAACATTAGTGTTATGAGCTCTCCATCAGGTTTCAATATATCACAAATTCGCTGAGCCTAAGCCAACCTCATGTCTGGTTCAATGGCACAAAAGAACCTGTAAATTCTCCATTAAAATGTGATCATAAAGAGACTCTTCCCATGGACAACTAAACCACTTTTCATGCCAACTCACGCATAATCGAGAATGAGATCAAACAATTCACTTGGACTCCAAGTGAAAAAGTCCACCTTAAAGAAGTTAAAACGACTTGCATTCGGTAATGAGGAAGACAACTGCATTATCATTAGAACAGACTGTTAAAATGTGAAGTAAGGAAAGAGATGAAAACCTGTACTAGGTCACCTCTTTAAATTGTAAACCAAATTAGATTCCATAACTTATCACAAGTTAAAGTCACAAAAATACCAGCTTCTTAAGAACTAGTAACTGAATCAATCAGGTTCAACTCGTTGTTGGTCTAGGTAACCGAACGCAAGACGTTTGCAAATGATCCCCATAGGAATTGGACTTTACAGTGCTCTAAAGTCTTCTATAATATAAATTTCCCAAGCGTCAATTTTAATCTGAAAATGAATAATGGCTTGTTTTCACAAGTGCGATGCACCTAATCCTTGTTATAGTTCCTAATCCAATTTAACAGAGATCACAAGTGCGATGCACCTAATCCCTGTCCTTAGCAAAACTGAGAAAAGCTCGGGTAACCTAGATATAGTTCCTAATCCAATTCAGAAATGCTGAATAACAACCAGTTCAGACAGTAAGGGCCAAATAAACTTGGGAGGTTTAGTTTTATTGATTCAATTATATCATCATAGCCACATGCATGATTGTTTCTCCAAAGGAAACATAAAATTTAATGGCATAAGTAAAAACTTTCAGGTGTCCTTTCTTTCTAAGAGATCGCAAGCCTTATTGATGTCATAATTTTCTGACCAACTGCTCTTACCCCACTGCTTTCTTAATGGAAATGTCTGATATATCCAATCCAACATTGTAGCATTTAGGGCGTGCAATTGCTGCTACATCATAACCTTGCCATATTTGAGCAATTTGTTGTTGGCCACAATAGCAAACTAAAAAGCTAGCAAACAGATATAGGTATAGGAACAACACATAAATAACGTAACATTTAGACAGGGTAAAGTGGGAGGAAAAATGTACTCTACACCTAGTGCCCTTTTTAGTAATGCTTGGTCAAGTAGTAATTAAAATTCCATGTGTGAGAAAAGAGGAAGAAGGAAACATACCAAGTGATTGATTTCTGATACAGCTGAATAATTGCATCAGGAATTCATTTAACAACTGAATTTTGCTTCAACTTCATACTCGATCGCAGAGAGATTTAATCGTTATTGTTTAATATTTTTATCATTTTTTTTTTGGGTCCCCCTCATTGGGATGAGGTAGATACCATGTCAAATATTGTCTACAATATTTTCAAATGTGATTAATTCTAGTTATAATTAATGACCATTGAATTAATCTTAAAAAAAAGAAATTATTTTCAGCTGTCATTATTTTTCTCTTTAATTTATAATTTCATAAAACATAGATCACGTGTAGATTTTCTACAGGATCATTGATCCAACTAGTCATTGATAATGGATCCTCAAGAGACTAATCTTCTTCTCTACCATTTTATCCTACACACAGAAAACCAAGAAAAAAGAAACAAATACAAAATATTGACATGCAGAGGACTCAAAACTCACATAGCTATATAAGAAATTGAATGAATATGTCAGAAAGTAATATCTTGTGACTAAGAATGAACCATAGAACTTACATTGCCACAACCAGGGACTAAAGCCCTACCCTTAGGAAGAGCTCCTGCCTGGTGAAGATGTAAAAGAATTGGTGTTGGTTGTCCTAAATCCCATGGGGGTCCCACCTTACTCCCATCTCTTCTCCCAACCATCTAACATGAGTTAACATACAACAAAATGAGTACTGAACAACCACAAAAATCACATTCCATCCATAGTACAATCTGAATGTGTGCAATTTTCACATTTTTGCCATATTATGAGACATATTAATAACATTGATACCAACATAAACTTATTACTGAACCAAGACATCATTACAATAAAAATACATAAGACGTAACAAAGTTAATACAAGAAAGAACCAAAACCCAACCAAAAAAAAAATCACATCTTTTAAACAAAATTGGCATACCCATTTGACATAACCATCATAAAAACACAATAAAATAAATAATAAAATAAAAATGTTTTTGGTTGGTACCAGTAGAATCCTTGGGTATGAGTTGTTGAAGCTATGACCCAGTAAACGTGAGAGTGAGAGGGATTGCTTTTAGTGACTTTTTAATTAAATTATGCTTTTAGTGAGTTTTTGCACATGATTGCAGATAATTTCAAAGATTGAAGAAGAAGAAGAAGAGTAGAATTTTTCAAAAGTTGCCAAGGTGATTGGTGAGATTAATTTCTACAATTTATTTCAAAACCATTAAACCAAATTGTAGTATTTACATATTTCATCAGTGGCGTTCAATTAATATTCATACCAGGAATACTCTCACCCATTACGAATATAACAGAATAGAAGAGGATATAGGGTAGTATGAGTAGACTTATTAAGCATTGAACTGAATTGGGTTTTGTAAATGACTAATTACGAAGTAAATTATGTACGTGAAAGAAAACCTAAAGTACCTTGGCATCAGTTGTCATAAAGTAAATTAGATGCAAACTTCTTGCCAACTTCCTGAGTTAGTCTTCAAAATCAGAGCGATATGGCCGCTCCCTTCAAAAGGTAAAAACCAAGTTTTATCTTTTGTCATTTCAAACCTGTTTCAATTATACTCAATTCAGTGGTTCCTTTATTATCCGTTAAATTACACCCTTTTTTTTTTTGAGAAAATTAAATTATACCATTAAATTACCTAAAATGACACTATACTTTCTGATAAGATAGGAACTTTGACTTCCAACTTAATGGAACTTGGCCCAAATGTAATCCAGAACTTGGCCATCTGCCATACGACATTACCTAAAGTCGATGAAGAAACGGGAAGAATTTCTTATGAAGCTGAATCACCAGATAAGGCTGCCTTTGTGATTGCTGCAAGAGAGCCCCCTCTTGATCTCTCTCTCTCTCCCTCTCGGTTTCTCAGTTATTGGCTTGGGGTGAGGTCTCAAATTTTGTTCTTCAAGGTGGGGAGGGAGGGACTCGACTACAAAGAACGTTAGCTATAGGGGCGTTTTTTTAAGCCGTGTTTACTAAAAACGCGGCTATAGATACCCTATGGCCATGTGTTTCAAAAACATGGCTACAACGATAGACTTATAGCCGCATTTGGGTTAAGTCTATGCTTTCTTTTCTTTTCTGTTTTAATTAACTTTTTTTCTAAAATTCAGAAATTAGAAAATATATATTTATATATTAACTAAAGCATTAAACAGCGGCGTTTTGTGCAATTTAAGAGATAGTAAATGGAGAACTGAATTGAGTATAATTGAAACTTAGAGAATTGAAATGACAAAAGATGAAACTTAGAAAATTGAAATGACAAAAGATGAAACTTAGAAAATGAATTTTACATTTTAGCCAAAAATTTAAGTATAAATTATGTATTTGGTCCCCAACTATAATAATGTAGTTATTAATTTTTCAAATGTCTTAATTTGGTCATGACGTTTTATTTAAAGCCACATAAGACTGACTGTCATGTCAAAATTAACTTAATATAAAAAAAATAAAAACCAACTTATTGATAAGCTCACGTGTTTGCTAAAAATTATCCCTAGCCCACTATTCCTGAGAAGCGGTAACTTTCAATAAAAATTTTTTTTTTTTTTTTAAAAAAAAAAACCCTAACAGAAGAGATTAGTGATCATGACGCCCAATGGTGAAGACCCGCGGCAACCGATTGGCCGGTGATGCTAATTTTGGTATAATCTCTTTATCTCTCTCTATTCAAATGGGTTTTATTGGAAATACCATCAAAAACAAATACTTAGAGAAACAATAGAATTGATGATGTAGCACATGGACCGATGGACGTCATCGACTAGAGATGGTCCTCAAATGAAGAGAAGAGATTATTATGAAGTGTGAACTAATGATGTACAACTTGGACTATTGTATATATAGGTATATACAAGAATAGGTTGTAATAATAATATGTAGATATTGAGAGTATATCATTTGTGTAAAATAATAAATCAAAATTCAAAATTTAGAAGTTCAGGATTCTCGACTAACTGAGAATACTATTTTGATCGATCGAGATTTTGAAAAAAAGTATATGTGCTTGACTGCAGTCTTGACAGATCAAGATTTTCTCGATTGCATCTCGACACCTAGCTCAATTGATCAAGCCTCATAAAAACTATTTTTTGCAGAATTTTCTATAGAATTTGTGGTAACCTTTCTAAACGTTGGGAAATGTTTTAAATCTTGTGAATGGTTTTATGAGGCATCTTAACTCTCCATTCATACCTCTTGAAGGGTTATAACCCTATGGGGATAAATAGTTGTTTATGTTCACTTGATAATCAGTTCTCTTCTCTCCTAAAATCAGTTTCTAAGAAACACAGGAAATCCTATGAGTATATTCCAGAATTGCTATCTATAGAATCTAAAAACTTGGTTGTATCTTGAGACAAGTTTGTGATATTCCTTTATCAACTTAATTGTGGGGGCTAATATTGTCTAAGGAAAGCAATTAATTTTGTGCCTCCAAGTTATCGAACCATTTTTTGTCTTTGTGTTCACTTTGTTCTTTCTTTATTACTTTGTGTAATATTCCCAACATAGACTTCATTGAGCAGAGTTGGCCCTCATGTGTTTGATCTAGTGGATGCGAGTGAATGTTGTGCTCATGCTAGTATAGGGTGCTTTTGCTTTCGTTGATGTTGTCATTTTGTTATTTGCTATTTCAGATTTTGAGGATTTTGTTTTAATTATTTTAAATTATGTAAGGCTGACATGACAATCTAGATGGTACTCTTATGTGGCAGTAAACAAATATTTTTTTGGCAGAGACCATTTTGACACTATACCCTCTTTATATATATATATATATATATATATATATAGACACTATACTTAAAAGGTTAGAGACTAAATATATAATTTAGCTTCATTAGATTTAAAATCAATTGATTTGAAATGCCTCGATTCTAAATCCATAAATTTTAAAATTCCTTGTTTGGTTGTATTTTATACCTTGGAGGATTTGAAAAGTATTTGAAATCTATTGAAGTATGGCCAAGAATTCCTAAAATTCTATTGAGTTCGATGTCATTTTAAATTCTATGATGACAAAGTTTAAATTCCTTAGCCAAATCCAAGTCCTTGACCCTTTTATCAAAATAAGATATTTAGATTTTAATCACCTAAATCCAAATTCGCATGTCTAAATCTTGTTATCCAAATAACAAACACACTAGAGAATTTTTGGGTTGTTTGTAATTCTTATCATCCTTCTTCAATTCTCATTTATTAAATGCAAATAGTGCTTCTCAATTGGATTACAAATAAACTGATAATGATATATAAAGCTAAATTAAAGTTCGAATTGAAAAAGGAAAAAAAAAATCCATAAAACTAACTGCTAACTCTTCCTAGACAATAGGAAGCCCTTATTTGATAAGCTTATTGATAAACTTGAGAATTACATCACATGTTTAATCCAATCTATTGCAACAAAATATTTTATTGCAATAAACTCAAAATTTTTGTAATAAATAACAATTGCAATGAAACAAATTCGTTACACTCTATTGCAATAAAGTTTGCAGCAATCAATTATTGCAACAAAAAATTCATTGCAATAGCATTTTGTTACAATAAAATATTTTTATTATTATTAAAAATAATTTTTGCAACAAAAAATATTGTTGCTATAAGATATTGTTGATTTTTGAATTCGATACTTAGCTCCATGTAACTAATCAAGAATCTTGTAACTTAATTGACACATTTTCATGCATAAATTGGTTAAGAGTCTAGGTGGAAAAGGGTTCAAGTTGTAGGATTATCAACTTCCATCATACAATATCATCACTTAAATGATCTTCAATTTCTTTAAAGGAATTTATTGACATGTTTGAAAAATTCAAACACTCCAAGGCCCCAAGAGTTTGTGATTAAGGATTTTGAATGTCTCTTTGCATATCTTGTAGTTTGTCTTCTATACTTTGAAACTTCTCATCAAGTTTCTTCCCATTTGTTGCTATAAAACAGTCCACTTTGCCCAGATTAATTAAAGCAAGTATCCAATAACATGATGAAAATAAAAGAAGCAAAACATCTCTTTTTCTTATAATATATATATATATATATATATATATTACTTTGGTCCATTAGATTAGTTAAAAAATTCTAATAATTAATTTAAGGGTTTTGAAGTTTATGCCCTATTAAGTATTAACTTGCTTGTCAACCCCTTCAATTGCTAGATGAGCCTCTTCTCTAACATCCATAGTTACTTTTTTACAAATTTTAGTATCACAACCTCTATATCTTGCAAGGTGTGCTTTAATCCTTGTGGTACTCATAGCAAAATTACGTCCACAAAACTTACATTCGAAACAACCATTTTAATCTTCAACAAACTCCCAAAATCGATCTTTCAATCTACCCATTTTTCAATTTCCTTGTACACAGAAAAAACTAAGAGAAAGAGATGAAGCGATTAATTTGAAAGAAAGGAAGAGCAAAGAGAAGCACAGTGATGGAGAAGTACCAATTGCATAGTATTTATTTCATAAAATGGACATATAAATATATAATACCTTTAACCACAAAATATGTTATGCATTGTTAATAATTTTTTAACAAAAATGCATATGATATCTTAGTAACACAATTGCAATTTCAATTTTCAACTCTTGTGATATGTTTTGCCAAATATTACATTATATACTTTCTAAACATGGCCAACACACGAGGAACAATTCAAAAATGATAAAGTTAGATACATGAGAGGGCCAAACTTTAATACAAATATACACACATTACAAGAAAAAAGGTCTATTGCAATAAACTCAAAAATTTTGTAATAAACAACTATTGCAATGAAACAAATTCATTTCACACTATTGCAATAAAGTCTGTGGCAATAAATTATTATAACAAAAATTTCGTTGCAATAGTATTTTGTTGCAATAATATATTTTTATTATTATTAAAAATAATTTTTCCTACAAAAATATCGTTGCTATAATTTATTGCAACAAATTTTTTGTTGTAATATATCTAGTGGGAAATCAGAACATATTGCAATAACTTATAGCAACAATTTTGTTTTTGTAATATATTTTATTGGAACTCAAAGAATATTGCAATAACTTATAGCAACAATACTTTTTGTTGCAATAAGTTACACATATATGCTTTTTTCTTTTCTTTTTTTAGAAACTAGCCAAGAAGGCTACTTTAATTAAAAGACAAAAAATCCAACAAATAACAGTTATACAAATCCGGAGGAACAGACTCCATCCAAACCAATAAAGGACTAGACAACCTAGCTCTTTTAGCCAAGGCATCAGCTAAAGCAATACCTTGCCTACACACATGAGAGAAAGAAAAGCTCTAAAATGAGCTAGCAAACAATAAAATGTCATGAATAATATGACCACAATACGAATGTAATAAAAGTCTATTACTAATGGCATGAATGGAAGATTCCGAATCACCCTCAAAGACAACATTATGAAGACTAAGTTCCCGAACAAAATGAACTGCACACCTAATTGCCAAAGTTTCAAGAGTAAAAACAGAATCTGGAATGGGGATTTGCTTAAATGTATACATATGTATTTACTTAAATGTTAGTGAATAATATAATGTTTTTTGAGAAAGGAATTAGCCAACACCATATGAAGATTATTAATTTAATTTCTCTTTTAAACTTAGTAATTTGATGTTCTTTAAAGGATAAATTAATTTTTATGATCTTGAATTTTTATTATATATCATCTTTTCATAAAGAATTGTATAAAGCTCAATATAAAATTGTCATATATAGCGGCAAGATTGAAAGTTTTAAATTTTTTTACCATATATATAAAAGAAAATTATACATACATTTTCTCTATGATATACTTACAATTTTATTTTTATTTACAATATTGTTATCACCCTCATTTAGATCATCCTAGAATTTTCGGAGTCCTTTGATCAAAGTCAAGATAATCACAATTATATTTTTAATCAATTATATCTTAGAATTTTCTTAAGATTAATTTATGTGGATCAAATGGAAAAATCCTCTTGATTTCCAAATTACTATCAAAAGAGGTCAAAACACATAATTTTTTTATAAAATAAAATAAAATAAAAAGCTTAAAAATTTGTGAATTTGAACAATTTTAGGCTAAACCCTAGAGTTGACCAAGTTTGATAGAAGTTTGACTGCGTTTTAACTAAAAATTCAATAGTTCAATTCAGAGCAAATATAACTCTGGAGATGCAACTTGATACAGAATTCTAGGCTTACCAATGTCATAACAATTTCTCCAATTTGTATGTGATCTCATATAGTCTTTCAATCACTGTACACTGAATTACAACTACAAAATATGCTTTTATATAACTCTTGAACCCTAGTTCACAAATTCCAAAGCTTAGAGGTTAATGTGGGCCGCAAAAGGGACATTAAAAAATTGTGTCACAACCAATGGAGTGGTGTCGAAGGCCATTAAACCTCAATTGATTAGGCTACAGTCGAGGCATAAAAAATTCCTATTTTCTTAGCAGATCTTTATTAGTTTACTCGTGTCTTCAAAGGAGATCTTCACTTCATCTTAGACACTAGAATATATAACTCAAATGCATCAAAATGCTTTTTAACTCATTTGCCAATTCTTACATTATATGATCCTAACAAAATCAATTATATATAGGTGACCGTTCATACCTTAAATCTTGATTATTGGTGGAAACTCCATATATTTCAATGTAAGAATCCCTCGACGCATACAAGTTTAAGTACAGAACATCTTCAAGCAAGCGGTGTTAATTTCACACCACTAACTTATATAACAGGAGTCAATTATACAAAAGCAAACTTTTGCCCCTCCCAAGGGAAATTAAGATGAAGTTTTGAGTGTCGACAGATATCAAATTTGCTTTGTTAAAGGTTAGAAACTCTTTATATATATATATATATATAACACTTTCTTTTTCTTTTAAAATAAGATCGATGCTCACAAAATTTGGGGAACTAAAATTTTTTTTTTTAAAAAAAAAGGCATATTTTCAAGTTTTTTTTTTTGGCACCCATAAGGTGGCTCCATCGTTATTGTGTGAGAGTATTTATCCTTAATTGTTTACCATACTTGTACTTAGGTACATGCCCAACGGGATTTTAATTGATTGTGGGAGTGAATGAAGTGCTTGGAGTTATTAACAATCTTTTAAATTTTTTAAGATGGAATTAATCATTTGTGTTTAATTAGTTTAACCTAAGGTTAAGATCTAGAGGTTATAGGGTAGTCTTTTAATCTAGAATAGGCACCCCACGATGCCCAAGCAAAGTCAGTAGTGTTACTTGAATTTGATTACTCATTTCTAATGCAAAATAAGTAAAATACGTGATCAAGTTTTACAGGCATATGTGATCGATATGTCCCACAATATTATGCAAGCATTAAAATTTACGCATATGGGTCGGTCTCAGTGGTTTTGATTCGATAAAGTTGGGGGGAAAACACAAAATGACTTTTGATTGTAAAAAAGCATATTGAAAAACAATGGGTTAGCAAGTTCGAGAATTGCGAAAGGAAGTGGATTCTAGAATTTCAATATAGATATAGAACTGTCATATAATCCCCCCTAAGCTAAGGGATCTATATGATGGAGTTGTCAGTTAATTAATTAAATAAAAAATAAGAAAACCTACCAAGCATATCTTTATTGATAAACAAAGAAAAGCACATATATTACTTGAAAATTACTTTTGGACCCAATTACATCCTACAAATAGAAAAGTAAAGTCTTCATTTTTTTTTAGTAATAATCTAAAGAAAGTATAAAAGAATTTATAGGAAAAACCCAATTAACTCCCAAAGATTAGGTTTGGAGGCTTATTTACTAAGTGGGAAAGTCTAGGACACTTATCCTTACTAAAGATTGATCTCTTAAGATACAACAGCCCATTAAAATTAAAACAATCAACAATTGCATTGGGAATAATGTAAAATCCTCTCCATGGTGATTTTTGGACTTTGAGGCTTTAGAGTAATCTTTTACCAATAGACCACTCTTGTTACTTCCATATTCCTTTCAAAGCGAGCAGTAGTAAGAAACAAAACATCCAGCTTTGACAGCTATCCGGAAAACTTATGTAGCTTTCTATAGAAAGAGAGCACACCTCCTCCTCTGCCGGTTGGTAGTAGCAGATCTTGTTCTAGAACTTCAGTTCTTAAAGAGATGAATGGTTGCTACAAACACCTTTGCAAAGGCTCCAAAATCATCAAAATTCAATGCCTCCAACTAAGGACATCACGTCAAGTTTATCAAAGCTTGCTGATGAACTACTGCCCTGGAAACCAAAAGAAGATTGGGTTCCAAAATGGTGGCTGCACATTGGAAAAAAGATCCTTTGGTAGATAAGAAATTACTGATGGCTCTAACATATCTGAAGAATTGTCAATTGCTACGTACCTTTGGCTTACAACATTGTTTCATTGATAACATCAACATGAAAATTAAGAAAATTTTGAAAGAAAAGTGAGAGGGAACAGGGAATAATTGGCATGGAATCAAGAGAAAGAGAATATTTGAGGAAACTTATTAATCCTTATAACTTCCATTAGCTTGGGACTATATTAAAAGTCCATGCATTAATTAATGTTTCCTGCCCTCATCGGACCAATAATAAAATGCCAAACCGTTAAAATATAAACACCTCAACAAACAAATATTTCAAATGAATCCTAATTTTTCCTTTGTACTGTCTAAAATCCAATGCCTTCTCTGAAATCAAATATATTCCATTGCTTTTAAAAGAACCAGTGCAGTGGTAATCACTAGGGGAGACATGTTTTTTTAAGCTGTTTGACATATCAGCATGCTTATTGAGGGTTTTTCTTTTTTTTTTTTTTTTTTTTTTGGCATTTTATTATTGTTACTTCCTAATTGGTTACATTTTTTTATGCTACATACAAAAACAAAAAAAAACAAATTTTTTCGTATCTATTGAATTTGGTAAGTTTTAATGGTTCTTATCCAAACTTAAACATAATTTTTTTACTTACAAATAACAGTCTTTCGAGTATGTGTCAAATTTTGCGTGTTTCTAGAGGGACTTTCTGTGTCACCTAATTGCCGGTAACATGACCCAAAAATGAAATAAATGGAAGAAACGTTCCTGTCCGTAAGCTCCCAGCAAATTAACCCTCCGCCTTTGCTTCCCCCAATTTTTTCTCCGAAACAAACGTTACATTCCCTTTTGACTCTCTCTTCTGCTTTTTTTTCCACCTTTCAAAATTTTCTCTTTCTTTTTTCCTATTTTCTTTCTTTCTCTCTTTCTCTCTTTCTCTCTTTCTGGGTTTTTCTTTCTTAGCTGTTTTTTTTTTTTTTAATTTTTTGAAGCTTGTTTCATGCATGGATGACACCAGAATCGAAGACGATGATAAGGATGCATTGGCTGGACTAAGCACCGTCCCTCTACGTAAAATCCAATCCCACAGCCACCAACTACGTGCAAACTCGACTCCTCAAAAGCGACACAACAAAGTACGTAAACATAGCCTAGACGAGGCTCAAGTACCCGACTGCTTTGAAGACCACCAACAGCAATACTATAATGACTCTTCCGACGATGATTTCTTTCCTTACTCCTCTTCCTCCACCACCACTGCTTCTTCCGGGACACCAGTTTTCGGTGGTGGTGGTGGTGGTGGAAATACTAATGACTATCTCTCGCAGAGAATGGACCGTGGCCTCTGCATGGAAGATGGTCAAGATGAATCAAGACAATTGCAAGCATTGCCTGAATTCATTGGAAGTGGCGGCATGAACGGGATCTTCAAGGTTCCGGTTCGTGCTCCAGTTCATCCTGGCCGCCCGCCTTGTCTCGAGTTAAGGCCTCACCCTTTGAGAGAAACTCAGGTGGGAAAGTTTTTGAGGAACATTGCATGCACTGAAACGCAGTTATGGGCAGGTCAAGAGTGTGGAATAAGGGTGTGGGATTTTGACAATGCTTATGATCCTGGATATGGGCTTGGTGGGTCTGGTGGGAGGGTTAGAAGGGGTGATGAGGATGCTGCACCATTTCATGAGTCTGTGAACACGTCTCCAACTATGTGTGTGATGGTTGATTGTGGGAATAGGGTGGTTTGGACTGGGCATAAGGATGGGAAGATTAGATCTTGGAAGATGGATCAGCCTTTGGATGATAATCCTTTCAAGGAAGGTCTTTCATGGCAGGCTCATCGTGGTCCTGTTCTTTCAATGGTTTTGTCATCTCATGGTAAGCTCTTTATTTTTTTTATTTTTTTGTCTGTTTTTATTTAAGAGGGTAAGTCTTAGGTACAACTTGTTTCTTAGGTGCTAAATTTTATGTTTCCTAATCAAATTCAACCATGTGATTACATTAACAAATGAATGACATGGTTCGATTCAAGTGTTTCTAAAAACTAGAATATTGATTTTTCTATATTAGTTAATACAATTGTATGATTGAATTCAATTGAAAAACCTAAGGTATAATAACTAAGGAACTGTTTTCAAGTTTTGCTATATTCTTATAAATTAGCATGCATTTAGTTAATGTGTTCTTTTGAAAAATGATATGAATAGAGATGTGGAATATAATGGGGGGTTTTTTCACAAGTATTGTGTTTTATGATTAAGCAAAGGGAGGATATGTGAAGCTTGTTATAAGACACGCTGTCTTGATTTACTAATGACTTTACCCAACTGTTTTCTTATCATTTGATTTATTGTAAGCTTGAGTTTTGGTGTGTAATTTGCATGTAAAATCACCAGAACTTATCATTATATGACATAATCTTGGTGATGTTTGAGTGCAAATGGAGATAATTATTCATGTTTCTTTGATGCAGGTGATCTGTGGTCTGGAGCTGAAGGTGGTATTATTAAGATCTGGCCATGGGAATCCATTGAAAAATCTCTTTCTTTAAAAGCAGAGGAAAGGCACATGGCTGCTTTACTGGTGGAGAGGTCATTTGTAGACTTAAGGAGCCAAGTCTCTGTTAATGGTGTTTGTAGTATATCTTCTCAAGATATAAAGTGTTTGTTATCTGATAATGTTAGAGCTAAAGTTTGGAGTGCTGGGCCTATGTCCTTCTCACTTTGGTAAACTACTCTTTCACATTACTATATTTATGTACAGGGTTGCTGTGTGCTTGATAATTAAATCTTTCAACACTAAAAAATTTCAGGGAAAGAGATATCATTTCAAAGTGCCTTATTGCTTGTGAAGAAATTCTTTATAATATCACAAATTACATCTTAGGTATATTAAGAATTGGTGTTTTCACAGGGATGCTCGCACAAGGGAGCTTCTAAAAGTGTTTAATGTAGATGGTCAGATGGAGAATAGAGTTGACATGTCAGCAGTTCAGCAAGATCAAGCTGTAGAAGATGAGATGAAAATAAAATTTGTTTCCCCATCGAAAAAGGAGAAATCACAGGGTACTAGCTTTTTGCAACGATCACGCAATGCTATAATGGGAGCTGCAGATGCTGTTCGTCGTGTCGCAACCAAAGGGACAAGTGCATTTGTAGAAGATGTCAAGAGAACAGAAGCACTAGTGCTAGCTGCTGATGGAATGATTTGGAGTGGATGTACAAATGGCTTACTGGTGCAGTGGGATGGGAATGGAAATCGAATGCAAGAATTTAATTTCCATCCTTGTGCTGTTCAATGCTTTTGCACTTACGGAGCACGAATATATGTAGGCTATGTGAGTGGTGTTGTACAAGTATTGGATCTTGAGGGAAATCTAGTTTCAGGATGGGTTGCTCATAATAGTCCTGTCATAAAATTGGCAGTTGGGGCTGGTTATGTTTTTAGCTTAGCTACTCATGGAGGTATACGTGGGTGGCACATTACATCTCCAGGGCCTCTTGACAGTGTAATACGATCAGAATTGGGTGGAAAAGAACTGATATATACGAAACGAGACCATGTCAGAATCTTAGTTGGGACATGGAATGTTGGTCAAGGAAGAGCCTCTCATGATTCACTTATGTCATGGTTGGGTTCGGCTGTATCAGATGTTGGCATTGTTGTTGTTGGGTTGCAAGAAGTTGAGATGGGTGCGGGTTTTCTTGCAATGTCAGCAGCAAAAGAAACTGTAAGTTCATATTTATTTCCCTAATTGATGTTGCTCACAACTTGATTGTGGTTACTTCAGTCCTATATGAGTTTTTCTATATAAACAGAACACAAATTTCTAGTAAAAAAGTCTTTACAAATAATCTCTCTTTTAGTATGAAGTTGAAATACAAATTGTACAAGAAGTTTTCCAATGGTCTTTAGATCACATGGCAACTAATTCCCTTAAACAGGAAGTTGAAGAGGAGTCATGGGTTCAATCTTGTATGAGTAAGTAGTATTTGCTGATCAGAAAAAGAAAAATTGTACTTGAAATCTATGAGATGATTTCAAAACTTCTTTTGTTTGTGCTATAACTCTGCAACAATGATATGTAAGATCATTTCAGCATTAGGTTATTTTCCTAACTTTCTTACAAATGCAAGCTGGGGAAACTGTAAGCAAAATTTTTGCATCCTGAAAAAAGTAGCCCTTTTTGTGCAATATGATGTTTGTGATTATCCATGATTTTCTTCCACGTGTAAAAGTACATTGTATCACTAGCATGAAGTCCAATTATCCCTGTCCTGCTCTCTCTCTCTCTCTCGTGTGTATGTAAGGGTATCTATTTATTTATATACATCTTTCCTTTCAAATGTAGGTAGGACTTGAAGGGAGTTCTGTTGGACAATGGTGGTTGGACACAATAGGAAAGGCCTTAGATGAAACAGGAACTTTTGAGCGTATGGGTTCTAGGCAGCTAGCAGGCTTGCTTATATCCCTTTGGTAAGCAATTATATGGCACTGTATTTGAGATTTATCCCCTAATTACCTGTTAACTTTGCATTTTATCTTTCCTTTTCTTCAATGCGGCATCCTAACTTGTCCCTATTGATGTCCTTACAGTATCCACCCTTCTATAATTTTGTTCATTTCTTATATAATACCTTAATATTCTTCAATTAGGGTGAAAAAGGATCTTAGACCATTTGTAGGGGACATTGATGCTGGAGCAGTTCCATGTGGCTTTGGTCGTGCAATCGGTAACAAGGTTTGTATATCTTTGAAATGTTGGAAAGTAATTACTTTATGGTCATGATCATCATGTTATCTGAAGTTCAATATAAAGTTATTTTATCTGTGAATAAACCTCTTCATGGATGCATGGAAATAACTTTTGTTAAATAATCTTTTAATTGGGGGGATCTTTTTATGTTACTGTGTCCTCCTTTACTTATCTAAACGCCCTTGTTCTCAATGAGAGTAAAAAGTGTAATCTTGAATTGACATTTTGGTTTTACAGAAATTAAGTACCTGTCCAAAACCATTCTTTCAGTTAATGGCACTGTTTCTTGTATAATTTTTTTTTCCAGACTTCTTAAGTTTATGACATTGACTTGGCTACAACTGTTCAAACAGGGAGGTGTAGGTTTGAGAATCAGAGTATATGATCGGATAGTTTGCTTTGTGAACTGTCACTTGGCTGCACATCTGGAAGCTGTCAATCGCCGCAATGCAGATTTTGATCACATATATAGAAATATGGTCTTCAGCAGGTCATCAAATCTACTTAACAATGCAGCTGGTATGGTGCCATACCTGTTTTTGTTTTGCTCTCTTGTCTTCTCCACATATTTATTTTGGCTGCTTTATTCTTCTGGCTTTTCGCTTGCCCTCTCTGTTGCAGCTGGTGTCACAACTTCTGCCCAGGTGCTTCGAGCTGCAAATGTAGGTTTTTATTTTGGTTGACTTGGTTTCTTGTTTCTTCTTCTCCTTTCATTTGCTAACAGTTACAAGGCTTTGCTGCTTTGACAGGCTGCTGCAGGTGGCAACTCTGAAGAACCAAAGCCTGAGTTATCTGAAGCGGATATGGTTGTATTTCTTGGTGACTTTAATTACCGTCTTTTTGGTATATCTTATGATGAGGCGAGGGACTTTGTTTCGCAAAGATGCTTTGATTGGCTCAGAGAAAAAGATCAGCTCAGGGCAGAGATGCAATCTGGGAAAGTTTTCCAGGGAATGCGGGAGGCACTCATAAGATTTCCTCCAACATACAAATTTGAAAAGCACCAAGCAGGTTTAGCAGGTACACATTAGTAACACTTGTATGTAAGAATTTCAGCATTTACTATATGAGCTATTTGATTTATAGCATTAACATTTGAAATCGATTAGTGCTCTCATATGTAATCTCTAAAGAGGAAGTGGATTGACATTTACTTTGATTGTGTTTTTTCTGTTTTCATTGGTTTCTTGGTAGCATGACTTTGGTGACTTTCACTATCTTTCCAGGGTATGATTCTGGTGAGAAGAAGCGTATTCCTGCCTGGTGTGACCGGATAATATATCGTGACAATCGTGCCACATCAGTGACCAATTCCAGTTTAGAGTGCCCTGTGGTGTCATCAATTTTACAGTATGTCGTGTTATTAGGAAAGATTGCTGTTATCTTCATGGTTTGTTTGTTTGTTAGTAAAACTTGTTCTGCATTTTTGACAGGTATGAGGCATGCATGGATGTGACTGACAGTGATCACAAACCTGTCCGGTGTATATTCAATGTGAGAATTGCTCATGGTGATAAATCAGTAAGGAGACGGGAGTTCGGAAGAATTTACAGATCCAATGAGAAAATCAGGTCTATTCTTGAAGGATTAAGTTATATTCCAGAAACCACAGTGAGCACCAACAACATAGTTCTTCAAAACCAGGAATCATCCATTGTGAGAATCACCAACAAATATGCCAAGGATACGGTTATATATAAAATCATGTGTGAAGGTCAGTCAACTGTCAAGGAAGATGGAGAAACACCTGAACTTCGCCCAAGAGGAGGCTTTGGCCTTCCAAGATGGCTTGAGGTATTGTGTTCTGCCTTTTGTTTGCATAAACTTTTTATCTTTTTTTTCCCCCACTTAGACACCCTATAAAATTTTGAATTACTTCTATATATCAGTTTCTAGGAGCAAATCACCTTAGCAATATCCCATGATCGAAGCCCAAATATCTGCAATTTATCACAAATATCTTCTGTCATGTGCAATGTTATAAATAAATATAATACATATTTTAATTTAACCTTTATATCTGTTTTAGGGATATCTGTGTGCATGCATGTACTCAAATGATCACATAGAACTTGTACATAATGTTCATCAATACAAGAATGGTCAGAATAGCATACCTGCTATCACATTTCCTGTTAGCAGTCGCTTAAAATGCACAAATACTAAATAGATGTATTCTTCTCTACATTAGGATGACCTTATTTTCATCAGTTTTTATTTTTATGTATTTATTTATTTTGTTTACTATGTAGAAGTATGACTGTACTATGAAAAATGTTATACTTCTCCCGTTTAATGAAAATAAGTGGCTTTATTTAGTTTAACAACATTGATAATTGCCACAAGGTGGATTTTTGCCTCAATTCTGATTTATTGTTTGTTCTTGTATTGTGTTCAAATTAGGTCACACCAGCAGCCGGCATAATTAACCCTGAAGAATTTGTGGAGGTCTCAGTAAGTCACAAGGACTTTCACACCCTAGAAGAGTATGTTGATGGCATCCCACAAAACTGGTGGAGTGAAGACACTCGAGACAAGGAAGTGTTCTTGGTCATAAATGTGTGTGGCAGTTGCTCAACCCATAGCTATAATCACAGAGTCCGTGTCCGCCATTGCTACTCAGGCAAGTCAATCCGCATTGACTCAAATCCAACCATTCTAGAAAGTACCAAGGAGGCTTGATTCATCGGTCTGATCTCCGGCAACTAAGTACTTTGACAGATGCAATTGATGACTCCCAACATATCAAAACCCCCCAAGAAGCTAGAAGCAGAACCCCAAGCAAAAACCACCCAAGAAGCTAAAAGCAAAACCACCCCATGAAGCTAGAAGCAAAGACTAATAGTTTATGGCAGATATAGATGCATCACCAGGGCAATTGCTTTGACTAGAAAATCTTGATGTAAATACTTTGTGGAGCCTGGTTGCCAATACAGTCATTTTACAACAGTTTCAATTTGTTTTATCATCTATTATATTAATGCATCAGTTCATACACTTTCAACTATTTAACTCCATTCTTTTTAGTAAAATGCACATTGTAATTTTGGACAAATGGGTCCTTCAAATCGACAGAAAGGAAAATGTAACAAGCAGCAAAATTGAGCTGCTTTAGTTTCTAACTCTTACAGATGTTTTCTAAGCCTCCACGGGTGCCAATTTTCTTTGTAAAACAGATACGGACTACTTAAGAGTAGAGCCACTGTGACTCATTTTGCTAGTGATTTACTTGCTTTATTCATAATTTGGTTTTTATGTGTAACAGCTGAGTAAAGAGATCCAAGGCTGGAGCAATCCTTTTTCTCTTATGGCCATTTCTTTAGTTCCAGAAACATGTTTCAAATTACAATAAGCATAATATATGTAGTGACATCGAATTCATTATCGTTATTAGAAATGGCACTAGGAGAAGTGGTATTAGTTATGAACCGATGTAAAAGTGACATTAAGAGAAGTGATGTGATGCAGCCACGCGGTGAGCACAAAGCGAACTATTCTTTCGCCTTTTACTAAAGAGAAGTGATGTGAAAGTGACATTAAGAGAAGCAACAATATTCGTTATTAAAAATTATTGATTTAAAATGGGACAAAATTTAACTACAACTCCCATTAAAAACAATTATTACATATTTTAAAATTTTAATTATTGAATTAGTTGTTTTTTGCGTTTTTATGTTCTTAATAAGCATATCAAATTTTGTGTCAAACAGATGTTATTTACTATTTGATTCATAAACTTATTTTTATGTATAATTTTGGACGATGATATAAGTATTTTTTTTAAGGATTTTTTTCCAAACATTAAGAATATAAAAATATATATATAATTCAATTGTGAATTTTTCAAAGCCCATATTCAATAAAAAGATATTAATTGCGTTGGGCAAACTTTATCCTTTTGGGTCAAATTTGTTACACAAATTGATAGCATGAGAAATCAGGAAATTCAAAGTCAACAATGAATCAAAATCAGATTGTTTTGGTACGTTATCAAAATTACATTAACTCCCTTAAATCAAGCAGGGCTTAAAGCATAAAGAAAATATGTTAAACTATTTATAACAAATATAAATAAATAAATCAGCCGAAAAAACAAAAAAAATTGGCAGGTGGCGTAGTCCTAGCTGTTAATCCTAAAAAGTCTGCAAGTCTGCAACTAAAACCAATGTTTTCAATTGATGACATTTGCATCCCTTCTTTCTTTGGGAATTTATGGTCAAACTTACCAAGTGATCTAACGGGTTTACAAATCCACAAACTCAAATGTCTAGTACTGCAAACAATAAATAGCAGCCAAAGCCATAAAAAGTATATATTAAAAGTTCTTCTATAACTGAAAACCCATTGTGTGTATCATGCCATGGTCACTTGGATGTTATTCTTCCTCAAGATTGCAGTCAGACATCGAAAGCTAATCATTTTTGATGCTCCATGCCACAGTCACATGGCAATAAAATCAATAACAAATTTGGAAGAGAATAGAAGCACCCTAGAGAAAAGCAATTCTGAACAGATTATTAACATCATAAGCCACTACAGCATTTGCACATAGTTGGATTATATATAAACTCAAGCATATATTTGCATAGACATCAATAGTTGGCACCTAAACCAGCTCTTGAGCTTCTAACAAATTCTACACTGATCTCTAGGATAAAATTTGAAAACTTATCTAGATTCATGGCAATGTCAATGCCATAGAAGTCCCAGCAGGACAAGGAAATCTTGGTACCCCTTTAAATGAAGTTTCCTTTGTGAAGGTGCAAAGCAAGCACAAGATGACTTGAACAACCTTAATGCCTTCTTTTCTTGGTTGCTGATACCAAGTACTTGTATCTTTTCTTCTTACACTCATGGAAAACCTCAACTAAAGCTCTTATAGTTATAATAAGATATATACTGGAGAATATTCGGCTATCCAAACCTTCAAACTTCTACTTTGCTTCTTCCCAACTCCAATGACCTCAGAGTGCATACATTCTCTTATATTCATGGTTTAAAATCTCAGGCTCTGATGCCATAGAATTGGTGAAAGAACGAGATTGACTCTCAACTTTCCTTAGGCTCCTCAATTGTTTATCCTCCATTCTATGTATAATGACACAATAACACATGGAACCAATAGTAGTGAGCATGATTGTAGCACCTAATGCTGTGGTACACACAGCAAGCCACTGGGCATTCGAGCCCACCACCACATATGTCAGAGAAATGAAGGCAGCAGAAATGAAGAGACAAGCTAGCCACATAAGCTTGTTAATCACAAACACAAGCTGCCTCTTTGCCTTCGGTTCTATTACAACCACAGATGTTTGGACGACTACAACAGCTAGGGAAATGAACAATGCCAGGCTATCGAACACAAAGAAAATTAGGAAAGAAGCTTTTTGAGCTATGTGGGCCTGTCCAAGTGAAGTTCCATCTTCTTTTTCCTGAACATACTGGCCAGGTACAGTGAAAATGGCTGCAAAGGCAACAGTAGCAATGAGAACAGCAACAACAGTTGCAGAGTTTATAGCATTGTTGAGGCCACTAATATGAAGCTTCTTTAGCCTCTTTGCAATTTTGTGGACCCTTGCACCAGTTTGACGGGACTGTTGGAGTTGTGACTGGACATCATGTTTTATATCGCTGACAGTCTGCTTAAGTTGCTTTGCTGGACTTGGAGGTTTTCCTAGGTCTTTAGAATTGGCGGCCCCTGCTTCCCTTAAAACGGAGACAAGTTCAGGAGTTCCATATCTTTCTGCAATGTCAAGGGGGTCTCTCCAGCCTTGTTCATTGCATTGATGTTAATACCCTCAACTGATAACAAATAACGTACATTCTGCAATGGCATAAAGGAAAATTTCAATAACTTTAAAAAGCCAACATTTTAAAAAATGATTTAAATAAAAGTTAAAAAAGAAGTTTAGGATATGTCTAATATTTTTTTAATCTTATTAGTAACAGAATTCATTATCTGGTCAGACAGCCTGTGTTGGTCAAAATCCTAGTCACATAGTACCCCCTATGTTTTCATCTTATGCCCTTCTATTAGGATTGTGAAAGATATTTCCTCCTCACTCAATCAAGTCCTATGATCTTCTCACTAAAATTCTGCTGCTGACAAGGACCTTTCCATGGTAACTCCCAAGAATCAGGAAATGTAGTGTACATGAGCATGTTTTGTACTAACCAGACAAGCAAGACAAAAAAAGAAGAAGTTGCCTTTAATTGAAAAATCCAGGAAAAACAGATCACAACTTAAATAATATAACACCTGTCCTTGGAAGAAATGCATCATAATGTTATAAACTAAGAAAGGGAGTTATGACTTAGACAGAAGAGATATTATAAGCTATAAATTACATGAATATCTAAAAGCGATGAAAGAAGAAATATGGTATTATCCAAGCCATTGTCAAAAACACATTTTATGTTGACAGTGTCAAACATACTGACCACAAATAAGTTAGAACATGGCAACATCTCATACTTAGAAACAACACCAACTATAAATTATCAAATCATCCTCTTAAGTAACCAAAGTGAAAGAAGCAGAAGAAAGAGGACTCTCCTCCTATTGTTTTCTTTCTTCTTCTTTTTCTTCCTTTTTTTAAAAAAATAAAAAATAACAATGATGTGTAAAGAAATTTTGGTTAAAACAATGGGCATTAGGTGTCAAAATTGCAGGTTTAATTGTTTTGGACAACGCTATAGGCTAAAGGAGACATAGACAACCCAACATATATCTCAATCAAAAAACACAATTTGTTAATTGTTCAAATTGAAGAAGTTCATATTGTTGACCAAATTTAGAGCCTCAAGACAGTGAACCAAACATTATACCCTTACTCCTGATGCTCCGGGAGTGAGCAATAGCAATAGCAATATCAATTTAATCAATTTTGAACTGGGCTTTTTAGATTGAATAAAATTCCCAATCGCTGAAAAGCTGTTATTGCTGAACTAAACAACCAATTTTAACATCTAAGCTTGAGTTTAGTTTGCTATTCAGTAACCAAGATGGTTTATTCACTCATAACAATCCACTTGACTGAAAATCCCCTTTTATAAATACAATATAGATTTGGTACTCCAAAGTCAAATAAAAAGAATTGCACTTCTTGACTTTTACAGAATTTGGTCATTCAATGCATCTCATAGATTGGAACATTTCCCAAACAGATGGGAGTTTAATAGAAGGGAAATTGTTCTCACACAGTTGTTGATTTACGCTCTAGACATGCGGCATCCATAATTTCACGTGTGATGTCCACGTTTCAAACTTAAAATTGGTGATGTGTATGTATGATGTACAATGAAGAGTATGTGAGAATCAATGTGATAAACCTTAAATTACTAGCCAGAAAAAGTCAAAACTGTTGAACTCTAATATTGAATGACAACTGAAGCCTATCTTAGAATAATATATATTCTTGTTAAAAGACCTCTTAGATTTTTATTTATTTTTTTTAAAGGAAAAGGAAAAGATCAACTAGTTGACATAATTATTAATTTATTTAAGTAATAAGAGCATTGACATGATCCGTAAAGCATTATTCACTTCATAGATTTATATAAAAGTAAAAAAGAAAACAGTTGAAAGATAAAGAAATGAGGAAGAACCTCAATGCGGCCCTTCTTCGTGGCAACATGCAATGCTGTATTTCCCTTATTATCCTCCAATTTCAAAACTGACAGGTCAGGTTTTATCAACTCCCGCAGAATCTCCTCGTTGTGCCCTTTCACAGCCATGTGCAATGCAGCCTGTCCTTTTTTATCAGTCCTAAAAACAATGCTTGGGTCTTTCTTAAGTAGGGACTTCACAACCTCCAAGTGCCCCATCCTGGCTGCTGAATGAAGAACAGTCTTACCATTATTCTTGGCTATCTTAACAAGGTTGGAGTCTGTTTCTAAAAGAAGGTTCACTATGTCAATGTGCCCCTGAGTAGCAGCTGTGTGTAAGGCAGTTGAATTGGTTAGATCTACAGTCATGGCCAAGTTGGGCAATACATTCAAAAGTTCCTTCAACACCTCTGCAAGAATTTTTATCATTCCCTTTGTCAGAATAAAGAGAATAAATAAAAACATCCATGACTATAAATAAGATATTGCCATTGGTATTTCCCAAAATATACTTGGCATTTCAACCCATAAAATTAATCTCCAAACATAACAATAATTATAATATGCAAGAGAAAGATATCAATTTAATTATCAAGTATTCAAGTTAACTATTTTATATTGTGAAGTCTTAATGACAGCCTGAAGCAATCAATAAAGAAAGACAGTAACACACATACACATACACATAAAATTGCACACAAGCTTGCACATGATTACCCTATGGTTTCATGCATTCCATGAAATCCTCTAAAGTGGGAGGGAAAAAAGAGATTGCTTATGCCATATTTTATGACTTCAGAAAACAGTAATGTAAGTGAGAGTTCTAAACGACTTAGCTTAAAATGAATGCACTTATGCACATATAGATTACCTAGCAAAACAGAACACACATATGGTTTACTGCTGTCTTTGCCATCCCTCCCTCCAGAAACAGAACAGGAAAAAAAAAACACAGAGAGAGAGAGAGAGAGAGAGAGAGAGAGAGCTTACTGCATTATTAGCAATTAAGTGGCTTGATAAGAAAAAAGTTCATATCCAGAGAGAGAGAGAGAGAAGCCTTTTACCAAACTATATCTCTAACCTACAATAGATCAGATCCTCATCGCTTCAAAATTAGAAAGTACAATAGTGAAAAATGTACAGTTTAGAGCCTGTCCGCTCTTCATCTTGATTAAGAGTTGAGGACATATTTCCAGTACTCTTTTTCACTTAAATATATATAGTCATGACTAAGGAAAGAATCTATATTTTCATCACACTTAAAATAAGCATACAAGGAAAAATTATGAAGTATTTTTTTTCAACAAATGCTATCATTTATTTTGATCATCAAGCTTCTACAATTTTTTCTTTTCTTTTCTGTTATAACTACTTGAATCATTACAGGGTTCAAAATTCTGTTTTTGACAACTCCACCCCGGATGGAGTAGTAATCAACCTGCTATGGAAAGATAAATGGGGCAAATAACATTTTTAAGGGCATGCAAAAGCCAATCAAGCAAATAAAGAAACTGAAGAATGAAGATGGGATAGTGAACAAAGACTATCTATTTTGGTGGAAAAAGTAAGTTCCCTTCCTTTTTCGATGAGGCCCAGCCATGATAAATTTGAATGACATGACATGACATGACATGAAGTAAATAAGAAGAGCTAGCATATTTCCTGCAAATTAGTGTGAAGAAACTTTAAAGAGCCAATTTTGTAGACACATGCATGTAAAATTTGATAACCATGTCAGTTCTACATGACTAATACGTACTGGTTGGCCTAAATGGTTAAGCTATTATGAAACATCAAGATTTTTATCTAAATCAAGAGAGTTGCAATCAACAAATTACTTATAACAGTAAAAGGTAATATCTAGTGCACAAAGCCCCTACTTCCACGGGTTTGGAAGAGGCTAATTCCCAGAACAACATATTACTTATAAAATTGTGCATAAAAAATAACAATAATGAGGATTATCTTATAACCAGACAGGCAATCAGATTATATTCTTACCAATATGACCCTGCTTTGCTGCAACATGTAATGGATCAAAGCCGTTCCTAGCAGTGATAAATGCAGTTTGCAAGTCCAAATATTTCAACATCTCCCCCACAACCGACGCATATCCATTCTCTGCAGCAGCGTAAAGGGCTGTCTCCCCCTCCTGGTTCTGCTTTGCCAACAATTCCTTTGCCTCATTAGGATCACAATTCTGAAGAAACTCTCTAACTCTACTCAAGTTCCCTGCTCTAGCAGCCAAATGAAAGGGCAAGTCACCTCTTTTCCCTGGTGAATCCTTGCCTCTCTTCCTCTCACCACCCATGAAACTCAGCTGCTTTTCCATCACTATCCGAAAGCTCTTCTGCTTCTCCATAAATCCTCTAAAACTCTTCTGTTTCTCCATAACCCCTCTAAAACTCTGCTGTTTTTCCATAACCCCTTTAAAACTCTGTTGTTTATCCATAACCCCTTTAAAACTCTGTTGTTTATCCATAACCCCTTTAAAACTCTGTTGTTTCTCCATAGTAGCTCCCTTAAAACTGCTTTGTTTCTCCATTGTAGCTCCCTTAAAACTGCTTTGTTTCTCCATGATCACACTCAAATACTTACCTGTAAAACTCAGAGAGACCCACTTTCTTGTATCTGGGATATCATTTCTCTTTCAACAATGACTCACCAACCAAAGCTTGGGACCCTGATTCTCTGGTTCTATAGACCCATCCACAACTTTGACAGATTCGTCAGACAAGCATAAAGAAAATTTTTTGAACTTCAAGATTCCAACTTTACCAGTCACACTGAAAATCACCCATTTTTTTTTAGGAATCAAAACCTTTATTCTTCACAAGCTGGCACTCAAAGAAAATAGATAGCAGCCCCCAATGGCAATTTGAGCTCTAAAAGCTGCTTTTTTTAATGTTGAGAAGGAAAACCCAGTTGGTACTTCCAGTGAATCTGAAAAGTGAAATCCCAGAAACTGATTTCCACAAGTGATAAGAAATTGAACAGATCAGGAACTCAAAACCTGATGTGTTTTTCCTGGGAAACCCAGAAAGTGAAACTGAGAGAATATCAGTATTTTTACTATGTAGAGCAGCAAACACACCAAATAGCAATTAAAAAAATGTATTATGTATACGATTCTCTAGTAATTGCTGAAAGCATGCACATACTGCCACTTTCCTTTTTTTAAAGCTACTTTATCTTGGAAGTAACTGAAGATAGAGGAGGCACCACCAAAAAATAAAAATAAAGACAAAGACAATGGTGGTTTATTTTATTTTATCTATAATTTTAATACTTTATGGAATTTCTTTCTTAATTTAATTTAAGAATTGGTACACTTCTCTTTTCTTTTTTCTTTTTTTGAAAAAGAAATGGCACACTTTTCAACAACAACAAAAAAAAATGGTATAAAGTATAATCCATCCATCTGGATTATTGTCTTTTAGAATAGAGGTCATTTTCTCCTTAAACCAAACTTATAAAAATCAACCAAAGGATAAAACAAAAAAATTGAAACAAGGTAGAAACTCATACAAAACTGTTGATTATTAATAAATTTACAAGTCTTGGAAAAATAATAATGCGTTCTTTCGATTTTTTTTTTTAATATTCTATTTCCTCTTTTTTTTTTTACTTTTAATAATTGCATATATTGGTTTATTTGTCATAAGCAATGGAAAAGCTCAAAGGTGATGATAAAATTGCTCCAATCACATAAAATATTCAACTTTGTTTACAATTTATAGATTTCAATTAATTGATCTTTTGTCCTTAAATAAAAAAAACTTTTTTTTTGATAGGTCTTAAAAAAGAAACTTGGTTTCAAATAATTCCGATCTTGCATAACTTACAAATTATTGAAGACAAATTACTACAAAAATATTTTTTTTTAATTGAAAAAATGATTATGGAAAATAGGATCTTATTTTACATATGCCTTTTAAAATTTTAAAAAGATTATATTGTAAGTAAAACATCTTCCTTTGAATTATTATGCATTTTTTATTATGATATAATTAAATGAAGAGCTCATAAGAAGATGGTAAAATTTCTCTCCTTAAAATTATTTAACTAGATCACCATGCACCTTTGGCGTAATGAGGGGGAGTAAGGGTCAGGATTTAAGTTTTTAGAAAGAAATTTCACATATATATACAATTAAATATTATATTAAAGTAAAATTCTATTTCAGAGTAAAATATATATATATATATATATATATATATATATATATAATGGAGATTACAAATTATCATATAGAACTTGCTATAAATAATTAAAAATACATTAAAAAAAATATTAGCGTTATGTTTTACACACTACTTATAGGAGATAGGATCGTATTTTACACTTGCATTATGAGAATTTTATTTTGTTTATAATTAAAACGTCTTCCTATGAAATACTCCATTATACAATGTTTTTTTTACGTCATATGTTATAAGTATATGTTTGGTAGAAGGAGGATGATGTTCTACCAAACATATATATGTTTGGTAGAACATCATCCATTTTTATTTATTTAAAAAAAAGAAAGAAATATTATAAAATTGACTTTTTATGTCACATATTAGCATATTACAAATATGTTTGGGTTTAGATTGTTGGTTAAATTTTTGAATAGAATCAAAATTATTGTAAGTTAATTAAGTTTGATTTGTATTAAAGTCGTGACAAAAAATAGTATTAAAGATTTTAACTTCAAAAGCTCACGTTAAATCATAATTGTTCAAGCAAAATTCTGACAAAAAGTTCACGAGACCATCGCTTGACACTCATTTGAATGAAAAAATTGCATGAATAATATTATGCTTACTATGTTACCTGTTTAACCTTGTTTTCCTTATATAATAAATCTATCTATTTTACCTTGTTTTCCCTATATAATAAATCATCCCTTGCTACATAGAAAGGGTGGGAGGCTGCCATACAATACTAGAGCGCGCCTAAATTATTTATTTATTTTTTAAGAGATAAACTATAATATGTTGTTAATCCCACAGCTTAAAGTTTAAATTCATTCCCTCTTAAACTTCTAAGCATTTTGTGCATAGGAAAACCGTTCATTCCTTAAAACTACAAAGTTTGTTCATCAACAGTGGCCTGTAGTTGTAGTTTTTTTAGAGTTTCGGGTTGCAGATGTTTGTTTGCGGTGAAAATTTGAGTAGATAATCCCATAGGTTTTGTGGTCACTATGGTCAAAGGCAAGCAAGGTGTTTGCTATGATTATAATAGAGTCTAGTTCTATAAAAATATTGTAGGTTGTTGTAACTATTTCTTCTAGTGAATTTCTACCAACTTTTTTACAATAAATTAAGAGATTATTCATTGGTTTTTCACTTCATCACTAACTATGTGTGTTGCTTTTATTGCTTCTAGATTTGGTAAATGATTACTAGGGTTGAGATTACTGTTTGTGCTAATCCATTTGGAATCAATGAATAATTAATCAATTCATGTGGTGATTAGTTATTTGGGAATTTGGGATCCGAATAAGAATTTTCAAATTAGATGAAGAACTTGTAGGGAATAGGTAGACATTGCTCCCATCCCATCACAAAATATCCAAGATTTCTTGCAAATAATTAAATGTAAGTATCTGAATAATAATATTAGAAACAAAATTATATGAAGTGAGAGTCCCCCTATGGTGCTTCTAATGTTTTTGTGAGCATGATATCCATGTGATGTTATTGAAAATTTTATAAAAGGTCATACGAGTCATCATATATCGTGGAAAACCTATCATTAAATTGGAGATAAATTCTATTTTATTTGACCATACACATCACAATTTAACGTGAAACAATAAAATAACTAGAGATTTGCCAAGTTATTTCTTAATCTAACACGAATTGCCAATATGTGTAAATAAATAATTAAATAAATAAAAGCATTGGTATTGTAGAATTTCCCATTAATTGACATAATAATATTATAATTTACACTCTAACAAGAGGTTGAAACCAATTGATATGATAAAACTAATTAATGTCATGTATAAATATTTAAAAAAAAAAACATAGGTAGAATTTTTCATGAATCGTTGTAATGTTTCAAAGGACTCTAACTACTTCTAACCTTTTTATAAATTAAAAAAAAATTAAACAGGGCTTTATTTAACAGTAGGGTTCAATTTACAAATTTTAACTAAGTTTATAAATATAATAGAAACTAAAATATGTACCCATTTTCTAAGAATCAAACAGGAGATTCAAAGGATTTCTAACCTTTTATAATAATAAAAAAAAAAGGATTTTATTTAACCCTAAGTGCTATTTACAAATTTTAACTAGGTTTATAAATATAATACAAACTAAAATATATGCTCATTTTCTAAGAATCAAACAGGAGATTTAAAGGACTTCTAACCTTTTATAATAAAAAAGGACTTTATTTAACCTTAAGTCAATTTACAATTTTTAAATAGGTTTATAAATATAATACAAAATAAAATGTATGCTCCTTTTCAAAGAACAAAACAGGAGTGAAGTTTTCCCCTCTTTTTCTTATTAATATTTAATATGAAACTTCATTTAAATGTATATACTGTATAGCTGAAAATTTTATTTAATAAGGTTGATCAATACTTCCACCCAATCCCACAAATATAGTATTATATCTTTTTATTTTTGTTGTACTAAATTATACTCTTCTTTTTCGTAAGAATTACTTTTAAATCTATATTTTTTAGAGATATTATTCGGCCGCCATTGTCGTATAGCAAAAATGGGCAATGGTGGGGTATCCCACAATGGCAGGCACAAAGCACAATTAAAAGAAGACATGACAAGAGTAAAAAAAAAAAGAAAAAAAAAAGAAAGAAAGAAAAAGACGTGACATGGTGGAATCCAACAAGTAATCTATATCTTCACCGACCATTGTCAAAATAATAGTCTGTGTTGTGAATCTTGTGATTGAACAATTCATTCTTGTTTTGTACAATTAATCACGAAGAAAAATAACCCTTTTAAGGGTTGATTAGAAGAACAAAGGTATAATTGGAAATTTGGGTTGACAACTTCTATCAACACTAAGGTTGTCAAAATCGGGATCCTACGTAGGATCATGGGAGATAGGTAGGATCGGAGATCGTAGGATCGGATCATGAATCGTAAAATCCTACCTATTTTTAAATTTTAAGCAAAAAACCTATTGATAGTGACTTTGTATGTTATATAATTACTTAAAATATAAATCCATCCAGTAAAAAAAAAATTGCATCATAAAATGTAATTTGCACGCACTACATCGTTTTTATGTCATTCTAATGAAGCAAAATATATTTAACTTTTGACATAATGTATCTAAAAAGTTCAGTACATGTTTAATTAGCAACTAAGTACCAAAATATTATCTACACATATGAAAAATGTTTTCCAAATTCTAAGTTCCAAATCCAAAATAAGTTAGGCTAGTTAGCATATAAAAACTAGCTAACTACAATTTTACAATATGCAATCTAAAAGAAAATTCTCAATCTAAGGTAAACTAGCTAATTAAATAATGAAGATCCTGTTTCATAATTTTTCAAATTTTACTTAATTTAGTTAACAAAATAGAAAAATAAAAACCTTAAAAGCTTTGTCAAAATCATATACACAATACAACAATATGGAATTAAGCTAACAAAGTACAAATAAATGATAAACTACTAAGTACTAACTACCAAAACAAATTACCAGAAACCTTAAAGGCAGCAATGACTCATGGCAACATTATTGAGAGGGTTGAGAGGTGCTGGATTTTTGACTGAGTTTTTTTTTTTTAAAACGTTAAACTTAATTTAAGAAAACTTAAAGGCAGTGATGGCTCACCATTAACAGGGCTGAAAGATGCTGTGTTTTTGACAAAGGGCTAGTTATGACATTTTTCACGTTTTATATTTTTGATAATATCGCAATCTCGATTGATCGAACTAGATGTCAAGCTTGAAATCGAAAATCTTATACGATCTAGCCAGGAATCAAGCTAGCAGTCAAACTGATAGAAACTTTAGTTTTCGTGCTCTAAACTTGATTCTTTCTTGATCTGAACTTGGGTCTTTGTCTTGGACTATAAAATACATTTTTAACCCACTTAAGACACACCAAAAACACTATGAATTGATTACATTTATCATATTTGCCAACTACAAAAATATGGACTCTACAAAATGCATTTTCTTTTCTATGAAGTTAGAAACACCACTGTTGTGAGTACTAAAACTGTTATTTCTAAGGTAAAGTTCCTAAATCTAATGCTTTAATGACATTGGTTTCAATTGTGTGGTTTTATTTTTTATTTTTGGTTCTAAAATTGATATTTACTTTTTTAGGTCTTATTATTCTATGAAAAAAAAATAGTTCTTCTTAACTCAATAAAATTAATCACTTCAAAATTATATAAAACACGGTTGCCTACAGATAGTGAAACACAAGTACATCATTAGATTTTATGTAACAACATTTGTGAAGGCGATACAAATAGATGATTAATTTAGCATAAGTATGTTAATATTAAAAGTGAATTGGCTTCTACAACAGTTTAAAAAAACAGGAACGGATAAAGAAAGAAAAGGTTTTGTTTTTGAAAACATTAAACTTATACCATAGGTTTTTTTGATATTTTATGTTGACATAGGGGTAAATTTGGGACTTCAATTCATTATTGGGCTTCTAAAACCTGTTGGGCATGTGGGTTTAGGTTTACCCAAATGAATCCCACTTAAAAAAAAAAAAAAAAAAAAAAAAAAAAAAAATTCAAGCCAAATGGTAGGATCGGTAGAATCCCATACGATCCTACGATCCTATACGATTCTACACGATCTTACCTACGATCCTAACATTTTTGCGATCCTGCTATAATTTAAAACTTTTTGGTGAGGTGGGATCATAAAATCGTGCGATTCTACGATCTGGATCGCGATTTTGACAACCATGATCAACACTGGTTAAAATGGCAAGGTGAGCAGTGAAGTGTGACCTTGTGTTTGTGACACTAAGCGTGCGTTTGCCCAAGATTGAAATATAATTTTAGTTGCATTTTACATTTTTTTTTAATCCTACGGTACTGTTTATAAGACCATTAAATTCAGCAAAATACAGATTTCTAGGTAAATTTGGGTCTCACAGCATTATTAATTTCTTTAAAAATTATTTTACTATAGTGTTTTTAGCAATAAATTTTCAGTTTTTAGCAAATAAGCGATATCCAAACAGACCCTAAAACGCAAATTTATAACCTCTCATTTCGTTCCAAATCTAGATTCTTTTTATTATGAGAATTGAGTAATACCACTTAATTATAAATTTATAATACTTGAGTAATTTCTTTTAATTATATTATGCATATACCATATTTTGTATATTGTTATTCCAAATATATATTATACAAGATAGAATTTCTATTCTAGCCAAATCTAAGTGTATATATGTATGAAACTCTCTTCTGGAAACTTGAACCTCGGCCCTTACCCTCCACACCCTACAAGCATTTATACTTGTGGAGTGACCACTGCACCAAGGGTGCGTGGTGATGTTATTCCAAATATATTGAACTTGAGACAATACATATATATTTGTTTTAAGTCAACTCAATTTTAAGTCTCAACAACTGATCTACCCTTATTAATTGTTAAATATATTTAAGTACAGATAACTTTATGTAATGTACAAGGTTAACCAAAAAAAAAAAAAAACTTGTGAAATGTGATTTCCTTATGAAAATACATATTTTTGAAGGGTTTTACTAATGTATGAAATTAGCAAATCATTTTAGAAGAATAATTTTTTTGACAATTTTTTCAATTTTTCATAAAAAGTTTTCTAAAATGGATGATTAATGTATATTTTAACCGATTCATTACTAAAAATTAAAAACTAAGATTTTATTTATGTATACATGATATTAATAAATAATTAAATATAGCCGGACCTGTTATTGAAAATTAAAAACTAAGATTATATTTATGTATACATGATGTTAATAAATAATTAAATATAACCGTGTTATGCATTAAGAGGCATTAAGAGTGTTGTTTTTAGGGCATTAAGATGGTTTAATTTGTACGGTATATGCCTTATATGGTTGGTACAGACATCCTCATTGAATTTTTTGCTTGAAAATTTATTACAAGAAGGAAGCATTCTTATTTTATAACTAGAGCTATTACTTTATTATGACAAGATACATGCAAAAAAATAAAAATAAAAATAAAACAAAAAAAACTCTGTCAACATGTTTGTCCCAGAAAATTAATTATGTTAAGTAACACAAAGTCAATAGGATTCACAACCAACTAAATTGTCTCAAAAAAAAAAAAAAAAGTTGCCTCAGAGGCTTTCATGGGGCCCATATAATAATGATACAATTTGAGAGAGACGTAAGCCAAACAATCATCATTATTGACCTTAGATCAACCATTATACGTCACCTATTGCGTTCACTCGATCTGCTTACGATAATGATGGAAAACAAAAAAGAAAAAGAAAAAATTAATAAATGATATTAGTTTAAGAAATATTTTTAAATGTTAGATATGAAAAAATAAAATTTTTTGATGACTTTTAATATTTTTATAAAAATTGTGTCAAAATTTTTTTAAAAAAATTCTGAATAATTACTTTAAAGGTATTCATTAACAGAATCCAACAAAAAATACAGCCATAAAAAAAAATTTCATCCCAATTGAGGAAAAAATAGAACATAAGAATTTTTACAATATTAATTTCTAAATAATTTTTTTCTATAATTGATTTATCACCTTCTTATTATTATTATTATTATTATATACAGTTGATCAATGTTGTGGCCTCGTCCACAAATTACCTACAAAAAGTGAATGAAAGAAATTGTAGGACCATCAGAACAGAGGTGTACTAGCAGGCCACTCTTTATTGCCTAAGAGTATTTGATCGATTCATGGAAAATTTATTATTTATTTTAGTATAGAAATCTACTTTTTTTTTTTTTTTTTTTACACAATTACTTTTCGAAAATACTCATATTAGATTCTATATAATGTTTCAATGAATATTATATTCATTGTTCTTCATTTAATTTTTACTATTTCAATAGAGGGGGAGAGAGAAGAAGAAGCAAGATAAATGAATAAAATATTGATATGCAGATGAACAATAATCATGTATATTTACATGATTATTATAGCCAGAACATAAATAATTAAACACTATTATAAAAGATTTTTAAAGTTAAATGTACAAAATTTAGCCATTAAACTATTATGCATTAATTGATGCGAGTGCTCTTATTATTGAGCAAATGATTTAGTAAATGTTTAATAGGTACGTGCTTGCAGGGAAAAGTGTGTATACCTTTCCTTGGGCCCCTTTTATGCTACTCAAGGGAGTGGAGTCCTCTGTCATTGAAGGTTGGACCTTGAATTTGAATTGCATCCAGTTTTGGAGGCTTATCCTGTAGCAATAACATGGATAAAGCTTCGGAAATCTCAATTGGGGGTAGGTATAACGAAATTTGTTTCCATTCAAGGATTTGGTGGTCCTCAACATTTTTCTTGCTGCCTTAGTTGAATTAAATATTAATTATCTTTTAATAATTTAAACTTTTAGATCGTGAACCAATTTCTTAAACCTGTAAATTCCCTTTCTACAGTCCGATTGGAACCTTGAAATCCATCCACTTTGTGCAAAATAGTGCATCAATCAAATCCAAAGTTTATTTTATTTTTATTTTTTCATAAAGTTTCAGTCTATGACATTCCTTTTTAATAATTGTATTCTGTATTATTAGATTAAGATATCAATTGGTTTTCATGTAAGTGAGGATTAAATTCTAAATATCTAATTCAACCATAAAATACTTTACTAGTTGAATTAACCAGAACTTATGTTAAATCCAAGTTTTTAAGTTAATGACAAAGATGCTTGAGACATTTTTTTTTTAATTAATCATAGACCAACTAGAAAGATAAATCTGTCTTGGGAAAAAATTTATTGAGACATCTTTCCATGTGAACAGATAAAAAAAATTTCATAAAAAAAGGCGTCAATTATGCAAAACCAATTATGAAATGGAATGGGGAGAAAATGATCTCCATGTGTGGCTTACATGGAAATGTGTTGAGTTACGTAATGAATTTCATCTATGACTTCAAATTATATCATGAACCTGCTGGTAGTTAGACCTTGAAATTCCCAATGCACCCTTAATGATTTTGTTCTTAATAATTTCAAATCGACATTTTTTTTTGGTCTTCTACAATTGGACAAGTTGAAGGCTGGAGTATCATGCATGATCTTTGATAATATGCATGATGGATCTCACAGATAGCTTTTGTAGCATTTAGATCTTTGGTTAAAACTTCCCTATAAAATTCAGAATCAGAGGTAGTCAATTAAGGTGAGGGGTAATCTGGTAAATGGAAGTGGGAATTGGTAGCCCTAAGTTGGAAGTTTGAGTTGCCTGGAAATGGAGGACGGTACTGCACTTAATGGTATTGGTAGCAAGAGAATCAATCTCGTACGGAAGATTATACCGGTTTGACCAGTGGAACAATATATTTCAATATTGGTCAATACTGATATACCGTTTCAGATTTACCATTATAATAAAAGTTTACCATAAAACATTATTTCAATTCAGAATTATTTATGGTTTTAGTCTTCAACATCAACTAAAAGGAAGAAAAAAAAAATCACATTATAAAAAACAAAAAACTTAATTGTTTATTGCATACTAAGAAAATAAATAATTTTAATACAAATAAGTTACTATTCTGCCTTTAAAAAATTTAAAAATTACAAAACAAAATTTTTTTTGGTACCAACAAATACGCTCGGTTTTGGCTGATATGCTCGATATTGGCTAGTATTTAAATTGGTACAAAATAGCTACGTTTTGATACTGTGCATGTACTAGAACAGTAAATACCAGCCAGTACAGTATCGACCACCTTGATTGGTAGTAAGTACTTCAAAACTAAAATTAGTGAAAATTGAATATATATATATATATATATATATATATATATATATATTCAACTAAAACTCAGTTCTTGGGTGTTAACTGTAAAAGCATACCTCTTAATGAATAAGATGGTATTTATACTCCCTGAAGCATGTGTTAGTCTTAGGGATCATCATGACCCGGGCAAACTTGGTGGTGGTAACAATATCGTTTATAAGTTATATTTGCCTCGATTGCTTGAGCACTCTATCTAGTTAGTTGGGAATCTCGCCAATGGATAAGTCACATCGTATTTGATGCCAAGGAGAAAACTTTTTTTTTTTTTTTTGAACAAAATGCCAAGGAGAAAACTTGATAGTGATATTGGTACCATACATTTATAAATACAATATCACTTGTAGTACCGTCCTAGGTGTGTGCAATTACCGAAATGACCTTGAGCTTTTACTATCCACACAAACATGCAATGTCGTGTAATTAGAAAACAAATGCATCTAAATGCAAATAGAATTGATACATCTAGTTTTTCCTATTAAGTTAATAATATAAACATCAGAAAAAAATAGTTCATAATATAAAAAAGCACTACATTAAATGAATATTGATGAAGTAGTTCATTAGATGATAGATTAATAAGATGAACTCAGTTCGGAGCCACAGATTTGGTATTGGCCTAATAGCTCCAATGTCTAAGTTAAAAAGTTATCAATAAAAATAATTAATCCGATTAGAGTTAAAGTAGTTTCATACTTGTTCTTTATCATGATTTCCCCTCATATAGGTTCTTTTGTAAGATAATTCTTTACTTTTAGTTATTATTCACTGTGGCTTTAATTTTCCTTAATGGTGAATATAACTGCCCCATCATATCCGTAATTATAAGTACATGTAAAATTTACTCTCCATAATGGGGAGTAACAATCTCTCTAGACTTGGTGCTCAGGCCTTCTTACTTAATTGGTCGTATTACTTAATTAGGGGATCGAATAACACAAAATGATTGCCAAAAAAGGATAGAAGTGAGGAACACTGGTGTGATACTAGCCTAATATCTCCGATATCTAAATTAAAAAAGTTCTTAATTATAAGAATTAATATGATGAAAGTGAAAGTACTATCATAACTATCCTTAATCAAGATTCCCCTCTGTAGTCTGTATAGGTTATTTTGTGGTATGTACGTTTACTTGGTTGGGTTTTTCCCTAATCAAATTTTATAATCAATTTGGTGATCAAACTATGATGTGACTTAGAATGATAGTGTGACCTAAATGATCTTTTTCTAGTTGAGTTATTCTCTCATGTTCTAAATAAAGTATCAATAATTTGAATTAGATACCTTAAATGATTGAAAATTAACTCATTGAAGTGCTTTCATAGTTTCATGCACAATCTTTCTTCCGAGATAGAGGATATCTACGAGGATTCTCTTAATCCAAAATTATGCTGCAATAAATTTTTGATATAAATATTGTGCTATATTTAAACTTTTTCTTTATGGGTAGACCCAGAGATTTTCGAAGATTGTGCATAATATTCTATAAATCTATGGTGTAATAATTGTCCTATTGGTATGTAGAAGCTTTTAAAACTTCCAATGACACAAGATCGTGACTCTATTTTTAGAAGTCGCTATAAAAGGCAGTTAGGGTTCTTTTTTGGATAAAATTTATTGTTGAAAATTAAAAATTGAAAACTAAAAATATTGTATAAAAATAATTTTTTAATATGTAAAAATTACTATTTATTCTAAAAATTATTGTTCATTGGCCTAAAATTACTGTTCATGGCCAATAAACAATGACAGATGAGCGTGAAAAAAAAAAAAAAAGAAGTTGAATGCGGACGCAGTTTTGCTATCCAAACGCCCTCTTAGAAGTTGCCTATGGAGGACAAAATCACCAAACGACAATGCATAAAACAATAACATCCTTGTGCTATCAATTAGATTTAGAAAAAGTACAGCTAACTGCGTGTTTGTTTCAACTGTTTATCTAACTTTTTTTTTGACTTTTTTTATTGGAATTGTGTTAAAATATATTTATATTTTGAAAAAAAATTTAATTTTGAAAAAGCAAAAAAAAAAAAAAAAAAAATTAAAAACTGTACGTACATAAAAGTTAAAAACTAAAGGTTAAGTTTATAAATTGACGCCAGACAGACAGTGACTTATTGATAACACTTCTCGTCTCATTTATATATATGATTTTTGGCAGTAGCTGATGGATTCGAATAATGTCTTAATCAATATATTGTGACCATGATTTTAAGTGATACCCCCATCAAAATACGAGTGATATATAAAAATAAATAAAAACACTGCTTGAAAAAAAGTTCCAAAAGGAACTCCACCCAACCAGACTTTGATGATAAGATGCCTATTCTCTGGCCCCATGGAAAACCCATACCGCACAATATATAATAATATTCAAAAGGTCAATCAAATAGTAGTAATTGTGTGGGGGACTCAGAGTAACATTGTTTAAAAAAAAAAATATCTTAGATCACAAGCAGCCATATATTCTATGGTTAATTGTATTCTCTCTCTGTCCCTTCTAGCTAGTTCTCGAATAATCAAAGTCGATCACTATACCTTAATATCTCCATATGTAATGTCTTTGTAAACCTCATTCATCATGCATGTTCATTAATTTAACGGTTGGCCTAATATTGTTGACTTTTTAACATTTTCCTGTTGTTATTCTTATCTATTTGTATTAATCAATACACTACAAGCTTGAGTGTTCATATTACATTTTTGACGTTATCATTATCATTTTTAATTGTTAGAGATATATTAGCCCATTAGCATAAGTCCAAGCCTAATTCTATTTTGTGTGCAAGCCAAGTTTCCTATTTGTACTAGAAGTCTATTAGTTTAGGGTTTAGTCTACTATATATACACATGTTATAATTCATTGTAACACAGGATTTGTACTACACTCTAATATATTATTGATGTAACCCTTTAAGGTTTCCTCCGTGAATGTAGGCTGTTAGGCTGAACCACGTAATCCTCTTGTGTTATTGTGTTCTATACTTTATACTTTCGCTTCCATATCCATAATAGCATATTCAACATGGTGTATCAATGCTAATATTCAACATTAATCTACGAGTTGATATGTACCTAAACTTTGTTTGGGGACGATGACTTATTATCATGTAGCCATGCTAGCTAAAGTAGAGATGGTGTTTTTTTCTTTTGCAAAGTGCATCCTTTTTTGACTGGTCTGGCCGGCTAAAAAATTTCATTCTTTGACGTCAAATTGCTGAAGTATTACATATGATACCATAAATGAAAGCAACAATAATTGAGAAAGATAGCAAGTTGGATATGAAGTCAAATAGTGAACAGTCTAGTTAAATATTCTCTAATTTCAATTCCAAAAGGTTGGAAAGGAAGTAAGCAAAGCGTGTCAGAATTTGGACCCAAAATAGCCAAAAAAAAAGAAAAGGAAAATAAAAAAAGAGAGGAATAATTTATTTGAAATTCATTTATTTTATTGAAATTAAATTTTTTTTGAAATTATTATAAATAAAAGTAAAAATTAATTAAAATAATATAATAAAACCTATAAATAGTATTAAAAAATATAATAAAATTCATAAATAATAACAAAAATAAATAAACTTTTTAAATTAAAGCAAAACATAAACGAATTTTTTAAATTGATCAGGGAATTGTTTCTTAATGAGCCAATGAAAAGGGGTTTCTTATTTAACATGCATGATTAACCCACTGACAAGAAGTCCACAATAACCAAAAAAATCTTCTGTACGCCACCTCACTCTCCCACCATACAATACATGTGAGAAATAAGAAAAGACATTGACTGGTGGGACCCTGCCATCTAACCACGTGTACAGTGTGTTAGGTTTCATGGTCAGAGGAACCTTAATTAATAATTATACTCTCTCTTCTTTGTAACTATCGTTTTCTAAAGTCAAAGTTGGACAAACAAAACCCTTTATGTGAATGGAGTCCAGCCTAAACTAGGACCCATGACTTTGAGCCTCATGGAAAATCAGATACCAACTTTATTTTGCTTGGAGGCACATATACTGATACAGGTTAAATCCACAATTGTGATTTTGTTCACTGCAACTTTTACTTCACAAAATAAATTATTTCTAATATTTATAGTATGTTTGAATACCGCTTATTTGGTTAAAAATTAAAAATAATAATAAAAATTACTATTCATGCGTGTTACATTATTCACATGCCTAAATGTACTGTTCATGAACAATAAACAATGCAAGAGGCGCTCAATTGGAAAAAAGAAAAAAGAAAAATAAAAAATCAGATGAGCAAAACGTGCTGCATTTAAGCTATCCAAACTGCACTTTAATAGATGAGACGTTATAATTTTGTTACATGAAATTGTAATTAAAATAACATTGTTTTTATTATGTAACAATTATGACAAATAATATCAATATTGGCTCCAAATATTTTGTATTCTATAGTTATTGATATTTGTTTTATGATTGTAGATCCTTAAGGGACTGCAACAAATTATTAAAAGCTTTTATTTTAAGATTCCATATATGAACAAATTGATTTACCCCAAGTCTTGGGCACTCAAAATAGAGACCAATCGATTACATCACTGCCATTTGAGTAGGATCTGCATCACAACATCATGCCCTCATATATTACTCTAATATAATTGATTCTCACTGACCCAAAAAGAAAAAGAAAAAGTGTTGCTACACTTTTTTGTTTGGATTAAATTTAACAAGAAACCCGATAGTACTCAACAATGGAAGCTTTAATATGTGCTTCCATGTGGTGTGCACACCCATTACTAAAAAGACAATGACAAAGCTTAATCTTAACCAACATTATTTCTTGACTCACATATGGAATAATATTATATTATGTACACAAATGACTCATGAACATGTAATCTTAATTATAGGCAACTCTTTAGCACGAGTACTCCACTGCTTGTTCCACCAATGTTCTTACATGATGATGTTGCTGCCCTATTGTTGTGAGTAAGCTTGATGTCTTGCAATTTGATCCCTCTGCAAGGACTACTTGGACTGCAATTGAATGTCACAGCCTCTGCTGTAGCTGATGTGCCTTGTATATTTCTATATGTCACTTCACTAATCTTCACACCCGAGCTCTATTAAGAAAAACATAGAATTAATGAAGAACATGAAATATTTAATTGACCTCCATTATTATATATTGAATGTACATCATTTGCTCAATTATGAGTTTTTTTTATGCGTCTTTGTTTAATATTGTTGGACTGTGAGCTATGTCATTTCACCTCAAAGCCAATTGGTGATGAGGAAGATACACTCTAAAAAAGAAATTTTTTATGCCATTCAACATCATGAATTAAATATTAATTTTTATTATTATAAAAAATCATGGTTAATAATTTACCTGTAGAGGACAACCTTGGTTATGAGGGCAATAATTCTGATCAATAATGATGGGGTTCTCAACATTTCTCATAACAATGTTTTGGAAAAGAATGTTCCGAACAAACCCTTTGCTGGGCCTGGCCCATGACTTGATCCTTAATCCATTGTCTGATCCAGTGAATACTGCATTAGTTAACGTTACATTTTGGACGCCTGCTTCGTTGAGTTCCCTGGCCAAGCTACCAATGCTGAAACAGGAACAACAAACATATATAATCAATTTGATATTAATGCATGTTCTTGGTGACTTTTGCTATGAATATCTTTGTTTAGATCAGCCGAAAAAATATTATTAAAGAGTTGAAGTTTTCATCCTAATATTTATTTATAATCTTGGGCCTGTAAGGCCCCAATGTTATGACTATTAGGGCTTGCAAAGCCTCTGACTCCATAATTAGACTGGGCCTCACTTGCTGGTTTGAATGACCAAATTTTTATTTTTTTAACAAATACGAAATTATTATTAGAGTTATTAAAAATATTATTACTATAATTTTATTATAATTAATTAATTACTAATTTCTATTTGATTTTTTTTTTGAGAAACAAATGCATACACAAGAGAGATGAAATAGTATTTTAAGATAAAAACGCACCACAAACTCCACTTCAAAGCCATAATAAATTGCTATTTAATTTGGGTGCATAGATACATGGAATACAAATATTTTGTAGTAAAATCCATACCTAATGTTTTTATTATTATTATTTTTGTATAGGTTAATTTTAAGAATATCTGCTTACATACCTTACACCATGACCAGGGCCACATTTAATGTTGCTCATCAACAAGTTGTTTGTGCCTGGACCGATTGATATGCAATCGTCTCCAGTTTGCATGGTGCTTCCCTTGATTGTAACTCCGGTCGAGGTTTGCACATGAATGCCATCCGTGTTTGGGCTTAGGTCGGGAGCGATAAGCTTCACATTTTGGACCACCACATTGATGCAGCTGTTGATTACAAGGTGAGTAAGCTGACTGTTGATCGACGTTAAGCCACTGACCACAATATTGTTTGCCCAATTGAATGTTATTGACTGCATCGACACACAAATTGCTTTGTTAAAATACGTTATAGGAATTTATTGATATATAAAAGAACATTAATATATATGCTCGTCGGCCCACTTAATTTTCGAAATTCAATTAAACTTTCATGCAATTCAACTAGGGAAGGAGGCAGAAAAACTATTGATAAGAGAAGTCAGACTGTAATCTCAATATAAATACACACAAGTACATGCTTACTTAAAAAATCTCAATGACAAAATTTCATAATTTATAAGAAAAAAAATATATTAAAAAAAGAAATGGTCAGAACTAATTAGTTGGCTTGAAGTCAATTAGTTTGTTTTCAAATCTTCAAAATATGACAAAATAACACTTACCTTTTTCCTGAATAAAAATAAATTGTTCTATTTTGAGTGTTCTACTTTATATTAATTAATCACACTTTGTAACTTTTTTAAAGAAAAATAATCAAATTTAAAAATAAAAATAAAAATAAAACATACAATATTCTGTGATTGGTAAAACATAAAACGAAACAGATGATTTCTACTATTTTTTTGATGTAAGTTATGTAATTAACGTACCCTAGCACCAACTGGGCAATTTTTTCCAGAATTCCTGCGAGCCCAAAAGCCAGCCCCCTTTGCATCCAAAGTGCCACCATAAACTGCAACTCTATCAACCTTAATGAACAAAATCCAGTACCCTGAATTCCCAAGTGCACGATAGTCTGTTGGAGCCACAAGTGTTCCATCAATCTTAACTGTAATTCTGTTCTTGCATGGCCCTCTAAAAACAGTTGCTTTTAGCAAGAACCTCCCCTTTGGGATGTAAATGGTGGAGGCTGTGGCTGAGTTACAAGCTGATTGCCATGCCTTGAGGAATGCTTGTGTTGCCTCAGTTTTTCTATCTGGCTTTGCACCAAAACTGATCACATTATAGTCTGCATTTGATGATTGAACAAAGAAGGATATGAAGAAAAGGAAGAGAAAAACAGAAGAGAAAGTAAGCTTAGCCATTTCTATTATTTTTTTTAATATTTGAGAGAGGTAGTTGGTATGAAACGGAATTGGCAGTTAAGGGTATTTATATGCAGTGCATGCATGGCATTCTTTTTACGCTTCTATTTGTCAACATACTTTTGTTTAATATTGATATTAGAAATCAAGCAAAGAAAAGTTTTATTGGCACGTTATCAAGTACATGAAAGTATATATGATATGTACGGTGACATGTGATAAGGTATGAATCCAGGAAAGAATGGAAGGAAGAGTACATGTGATAAGTCGTGATGTGATACTGAGACAGCTATTGTATGCCACTATAATTGAATGCAGCCAGCCATGCATAGATCATAGTTTGCAATAGATGTTTATTCTCATTTCTCAATTCTTTAAAGCAACAAGTACTTAGTGAGTTAGTGTCGCAATATTCAATTCATTCCACAATTATTTCTGCTAATTGTTTAAATATTTCTCTGGTTATGTTTTAACAATGAGTATAAAACAAATGTGATATATTGCAGAAAGCATTTGTAAGCATGCATCTCAAGGAAGAGATTTTTGGGTTCAAAACCTTCTAATTTTGGTGATTGACCATATTTTTTTTTTGTAGTATTGATAAAAAAGAGAGAGACCTAGTTATTATTTATTAGTAATTTGGATTTTATCTATTTGATGAATTTTTTGGAATTAAATCATTATGTAATTACTAGGGAAAATAAATTGAATTGTTTATGAACTATTTGGACTCAATTCAAAGCTTGTCTATATTAATTTATTTAGCAAAAAAGTCAAGCTAAAATTCATGTTTAAGCTTGACTGTTGAATGAGCTAAACTCAAAAATATTAATCTGTTGATTTAATTAGAAATAATACCATACATTTATATATGATTGTGTATTTATATAGCCTTGAGATTAGATTATATAATTTTATAAATAATAAGTGCTACGATATTTTATTATTTGTAATTTTTATTATATAAATAGTTTATTTTATAACAAAAATTATAAGTAATTTAAACAATATGATGATGTTGAATCTCAATTATATAATTTTATAAATTATAGTCATTTTACTAAATATATAATTCAACAATTTTAAATTCAAATATAATTTAAATATTAATTATTAGCATAGCTTTTTAAAGAGGTAAATTTTTTAGTCTTCAAGTTTATTATATATGGAGAAAGGATAAATTAACCAAATAACATATGAATAAACTCAAATTTATTAAATTAGCTTGGTGATGTATTTGAGTTTGACTTGTGTTCGATTACATGAATTGGTCATAAATTTTTGATACTGATTGAATAGGCTCAGTTTGTTTGATTTATAACCCTAATTTAGTACGTTCATTATTCATAAAATGTGAGAAAATACACACACATATATATGTGTACTAGTTTAAACAAAATAACCATTCGTTTTCTTCTGTATTTTCATATTTCCTTTTGTTATATATAACTTTAGGATGTTATAATATATTCATGCATGTCATTATTTATTCTTTCATTTCTCATAAATTAAATGGATGTGGTTTTTACTTTTTTGTTATAAAAAAAAATCGATGTGTTGTAATAATTAATTATAAATGCCGAAACACAAATAAATATTGTGCATCTATCTATACACCTGAACCTCAATCACGTGTATTTGTATGGCGACTTTGGTTAGAAGATAGTGGCTTACGTAGAGGATGAGATTAATAGTCATAGTGTTTGCCACATGAACACGTGAAGGAAACCCGGAGGATTAATCGGGAGTAGGGTCGCCGATATTCTAGCAGTCAACGGGGTTTATTGTGTGTATCTGATGTGGCACGAAACTATTGGTCTAAATTCTAAACTGTTGCTGGAAATTGGCGGTTATGTTCTTTAATACCCAAGTTATCCAATCTTGACTCCTTCAGTGTACCTTGGTGATAATTTTAATACAAAAACAAGCTTATAACCCTTGCTAATGCAAGAAATACACACACTTGAGAGAAAGAGAGAGAGAGAGAGAGGAATTGTATGAAAATATATTTGATGCACATTTTAAATATATTGGAATGATATTTAACATGAAATTAAAGTGTAATTACAATATAGAAACATTTTTAGCATCAAATAACAGGAAAATTAGAATAATATTTGACATGAAATTGAAATGCAATAGAATCTAATTTATATTCTTGATTGAAGTTTCTCTTAGCTTACACTTTAATATATAAAGTAAGAGTTTGAATTTGGTAAGGATATGGTATAAAACTCATGTTTTACACTATTTAATAAGAATTGTCACATTAGCATTTTGTTTAAAACTCAATACATTCTACTATACACATATATAAAGAGATTCACATATATACATACTTAAATTAGATTAGTGTAGAATTTTTATCTTATATTAAAAAAACTCAATTTAGTTGGATTTATGCATATGAGTTTTAGAATTAATTGGGTGTGATTGTGCTTATTCTTAAATATGTGATAAGATGATGTGTCATGTTAAGATTGAAAAGATAAAACATAAGTTTTACATATTTTTATAGAATTTAATCTCATAAAGTAAGCTCAAAATGTTATTTTCGTTAATTTTAATTTTGTTAGTTGTGTGTTTGGGCAAGGGATTCAGAGCAAAAATTTGGCTAGGAGTCGGAGTTTTAGAGTTTGAATTTATTAATTCCTTGGTTTGATGTATGAACGAGGGACTTTTCAATTAAGATATATATGTGAAATTTTCGGCTGGGATTGTGACCCAAGAATACCGGTTCTAAATCTCATCTAAACACTTGGAATTTTTAAATTTCATCAAGCACTGATTTTTTTTTTTTTTTTGGGGACTCTTTTGGAAGATCTCTCTTTCGCCTTCCCCCCTTTTTATTTATTTTTTCTTCCTAGACCCATCTATGTTTTGTCTATGCTTATTAAATTTGGCAAATTCGAGGTAAGATCTCTCCTTCTCTCTCATAGAAATTAAATTTTGGCTCCATTAAATAGCCATGTATATTAATTAATGATCATCTTATGAATGACAATAGAAATTTCAAAAAATAATTTATGCAAAAGGAACTTGTATTGTATGTGTTCCATTTATAAAATAATTTAAAATTGCCTATTTTTATTCTATCTATAGCATGCAACTTTCAACTTATTGATATTCAAATTGATAAGAGAGTATAGTGCGTTTTCATCCATTTTTAACTACAGGAACTCATTCTCCAAAAAAAAAAAAAAAAAAACTACAGGAACTATATACCAATACTCAATGATGTTTTTTAAACAATGGTAGAATAACTTGATTATGTTGTTTTTCTTGCTGCAGCAAAAAGTGGGTGAAAATAAAGTCTAAGCTTGTATTTATCTTAAAATTTATAGGAAAATTGGAGAAAATAGAAACGGGTAAAGATTGGAATCATTGGATACTCAAAGTGCCAATTGGCACGACGATCTCCCAATCCGCACTTTACTGCTCTTGTAATGAATTTTCAGCCTTTTTTTTTTTTTTTTGCATCATTAGGCAACCTCAATATTCATTAATAATGAAGCCATAAATACCTAAGGTTTGTTTTATTGAAAAAAAGAAATACTTACATATATTAAAAAAGATATAATCAAGTTAATTTATCATTTATTTAAAAATATCATTGAATATAGGTATATACTCATTCGATTCTAAATTGTTAGTCCTCTATTCCATTTTGGAATGTTTCAAAAAAAAAAAAATATATATATATATATTTTAAAAGTCAATAAAAAAAAAAATATATATATATATATATATTTATTTTAAAAGTCAATAAAACAATTTCCTAAAAAAGCTATAATAAAAAATAGGTAAATATTTATTAAAAAAAAAAAACCAAAGCATCAAATGGTACATACTAATAGTATTTCTTTAGCTCCTTTGAGAAACTTGTACTTTCAATATGGTAACTTGCAAGTGTTGGGTTCAATCGTCTGAGGGACGAATAATTATTAAAAGAAATTAAGTAAATGATTATAAATATGTATATAGCAAAAGAGCCATTAGGAAATCCATATGCGTGAGATTGACTTTGTTAGAGCTTATGAATATGAATATATATAGGAAGATGAGGAAACTTATGGAATTTTTTTTTTTCTTGAGAATGAGGAAACTTGTGGAAATTGATTTCCTTTTCTAGGATATGTTTGGAAGAAACTTGTGGAAATTATATATTAATTCATCTTCCTCTCTTTCTTTGAGTGTAGTGTGTATACAGAGAGCACTTTGAATGTTATGATGCATCATGCAAAAAGTCACAATGAACTGAACAGTGACAAGTAATTGGGACGAGAAGATAGCTACCTTGTAATTAAATAGAGTATAAGGGATAAGACTTTGTCTGCAGGATTAATTCTTTTAATAAAGGAGTGAGATGATTTAGAAGTAGACTGTAGAGTCACGAAGGACTAGCCTAGGAAGTGAATGGGTGTGGTTTTTTGAGTTCACTCAGCTGTTGAAGTTTCTTTTTACCTTTTTTAATTTTTTTTTATGAAATAAGGGAAATGAACGAGTCTTTTTTATACTAATTAAAAAGAAACCTATTGATCTTTTGGTTTGTATTATTAAAGAGCAATTATCCCTATGTATATATATAATTTTTGAAGTTTTTTACCTTTGAGCTATAGAATAAGGGACATGATCGAGCGAATCTCGTCTATACTAATTAAAAAGAAACATATTTTTTACCTCTTTCTTTAAAAAAAAAAAAAAAGTTGGGCAAATTTTCTATTTCTGTATTGTGGGTTTAAAGTAGTTCTTTCTTTTGTTTCTTCTAAAACATGATCAGTTTAATTATATCCTGCCAAAAAAAAAAAAAAACTAAATGTGAAATCCAACTTCTTCCAAAGTTGTAGAATTTTTGGATCTTGAATTATTTGGTGACATATATATGTCAAAACAATTCTACTGTCAAACTAGCTAAAACCAATGTAATATTTTTTTTTCCCACTTCTTGAAATTTGAATAATTAGGAACAATAAAATCAATAAACTCCTTACAGTCATTATTGAAAAATTAACAAAGAGAGGTCATATCCAAACAAGGCCATAAAAAAAAACAGTGAAAACAAGAACTATTTTTGCAAACAACTCCTTGGAATGACAACTCCGCTACTGAACCCAGCGGCATTGGTGCAGGAAGATGTTGCAGCTCTTTTATTGTAAGTAAGCCTTATGTTTTGCAATTTGATCCCATTGCATGGATTACTAGAACTGCAAAGAAAATTCATGGCTACTTGCGAGGCCGATGTTCCTCTTATGTTTTTGTAGGTCACTTGACTAATCTTCACACCAGAATTCTAGTAAAAAAAAAGAGAGAAATGCCAAAAGAACAATGTATATTAATGGTTTATAACTAATGAAATTTTGAGGGAAAAGTCCATGTTATATTTTGTGGTGGAGCTAGAAAAATTAATTGGGAAAAGTCTATCTAAAAAATATGAATATTACAAAAATTATAAGATAATTTTTCTAAATTTTTTTTCCTTTTTACAACAAATATTGAAGTATGATATATATCTTTGTTGTACAATGTCTATTTTTATTCTTAGGAAATAACATCTTTGTATAGTATTTAAAAAAAAAAAAAAATTTACCAACTTTGACTATTTTCTAATTACACCTCATACGCTTCAAAGTCGTCTTTGTCATAATAATTTGATTTAGGACTACTTTAATCACACCATTTTCATCCATTCCTCCTAGATTCACTATACTTATAAATCAAAGTATGCGTGCAAGATAAGCCTTGAAAAAAAAAAATCATATCAGTATCTTTTATATTTTGAATAATTTAAAGTAATACTTTTATATTTTTTTTTATATGTAAAAGAAAATTATGTAAGCGAATAATATTTTTGCAATCACATATCATGTGGTTAATGATTTATAGACCATGCTAATATTATATAAAACACCATATTTAATAATTTGCTAACAACATCTTGGGATTTTTTTTTTAATTCAATCCTAAATCATAGAGACAGGATAAAAACATTTGAAAACTAATTGGCTTAATGAGAAATGAATAAAATTTGGAAAGACACTATTACTATCATCATACAAATACTTTGAGAGGATTATGCCTTACTATTTTTTGGTGTTGTCTATAGATACGCTTATAATATACATTCAAAAAAAGATTAAGGGGGCTAAATACTGTTTTTCTTATAAACTACTCATAACACTATATCCATCTCAACTTAAAGAATACATTTCTTTTTTTTAAAAGGCTTGGGGCCATGGCTTGCCCAAGCCTCCATGTGGTTACGCCACTAGTGGTTGCTTAATTCCATCGCAGTTTCTTTTGTCTAAAAATAAGAATAATACTAGTGGCATAATATATTTCACAATTGTTTTTTCATAATTATTGATATGAGTTATTGTGATTAAAATAACATCACTTTCACCTTAATTCACTGTTGATAAGTGATATCATATTTATTGTGATTTTAGCATAATATAATAAGCCATAAAAATAATTGTTGAAAAAATAAAACTTGTGAATAATGTGTCCTAAACTTATTGCAAATGTAATTGGTACCTGATTTGGACAGCCTTTGTTATCAGGGCAGTACTTTTGATCAATGATTATAGGGTTATAGACACCTCTCATGACAATGTTCCTGAAAACAATGTTTCTTGCATATCCATTGCTAGGCCTGGCCCATGATTTTATTCGTACTCCATTTTGAGTTCTTGTGAAAATTGAACTTGCTATCGTTACATTCTGCACACCATCTTCATAGAGATTATCGCCCAAGCTACCAATGCTGTGAGAATTTGAAAAAAATGATCAATGAGAAACGATGCTAACGAGTATCATATAATTAGATATTGGCCAAGTTAAAAGCATTTTAATGGTTTGTATTGCTAATATTTGGAATTTTAAGATAGGGAAAAGTCCAATCTAGAAACAGTTTACACACTGGGCCAGCCAAGCCCAGTTATTGGCTTATGGGCTGGTTGATTTCAATCCAAAAAATGTTTTTCTTTATGAGGGCCCAAATATCACAAATAGTTAAAATTCCTTTTCTCAAAAAGGGTATTTGCAATGTTAAGTAGCAGTGCTAATTGTTATTAGGATCACTAGGAATCTTTTTGAGGGTATCTAACAAAAAAAAACAAAAAAACAAATAAAAAAACCTAATAACAAAGTACAACTTTCTTGTAAAGAGAGAAGATTTGAAATCTGAACATTTTCGTAAGAATATTAAGAAATGCCAGTTGAGTAATAAAACTATCGGCGGCTAAATGATTAATTAAATGAACAAAAAGAAAACTTATATTGGTAATGTACCAAAAAATTTAACAATATTACCTTATTCCATGTCCAGGGCCACAGGCAATATGATCAATCCACAAGTTCTTAGAGCCCTGACCAATGGATATGCAATCATCTCCTGTCTTTATGATACTTGAACTAATGGTGATCCCAGTTGAGGATTGCACATGTATGCCATCGGTGTTGAGGCTCGTGCTGGGGGCTGTAATCTTCAAGTTTCGAAGATCAACATCGTTGCAATGGACAATAGCAACATGAATTAACTGGCTGTTGATTGATTTCAAGCCATTCACCACGATATTGCTTGACCACATGAACGATATTGACTGGAATAAACAAGGTAGGCAATGGTTAACATTTGTATTAAAAATCAATATACCTTGTAAGTTTTTAATAGGTCATCGATCAGTATGATGCACATGCTTTGTTCTACTGGAATTAGTTGTAATGCTTCGCATTCAAGCAATTAACTCTTTCCCTCATAAAAAAAAGCAATTAATGAACTCATTTAATCAATCATGAAAAAAAATAATATGAAAAGATAGGAAACACATATAACAATGTCATGAAAATGAACATGCTAATTAATACATGTACTCATTAATTTTAACTGGAAATTCTTGAGTATTGATATGAATATTAGTTTTACTAATTGTTAACTTTTAAACAAGTCATGAACTAATTAGTACTTTATAGAGTTTCTAATAGGTTTAAAATACACCAAGATTAGAATTTGACTTCTCTTGGAGGAAATGCATGTCCAAGAGGTCAACTACTAGGCTACAAGCCTTGACTTGGTAAGATATGGAAATGATTATATACAAACATTAATAAAATAAATAAAATGACTCATTATGTATTGACCTCAATTGAATTTCGGTTCAACTTCAAAAATCTTGAACATCTCATTTTTTTAATTTTTTGAACGGGTTGGGTTTCAAAACTATGATTTATATTTTTTTTAAAGTATGTATATCTTCAAGCTAACGTTCAAGCACTTAATAATTGTATTTTCCTACAATATTGAACTAAACAAGAAACTAAGTTGATATTATAATTAACTAATCTTAGTTTCAATAATAGTTCATTCATTTCAAGGTTTGAGAAGTTAACTAATCCTCAGCCAAAAATGAAAAGAAAAAAGAAGTAAACTAATCAAATTTATTATCAATTTGTAATTATTTTATAATAATTTTAACATTTTCCTTAATATCTATATCATCAAGTCAGTACATACTAGCTTATCATTCAAGCAATCAATAGTTGTAATTTTCTACATTGAACTGAGCAAGAAACTGAGTTGGTATTACTAATTAATTAATCTCACTTTTTCTTTTATTAGGATTAAGAAGCAAGCAATAACATACACTTGATCCAGTTGGGCAACTCCTTCCAGCTCTCCGGCAAGACCAATAGCTAGCTCCATTTGCATCGATAATGCCACCATTGACTGAAACCCAAGAGACCTTGTTGAACAAAATCCAATTTCCAGAATTCCCAATGCTCCAATAATCTGATGGGGCAACAAGAGTGCCAGCAATCTGAAACACAATTTTACTCTTACATGGCCCTGAGAAAACTATTGGTTTTAACAAGAAAGTCCCTCTAGGAACGTAAATAGTGGCAGATTGAACAGAGTTGCATGCTGAACCCCATGCCCTAAGAAATGGTAGCGTCGAGTCAGTTTTCCCATCTGCTCTAGCTCCAAAACTGACCACGTTATATGCTGCATTTGATGATTGAAAGAAGGCTAAGAAAATACAAGACAATACTATGAGTCTAGTAGCCATCTTATTTTGACCAGAGAGTGAGCTAGGTTGATGAAAGAGGATCATGGATTTTGGAGTCAATTTATAGTCTTGGATATTTGGAACTACAGCTTGTTTAATATTGGTTTCAGTCTTAAATAAGTCAATTAAATATTACTCTCACGGCATCAAGTACTTTCAAGTCTTAATAATATGTACGGTGGCATTACGTTGTATTATCTTTATTTAAAAAAAGAAATAGTACTTGTATATTTTAAGAATAATCACATGATACACTATTATTAAGCATCTACAATCTTCTTAAGCTAAGTGATCACGTTATACCAATTATAGTTTGTCACTTCCTCACGTGTACATCAATTAATATAGTGCATATCAATTTATACTTGAATCTATGTATGGATGTTAATAAAAATTCATAGTTAAAAGTTCAATATAATTATGTAACTCATTATCATAATTGTTGTATTTTGTAGTACTTTGGTGCCCTAGAGATGACACATGTTTAAAAATAACAATGTGTTACTTGTGTGTTATGTCTAATACACTAGAGTACAAAACTCGAGCTTAACACTGTATTACATTGTAATCTATTTAATATATATCTATTGAGTGTTTTTTTTTTTGGTAAAAAAAAGGATGGATAAAAAGGGGTGACCAATATAGTTTTCTTACTTGGGCGTGACTATAGTAACACTTTAATTATCCGCTCCTAAGCAAGATCTTATACTTCCAGTTTGTGTGAGAAACTTATTTTTTAAGTCAACTGTTTAGGACAAAGATGAGATATAAGGAGTACCAACACATAGCCAGTTGTTTGAGACTTTAATCCAAATCTTAAGATTTGTTGGCCTGGTATCTTACCAATTAGGCCACTCGAATATTGGTGTGTGTGTGTCTATATATATATTGAGAATTCCTCATATAACAGGGCAAGTGATTTGAGGTAGCAGTAGGCTAGGAGCACTAGGCTAGTAGCACTATTTGATTCTTGTTAAGTAGTGGAACCAAATGAGCATTCATTAATGAAGATAATTTTCACCATCAGGCATATATTCAATTAGTCGATTAATATCTTTGTGCATTGGTGTCTCGGAATATAGACAGCATGGAAATCCTTAAAAGACAATTGAGCTTAGTATTATTATTGATAACCTACTTTGCAAGTATCGCTTAGACTAATCAATATCGTTGAGTGTATAACACTCGGAGCCTTCAATGACTGTCATGTGAAACGTGGAGCATCAGCGGAGAACTGGGCGACAATATGGCTAATTCTCATGCAGAGGCAATAAAATAATTTAATTAATATACCAGAACCAGAAGGAGTTCCTAAAGAATCATGCGGGGTCGTACCTTTACTAGCTCTTATTAAAGTAGTGATCACTGGCATTCATTCATGTCAAATGTGATTAGAACTACTAGATCCAATTTCACATGATAAGGAATTCCAAGTCCATTTTCCAAAAAACTTTTCCACTATTTTCTTTTTATCTATTCGTTCTAATCTTTCCAAACCTCAGGAATTAATATATTTAAAAAGTGTTTAGTCTCTTTCAACTAGTTGAATAGATTCAAAGTTCGAAACTCGCTTATATAAAAAATCAATTAATTTTTTGTCTTATTGATAAAGAGTAATTATTATAAATTTTTTTTTTGAGAAAGAATAATTATCACTTGTGGCCACCTCACAAGTAAGAACAAAAAACCCTTTGAAAGTGACAGAATTTTCAAAACTGCTTGTGGGGAAACTTCTTTCTATTTTGTTATTCTCCAAATTGCAAAAACAATTATTTGTCCCATGAAAGAATTTTTTTTTTGATTTTCGTCTTTCCATGGTCCAAAACTTTTGCAGTTTAACTCTGTCTATTTTTATATCAAATTGCTCAAGGAGAGTTAATATTAGTATATATTCTAAAACCTTTACCATAAAAGAGTTTCTAGAAAATTTTACATTATAGATAATTTATTTGAAAACTTGATTTAATTTAAAAAAAAAAAACACTCTATGACCGGATCTAAAGGTTAGGTTGGGAGATAGAGAATTTTTTTTCCAATAATTTTAGTATCTTTTGGTTTTGGTAAAATTTAGATAGATCTAGACTCATTAACTTGCCCGAATCCAAAAGATAGAATCAGAATGGGTATAGGAATGGGAATGAATTTTTTGAACTTGTGAAAAATGGGTAAATTTGAACCGGAACCACTAAAATAGCAGGTTTGTTTGGATTTAGATCGACTCTTTTGACTAAGAAAAAAAATGTCCATTTTCTCGTATGTATTCAGATTTATTTGTTTCATAGTTTGAAAATCTCAAATCTTTGTTTTCCTTTGATTCTTACTATTTTAGTTTTTTTTCTTTGAGTCTGGTGAGGGTCAATCTCCCTCGACCAATATTACGACGCATCTTCATCTCTTTGCTTTTGTGTTCTCACTTTGAAACTGTTAATATGCCAACCTTTGATCTCCCTCTACTAAGGTTTCATCTATTGACTTGTGGATCTATTGTTGTGTTCAATCGTCAACATTAAAAGTATTTTTTTTTTCAAAACACCCATTATTTATTAATTTGTTTCTACTCAACCTCATTGTTCTTTTAAATTAAAATTCTGACAAATTGAAAGAAAATTTATTTAAAAGAAATTATAGCAAGAAATTCAATCTTAGTCATCTCTATTTCAAAAAAAGAAAAAAAAAGAAAGAAAGATGAATGGATGATACATTCTTCTCACTTGAATAACGCCAAGATAATTTGGTTGCAGTAGAGTTAAAACAAATATTTACAATTATAAATATGTATGAGAAGAATTCACAAGTGTGAAAAAGTGAAACTAATGTATATCAATGACTTTTGAAAACAAAAAAAGTATATCAATGAAATTGGAGATTGTTATGGATGTATAGGCTTAATTTTTTTAACAGTCTATAGCTAATATAAACGACTTTTTAAAATAAAATATAATATTTATAGTGTGTGTTACTTAACAATGACATGATATCCATAAAAGGAATCATGTTAAATTAAGTAAATAACCAAACTTTGATGTATAATCTCAAATTGAAATAGAGTGTCAACCATAATGCATCTAAAATTACATTTAGTTTTTGTACAAATCATAAGAATAAAAATTTAAATTTAAGAAAACTTTATGAATCCTACTACATTTTTTTTTTGAGTAAACAATAATACTTATTAGAATACACGTGAAAATATTAATATTAGTGTTTTAAACTGAGTTTATAATACATTATATAACCAAACTACAACTATATGCTAAATTTTATTAACATAAAGGAAGGGAATATTATGTTTTTTCAAGGTACCCAACGTCCTCTTGCTGTAGTTACTAGTAAGACTTGGGCCTGGAATGTTTAAAGTTTAAACGATGTGAGTACAGTTTTGGACCAGGTAAACAAAAGAGAAAACAAATAATTGGGATTGAGCTTTGTTGGGTGCACACCCTAGCCCATAATGTCACTCTCTCATTTATTACGTGATCTCTCTCTCTCTCTCTCTCTCTCTCTCTCTCTCCACGTTAATGTTGGAATAACTATGGAGTTAATTATTAAAATTGTAAATGCGGGAATATTGACGTAATGAAACTTCATGAGAAACTTTGAATTTATGGAAATAGATTGTTGATGTTGAAACTATGTTATGTTGTTCAGATAATTTGATTTCTAGGATTTGGGAAAATATTTGGTTGTGCTTGTATTAGAGCTCTAACAGTTTGATAGAAAAATTGTAGAAGGTTGATTTAAATTATACATGAAATCTTCATGGATTGCCTTTAACTTAATTGGACAGATTTTATATAGGTTAAATAGTTTGATAACTTATGCTCTCTAAGCCTGACCAGATTTGGGGCGTGACATTAAACCCATTAAAAGAGTGTTGAAAATTATCATACAAGAACCTGCCATTTCGAAAATAAGGATAACTACGTAAATATCTTTTTAGCTTTTGGAAAATCTTGTACGTTTTTAGACCCCTTAAACACAATCAGATTAACCTAGTTATTTAGCCAAGTGATTAATTTAGGTAAATTATGCAGATCTAGGTTAACACATATAAATGATATTATTGTAAAGTGCAGAAAATAAAGAACACAACAATATGATGACCAAGGAAAACTAAACTAGTAAAAAACCTGAGGAGGATTTAACTTAGTTATCCTCAAGATAAAACTGAATCCATTATGAAAGAATTGAAGTTTACACAATAGCGACTTAGACCACTAACATCCTATTGCTACATCGAGTAGGAAACTTACTACCACAATCACGTGATAGCTCCGAGTCCACGGATTACTTCTTTTTTGGATTCCCAGCAAGCACAAGCACTCCCGCTTGTATATCTTTAAGCTCTTGAATCTGCAATTAAATTGATCACCAAGCTCTTGACATCAATCTAGATCTTGATAACCCTAAGTGTATGTGAAGACAAACACCTCTAGATCTCACAAAAGATTCACATACACAACATAAAGAGCATTCCTAATATGTGGCTAGGGTTTTCCCTTTTATATCTAGGGCAAAGCATAAAACCCTACACACAAAATGGGCTTGGGCTGAGTTGGAAAATTCTGTAGAAAAACAATTTGCACGACTTTCGATCAATCGAGTCTAATTCTCGATCGATCAAGCCAGGCAGATTTATACAGTAAATCCTGCAGCAACTCGATTCCAACTTTACATAAAAGACATAGACTTTGAGCACGTCTAAACAAGACTAAACCGTTTTGATTATGGTTTGTCAAGATTACAAATTAGAGTTCTAATACATTCAAACCTAAAGTCTTAGAACCCAACAAATCTAATAAACAAAGAGTATATAAAAGCAATCTAACACTAGTTTTGTTGACAGTTTGTTAATAAATTTGTTAAGAGAGAGCAACTGTAGGGAGCACAGTGTAGGAAAAAAAAAGGGTACAATGTGTGACAACAAAGAAAAATAAGAAGTTTTTTCTTTAGCCATGGTCCATGAGACATACACAAGAGAAGATAACTTTAAGGTGTTCTCTATGGAAAAGTTTTTGGGTGTTACAACCATGGAGTGTTGTATACAAAATGAGTAAAAATCTCAAGTAATTAAGTTTGTATTAATTCCTAGAGAGAATATACTGTATTTGGACCATGTCTAGCTCAAGTTAGAATATACAATTGATTTTATCATAGTGGATTTATGATACAAACTCATGGATAGAACTCACACTTGAAAGTTGCAACTCATTTGATCTCACATTGAACGAGTTACATTTGATTACTTGATGCGTTGATTGACTCTGATAACAAATGTTATGAACTAAAAAACTGATATTATATTTTGGTCGTGTTGGAGATGACCAATCTCCTAAACAGGGTGAGTGAAGGGAAATTTTGGGTTAAACTTGGCTTAATCAAGTATTTTTGCTTCTACTCTTAAATAGTATCAAGCAAAATGCATAACGAGGGATATTCAAATTACAACTTGATAGTTCTGCAGAAAATTCAAATAACAAACTAATCCTAATAACAATTTGGAGTTGAAATAACATTCTAATCCTAATCAACAACTTGAAATATCAAAGGAATAACAATCGGATAGCATTAAACTTGAAAGGACGTTATTGATATCTCCATATCAACTTCACTTCACTCCTTATCTGGTGCACGCTTATCTCCTCCCACTAATTTAGGTGTTTTCGCAAAATGATCGCTTCCTCTATCTGAATTATAACAATTTATTTGGAGTTGTCTCTCCGTGAATTTCCTTCAACAAGAAAATGTTTTCACAAAAAACTTTGCGTTCTTGTGTGTGATTGATATCTTAGCTCAATAATTTTTTATGATTATAATTTTCTAGAGATTGATTAAAATTGTGAGTTGCTTTTCTTAATTCACACAAAACTAAATTGGGACCCAACATAATGACAATATTGTTAGAAATACTGAATTCAATAGTATTGTATTTCATAGTAAAAGAATATATATGAATGTCTTTATATAGGAGGCAGATGAGTGTAGTACTAGTAAGAGTGTAGTGCAAGTATGTGTGCTATACAACTAAACTAGGTAGGCCTAAAGCCCCACAATACATTACACGTTAACAGCCTCCCTCAAACTCAAGGTGGGTGTAAGACCAATTTGAGGTTGTCAACCAAAGCACGAAGGCGTCCCTTAGGATGTGACTTGATGAAGATATCTGTAAGTTGATTTTTGGAAGAGACTGAGAAGAACTTGAGAGCATTATGGACAAGATGATAACGGATAAAATGACAATCAATCTTGATGTGTTTAGTCCGTTCATGGAAAATATCATTGTGAGCAATATGAATGATACTTTGGTTGTCACAATAAAATGAGTAGCAGATGATGTAGATACACCTAAGTCCTTAAGAAGCCATCGTAACCAAAGGAGCTAAGATGTGGTATCAGCAAGGGCCAATATTCTACTTCTATACTGGAGCGGGCTACAAAGGTTTGTTTCTTGCTTTGCCAAGAATCAAAGAAGAACCAACGAGAAAGCAATAACTAGTGGTGTACCTGCGATCAGTGGAATCTCCTGCCCAATCAGCATCAGAGAATGCACAGAGAACAAAAGGAGACTGATCTAAGTAGAAAAAGCCATGGAAGAAAGTGCTCTTCAAGTATCGAAGAATGCGTAGAACAACAGCATAGTGAGTTGATCATGGATTAGACAGATACTAGCTCACCTGATGAACAACATAGGAAATGTCTGAACGAGTAATAGTGAGATAAACTAGGCTGCCAACCAATTGTCTATAAACTATAAAGAGAGGGATTAGACAATGGTTTCCCCCCGAGGGAGTCAGGTACGCATTAAGTTCAACTGGAGTGTCAGTAGTCTTGCTATCAGTAAGTCCAGCTCGAGACAAAAGTTCAGAAGAATACTTGGCTTGAGTAATATAAAGATCATTTATGGAATGAGTGATTTCAAGACTCAAGAAATAGTTGAGATGTCCAAGATCTTTTATCTCAAACTACTGACTGAGAAAATCTTTGAGTTCTTGAATGCCATTGAGGTCATAACTAGTTATGATCATATCATCCACATATAGGAGAAGCAAAATTGTGCCTTTATTAGTGTGACGAAGAAATAAGGTAGAATCATAAGGACTGATAGTGTAACCCAAGTGAAAGATGGTGGAGTTGAACTTGGCAAACTAAGCTCGTGGAGCTTGTTTAAGGCCATAAAGTATATGTTGAAGGTGACAAACCTTATTTGATTCAACAGAGAGACCAGGAGGAGGTTGCATATAAATTTCTTCACTTAAATCCCTATTAAGGAAGACATTTTTAACATCCATTTAACAACTAAGAGGGCACGAACAGATGAGATACGAGTAACCAGAGTAAAGGTCTCTTCATAATCAATCCCATACACCTATGTAAAACCTTTTGCAACAAAATGAGCCTTATAGCGCTCAATGGACCCATCAGAGCGAGTCTTGATCTTGTAGATCCACTTACAACCAACCACAGATTGTCTAGGAGGGAGAGTAACCAAATCCTAAGTATGATTTTTGGATAAGGCATTAAGTTCCTCTTTCATCGCAATTTTCCATAAATGGTCAATGAAGGAGAGATTGATAGTGGATCCAGAGGACTGAGACTTAGCTAAAACGGAAGACATTGACAGAGTAGACTCATATTAACAACAACAGCAGTAGGTTTATTGCTACAGTAACAAGTCTCAATAGTGTGGCCAGGATGCTTACAATAGTTGCAGAACTTTTGTTGGTCTGCTTGCAACAATTGTCAGAGCTAGAGGAATTAAACCCTGATTGCAGAGGTTGCTCTATGGGTGGAGCAGAAGGAGCAATAGCTAGATCATTAAGCTTATTCTAGGCTTGAAGGGTTGCAAGACAAGCTTCTTCTCCAACCAACTCATTTATAGTAGTATCAAGTAAAGGAAGAGGACTGCGATTAAAAAGCTGACCTCGGATGGGCTCATAATCCTTGTGAAGTGACATCAGGAATTCATAGAGATGAAATTCATCTCTAACAGTAGCATATTGCTGAGCATCCTTTGAGCATGCCCAAGTTGGATCAAAAAGGTTAATTTGGTCCCAAATGAAATGAAGTTGATCATAGTAGTCATTGATAGAGTACCTTGGTTCTTGCTTAAGTTGATGCAATTCAACCACTAACTGATATTTCATGGATTCGTGAGTAGCGGAGTATCTTTTGGCCAACATATCCCATACTGATTTTGCATCATCAAAGCTACCCAATAGATTGAAGATGGAGGAAATGGAAGTGTTCCTAATCCAAGTGAGGATCATGTGGTTGTGTCTATCCCATTCAATCATGCGACTGATGAAGGCAGCATCTTCTTCACTTGCCCCCTTGACAGGGATAGTGATTGTACCAGTACAATATTGCCAGAGCATGCGACCCTTAAGAAAACTGTGCATAGCTTAAGACTAAGATAAGGAATTCTTATTCCCCTCCAACATAGCATTGATGGGGCGAGAAAGAAAAATATCTTTTTTTTTTTTTTAAAATTTTTTTTTTATCTATTTAGAGACACAATATGCAAAAACAGACTGCAAAAATGAAATCTACGAGAAAAACTGGGTAAGAAGAACCTAGATTGCAAAAGTCAACTCTGGAGAAAAGTTAACGGTTAAAGTCAACGGTCAAGTCAACACGGTCAAAGTCAACTCGATCAACAGTTAAAGTCAACGGTTAGAAGAGATGATGTCAGCAAGATGATGTGGCGCTGATGTGAGCAGATGACTGGATGCACTGGCGTTAACAGATGACTGGATGCTAACGTAAGCTAGGGTTGACGTGGCATTGTTGACATCACGTGTGACGTCAGCCTTGAGCTGTTGACGGTGTGTAGGGTGCGTGAGCTTCAATGCAGAACCTTTGAGTGGCGTGAGGGGGTGTGTGCGGTCTTCGATGGCTGCGAGACTTCCACGAGTGTGTAGATTGGCGCACGTCGATCTTAGTGGTACCTGCAAAAAATTAATCAAAGCAATATGCAGCGGTGATGAAAAGGGTAGTGGTCTTTGTGATGTGGGACTCCTCAACAACGATGGCTGCAAGTCCGAAACCCAAGGTCAACGGCTGGGAGACGTCAGAGGTTCTACGGCAAGAGGCTGTGGCGGCTGCTGTGACGATGGAAGCGATGTTAAGAATGAAGTAATACCAATTGAGACAAGACTGCTAAGAAAAGGTCAAAGCAGTGACATTGATACCATATTAGAAATACTGAATTCAATAGTATTGTATTTCATAGTAAAAGAATATTCATGAGTATTTTTATGTAGGAAGCAGATAAGTGTAGTACAAGCAAGAGTGTAGTACAAATATGTGTGCTATACAAGTAAACTAGGTGGGCCTAAAGCCCACAGCACATTACACTTTAACATGATGTTTTTTGTGTAAATTATTTAGATATATATATATATATATATATATATATATATATATATAAACAAATAATTTTTTGGCTTTGTTACTCACCAATTTACTAGAGTTAAGATGTGTTTTGAAGACTTGTGATGAATAGCCCAAAATTTTTTATGATTAATTATTCTTAGCAAAATACATTTAGTTACAAAATAATATAAAATAGAAGTAGAGTTTGTTTGTAACGCCCTACAAATTAATAATGGCTAAAAAAGAATCATTATTATTGAGATTTGCGAGAGAAAGAGAGGTGGTTTATACCTATTTGACGACCCTCCATTATTTTTCAATGCTGGTTTTTTATTTTATTTTTATTTTTAGCATGGAAAACCCCTGCTTCTCCACGTAGTCTTTTATACATTTGACATTAACGAAGATATTAGACCTGTATTTGGTTCGGTTTTCCCTGCACCAATTTTGACACTTTCTTATTGCGTTTTCAAACTCTTCTGAGAATTTTGGAATCTTTCTTTCAATTTCTTCCACTTTCACCTTTGGCTTAGGCATTTTATTTTGATTATTTCTTTCAAATTCTTCCCCTTTTTTCTTGGGCTTATAAGGCATTTTGTTTTGAAAATTGCTATCAAGCTGTGCAGAGAGGGAGAGGAGTGGAGGAGGAAACAAAGATGGTGCAAGGGAGGATGAAATGCGAGGAGAGAGACTAGAAAAGGCAAGATTGTTGTCTTGTACCACAGGCTGAACACCAATATACACCCTTGTCATCACAATAAGTACTTTCGTGTCATTTTTTGCCCAAACAATAACAATCAGTAACAACCTGCCACTTATAATTTATTGTGAAAATATTGTGGCTGTAGCAGTTCTCTTTTATTTATTGCATGCAGTGTTCTCCCTTTTTGAAATCTTTTGTTGTTTGGTACTCTATTATGAAACCACAATTTAAATAATCTAAATATTTAGGATTTTAGGGATATATTTGATGTAATTTGCTAATTCTTTGAGAAAACGCAATTTACTTGTAATTGGGTAAATCTAGGATGGTTTAAGATTTCAAAAAACATGTTGTTCAAGTCAAGTGTTAAAATCATGCAAATCTGTTCAAGAAATAAGTGAAGAAGTGCTATTCATTAAAGCTCGACAGATGTCTTGACAGAAGCCTATCTATCGAGATTTAATGTTGAAGCTCGACACAAGTTGTATCTGTCAAGAAATACAAAATCAGAATTTCCAGATCTGATTACACGCATATCCTGGAGTATTTTTATAGGGTTTATTTTCTCATAACCCTAGACATATATAAAGATTATTTTAAAGGCTGTCACAAGTAGATGTAAGGGTGTTGAAAATAGATTACATGCGTATTGTGACCGAAGACACAAATTACTCTAGTTCATCTTTCTCTTTGTAGAAGCTACCGTGTCTTTGTGCCAAGAGTTTTGTGACCAAGGAGCTTCTTGATCTTCATGTTGATGAACTGAAGAACTTTGCAACCAACATCTTCTTCAAGTTGGTGTGTTAGTTACGTACTAGGATCCGTACATCATTGGTTAGTCACGTACTGGGATTTGTGCATTGAAATGAGAGACTGCAGCTACAATACAAGTCTAATTGGGTATTGGGGTAAGGGTTCAACTGTAGGTTAGTATTAGGTACTAGAATTTCTTTTACTTGTAACCATTTGTGATTAATAATAGTAAATTCTCAGGAGTGGTGACCTTAAATTCACCCGTTGGAGTTTTGCCTCAAAGGTTTTCACTATTCGTAAACAAATTACCGTGTCAAATTTATTTTCCGCTACATTTAGTTTAATTGTTGATTTGTTTGTGCTACCACGCTATTGCATGTTAAATTAACTTAATTAATTAACTTGGATAATCAATTAATTAATTTGCCAAAGGGGTCAATACATTTTTGGCCTATCAAGTGGTATCAGAGCAAGCACACTCTGATTAGGTTTAATCTTTGCCGTGTGATCTATTGACCCTTGTTTGTCGAATAGAGGACAATTTCTTATTATACCTCCTTTATTTGATGGCACTAACTATGCATACTGAAAAGTACGCATGAGAGCATTCTTGCAGTTTTTAGATGAAAATATGTGGCAAGCTGTGGAGATTGGTTGGACTAAGCCAAAGGAAGCGCCTGCTGATTAGGATAATGCAAAGATCAAAGCAGCAAACTTCAACAGTAGAGCATTGAATGTCATTTTCAGTGCGGTCATCAATGAGAAATTCAAGAAGATATCCTCTACTGATAATGTGAAGGAAGTATGAACTATCCTCCAAACAACCTATGAAGGGACTAAGGTTGTTAAGAATTCAAAACTCTAAAGGCTCACTACTAGCTTTGAGGAGATAAAGATGGAGGAGGATGAGTCGTTTGATGAGTTCTATGCCAAACTTAAGGTCATAGTTAACTCAACCTTTAATCTTGGAAAAACTATTCCTGAACCCAAGGTTGTGAGAAAGGTGCTTAGATCTTTCCCTGAGAGATTTCATGCCTAGATTACAACAATTGAAGAATCAAAGGACATTGACTTTATTCCTTTGATGGAGCTGATTGGCAACTTGCAAATCTATGAATTGGGTTTGACTAGACTCGGGAAAGGAAGCAAAGGCAAGAGCATAACACTGAAGGCCAAGAGTAATGAGATAGATGAGTCTTTAAATGATGAAGATTCCAAGATGAAATTTGACATCACTAGGCAATTCAAGAAGTTCATGAAGGATGCCAATATGAAAGGATTTGATAAGGACCGTAAGAAATCCAGTTTTTCTCATTTCAAGAGCCAAGACAGAGCAAAGAAGGAAGTTAAGGATGACAGTCAGTACACTATTCCCTTCGGACCAAAGTGTTTTAGATGTGAAGGTTTTGGACACTTGAAACAAGAAGTCCAACATATCTCAAGTCAATTGGGAAAAGCAAGGTTCTTGCTGCTACCTTGAGTGACATCTAGCCTGAGATTGAGTCAGATGACAATGATGATGAGGGAATCTTGAATGTTTTCACTGCCACAGTGGGTCCTATTGAGGGGATCATAGAAGAAGTGGATGAAGAAGAGGACTTGGGGGAATCCAAGTTCAAGAAGATGGATGATCCGGATGACTTCCATACAACCTATGCGAAGTTATACAAGGTGTCTGAAAAGCATGAGAAATTGTATAGGATGTCCACTAAGACGCTTAGTGAAGTGGAGCTGGAATGAAAGGAGCTCTCTACCAAGGCTGATGAAGCCAACCAAGTCATTGGAGCATTGAGTTTTGGGAACAATTTCTTGGCTGAAAGAACTAAAAAGCTTGAAGAAAAATTGTTCCAAGTTCGAGCTCAATTGGAGAAGACTTCTAGTGCAAAGCTGGATGAAATGCTAAACCTCCAGAAATCAACCTCTAATAGAACCAGCTTGGGGTATGAACTTTCTAATTCTTCTCATATTGCCTCTTCTAGTAGAACTGTTTTTGTCTCACTTGCTAATAATGTTAATTCTGAGAACGATGAATTTAGAACTGATATAGCTAGTGAAAACATAAATAATGGCAAATCTATTCTAGGAGCACCCCTTAAGATAAAGAAGAAAGAGACTAGAAACCTAAGGGCTAAGAAAGACAATAAGGCTAAAAAAAAAAAGTTTCAACCAAAGAAGCTGTATTTCTGTCATCACTATGGAGTTTCGGGACACACTCATCCAAATTGCTATAAGTGGTTAGCCACTCAGCATAACAATTATGTATTATCATTTGGTGGTCAAGGTTAGTTTCCACCATCTTTAGGTCCTCTTGGAGATATTCTCAAGGCCCTTATGTTCCTTTTAAACTTGAACAATTTCAATTCTTCCCCCTTACCACCGAATCAAAGGTTCGCACAAAGGAAAGGTTCTTCCAAGGTGTGGAAGGAATAAGGCTCAAAGTGATTCAATCCCCTTTTTCTTTCTCTCTCTCTTGTTCTTGCATTACTAGTGTGTTTTGCAGATGTCTCGATAGAAGCATATTTATTGATATTTTATGTTGAAGCTTGACACAAGCTATATCTATCAAGAATTACGAAATCAGAATTTTCAGATCTGATTACACGCATATCCTTGAGTATTTGTGTAAGGCTTCTTTTCTCACAACCCTAGACATATATAAGGATTATTTTAAGGGCCGTCACAAGTAGATGCAAGGGTATTGAAAACAGATTACACGCATATTGTGACTGGAGACAGAAATTGCTTTAGTTCATCTTTCTTTTTGTAGAAGCTAATGCGTCTCTGCGTCAAGGGTTTTGTGAGGAGTTTCTTGATCTTCATGTTGATGAACTAAAGAACTTTGCAGCCAACATCTTCTTCAAGTTGGTGCGTTAGTCACGTACTAAGATTTGTGCATTATTAATTAGTCATGTACTGAGATTCGTGCATTGACAGGAGAGATTTCCGTTACAATATAAGTCCAATTGGGTATTGAGGTAAGGGTTCAACTGTAGGTTGGTATTACGTACTGAGATTTCTTTTACTTGTAACCGCTTGTGATTGATAATAGTGGATTCTCGAGAGTGGTGACCTTACATTCATCCAGTGAGGTTTGCCTCGGAGGTTTTCTCTATTCCTAAACAAACCACCATGTCAAATTTATTTTCTACTGCATTTAGTTTAATTAGTGATTTGTTTGTGCTACCACGCTATTGTATGTTAAATTGACTTAATTAATTAACTTGGATAATTAATTAATTAATTTGCCAAAGGGGTCAATATATTTTTGACCTATCATAGAATATAAGAGTTACTAAAAAAATTAAAATTGTAAATAATTTATTTGAAATATTAAATTAATTTTTAAAAACACCCTATGATAGGATCTAAAAGCGGTTTGGTTGGGAAGAGAGAAATTTTGTCCAACAATTTTCTAGCGTCTTTTGGTTTTGGTAAAAGTTAGATTTGAAAAACAAAAGAGGGATCTAGACTTCGTAACATTTAACCCGTTTAAATGATAAAGATGAGTATAGGCATGGAATGGGTTTGTTGGACTTGTAAAAAAGGGGCAAATCCGAACCCAACCCTCTAAAATGTCAACCTCGATCTCATTTTACTAAGATTGTCACCTATCAAGATACTATTGTTTCTTTATTAAACTTCTTTAATTAAAATCTTTTCTTTAGATGGTTAGAAATATATACACTGATGTATTGCACAACTCACAGGTTGGACTTTTTCCCCCTAAACCCCACATGCACTTATTAGGTACCATCCCTCCTACAAAGTCAGGTTGAACTTCTTTAAATTACTTGGGATAAATAAACATCATCCTATGCAACTTATGTGTAATTCTATTATTATTATTATTATTATTATTATGTCTTTTTGAGTAAAATTTAAGTTTGGTTATTATTCTATTAATAACTTACATTCATATATATATATATATATATATAATAATAGGTAAAACAGAGAGAAAATTCAATTATATTTCAAATTAGAATTCAATTAGAGTCTAATTTTGCACCATGTTCTAATCTAAATTTTAGAATTTTGTGCTAAATGCATTAATTTAGTGTAAAAATTTAATTTAGAGTTTAATTTTGAACTACGTGTCTCATCTAATCTAAATTTTTAAATTTTTGTGCCAAATTAGGTAAGAATTTTAATATGTGATTAATTACGTTTACTTTAAAAAATAATTTGACTAATTATCTATATTTTATAATAAAAATTGTGTTTAATTTTAAATATATTTATATGTATGCATGAATGCATGTGTTACATGCTTTAAAAAAAATTAATTTGACTAATAATTTATATTTTTATAATAAAAATTTTGTTTAATTGTAAATGCATCCATGCATTTATATGGAGTTGCAGGCTAATTTAATATAGTACAATAGGTGGTTGATATTTGGTCAATGGCATCTAGTTTTGAATTATTCTTTTTGTGAAAATTATAAACTATTATACTTTATACTGTAAACTTAAGAATTATTGTATTCCTCAAAAAAGAATAAAGAAAAAAAGAATTATTGTATTATTTAACTTTTATTTTAAAGTGTTTTGGTTTCGTTTTTCTGCTCTTTTAATTTCATTAAAAATCAGGAAAAGAAAACGTTCAAGTTTATTTATTTATTTATGATGTGAAAACTATGGGTCATACTAGGCTGATTGATCCGCCAAAGTCCAGGTAAGGATTATAAGATTTGAAATCCATTTTTGATTCAAACTAAACTCGATTGACCGTACCCATTTCATGATATAGAGTCCACTGTATAGAGGTAAGAAAATGATACATAATAGTATTCAAAGTTTGATCGACTAATAGTATTCAAAGTCAAATATAAAAGCAACCTTCAAGAATTATGATGCATATAAAAGCATATTATTGGCCTTTTTATGACAAAGAGCAATATAGAAGAGTTATTTCTTTTGGAAAAATATGGTAGCTCCCACGTTATATAAATTCATGTCCCTTGGTTACTGTAATAAATTTCTAAATTGATTATTTGAAGGAAGCGAATTTTGTTGAAATTTTTGAGGACTTGGGTCAGGGAATGGTGAGTGACTCCAGCCTGGCTTGGTGATGGTGGTCCAGCCATGGTGGCTTTGAAGAAGATTTGAGAGAGCAGAAATAAGAGGGAAGGGAGAGAGACGGAATGAAAGAGAGAGGATATGAGAGACTGAAGAGAGAGAGAAAAAGAAGAAGATATTTTAGAATAAAATATAATTTTTATGTTTAGCATGGTGCTATAGTTCCATCATAAATTTACCGTAGCACAATTATAAAATTTTTGGGATTGGAAGACCAGGTAATGGGCTGTTTGTGTCATGAAGCTAAAATATACTAACATATGACATATGAACGGCTGGATGTGAATGCTCTTACCTTTTGACTACAACAAGGAACAACCATAATCAAAATCCCACAATCTTTTATTAGTGGAATGCTGATATGGCATAATCTGAACACTTACATTATAAATGAAAAATCAAGATTAAGAAAATTTTATGTGGTATAGTACCTTAAGAACTTTATGTGGTAGAGTTCCCTAGAGGATCTTGATCCTGCATGCTAACCACCATGCCCTAAGAAATGATAGTTTTGAGTTAGTTTTCCCATATGGTCCAGCTCCAAAACTGACCACGTTATATGCATTTGATGATTAAAAATTTAAAAGAAGCCATCTTATTTTGGCAAGAGAGAGAGGTTGATGAAAGAGGATCATGGATTTTGGACACAATTTATAGTCTTGGATATTTAGAGCTACAGTTTGTTTAATATTGGTTTACTCTTAAAAAAGTCAGTTAAAAAAAAAAAAAAAGTATGGTGGAGTTGCATTGTATTATCTTTATTAAAAAAAAAAAATTTGTTAATAGGTGCCTTAACAAACCATTTTAGGATACCATTTTATGGGAAAAAAATAAAGCTAACTGTTAGGTTATTTAGACCCTTGTATGCTTAGATTATTTAACCTAATAAATTAACCAAGTTGTTATTTAGGTTGATTGATTAGATATAGGTTAAACACACATCAATCATATCACATAAAACAGAAAATTAAAGAACACTGGCGATATGATGACCTAAGAAAACTAATAAAACAGTCTAGTTTTATGGTAAAAATAACCTAGGGATGATTGGACCTAAATAATCTTCAAGGAACAAATTCACTAAATAGAATGGAAATGTTTACAGTAGATTTAAACCCTAAATCTAATGTTAGCTCTTGTAGTACTTACTCACGTGATTACACGCAGCTTTGAATCCACGAACTCTTCCATTCCTGAATTTGTTGAACACAAATACTCTAGTTTGTGACTTTGAGATCCCACTCAAAGCTTTAGATTATCAGCAGTAGTTGATCTTGTAGTAGCAACTTATCTCTACCGGTACTTGTGTATGAATCTTCTTTCCGGTAAATATTTGTTGAGTTAGAAGGTTATAGAACGTCACAGATCTTACAGGAGTAACTGACAAGACTTTACAAGACTTCTGAAACGTGAATTAGGGTTTTGCTTTCATACCTAGCAGTGTTGGACTCAAATCCTAAATGTTTCATGGGCTTTCAGGCCTGATTTAAAATATGCAGAATTTGAGTTTCGATTAGTCAAATCTATTCTCTCAATCGGTCGAGCAAGGAAATTTCTAAATTCTTCTTTCTGTAGCTTGAATATTCTTGAATCTTAAATTATTATATCAACTTGAGCAATGTCTAGCACTATTCTAAGAGCACTATTCTAAGACACAAATATCTTGTACTAGACATGTTTTTGTTCTCGGTTTGCCAACATACACAAATTTAATTCCTAAACATTTAATGCTAAATATTTAGAATCTAAAATTGTCAAAAAATTAATTTTTTTTTCTTTTCCAATAAAAACTTTTTAAAAATAGTTCGCTAACAAATGTCCTCATGGAATTTATTAACATTTTCTTTAAAAAAAAAACACTTTTATGTTTTAAGAATAAGCACACAATATACCGGTATTAATAATCTTCGATCTTTTTATGCCAATTAATATTAATAGCATATATCAATCTGTGCTTCAATCTATTACGTATGGATGTAAATAAAAATGAGAAATGTTAACAAATGCCCTAAAAAATTGGTTTAGAAATTATTTTAAGAAATATTTTATGGAAAAATGATAAAGTAATTAATTTTTTTGACAGCATTTTATATTTCCCATTAAAGTGGTGTCAAAACTTTTCTATTATGATTTATTAGTAATTTTCCTAAGAACACTTGTTAACATAATCCAATAAAAATTTATAGTGAAATGATCAATATAAGTATGTGACTCATTATCATAATTAATGTAATGTATTTGGAAGTAGTCTACTGGGGTCGAATAATTAATAATCTTTTTTTATTTTTTATTTTTTTTATACAAGATAGAAATTCTACTCTAGTTTAATCTAAGTGTATATGCGTATAAAATTCCCTCTTGGAGACTTGAACTTTGACCTTTGTCCTCCACACTCCACAAGCACTTTTACTTGTAGAGCAGGAACGGACCCTTGATTTTAAGCTAGTGGGGGTCGGAGTATAAAGAAGAGAAAAAACTCCAAATAGGTATCTATATAGTATTAAAAAATTATAAATACAAAAAATTGTTATTTTTAAATATATTAAGATGCGATCATCTACCAACAAAGACAAAAACAAAAACAAAATTAAAAAAAAAAAATTTAATACTATGCTGGCTAGGTTTTTTTTTTTTTTTTTTTTGGTTGTTGAAGTTAGAGCATTCATAGTGATGGTGCTAAAAATTTTAACTTTTAGCACATCAAAAAGTTATTTTATCTATTTTACTACCCCACTTTACAATACACCCAATATCAAATGTTCTATTTTTTTATCACTTCATTTAAAATAATATAAATAAATCATTAATATAATAAAGGAAGAGAGAGAATTTGAGTTTTTTAATTAAAGGAAGAGATATAATCTTAATAAAATATTTTATTTTTATTTTTAGCAACTTATTATAGTCAACTAGTATTTATACCAATTTAATGTAGTTGCAAAAAAAAAAAAAAAAAGTTTTAGCTTCTCCTATAATACATGATTTTTTGGTTCTTTGGTAGTAAAATAGTTTTTTTTTTTTTTTCTAAGACAATCACCATTGTGAATGTTTTTATTATTTTTGTTAAGTTTTTGAGTTGGATAGTTGCTATTTGGGTTAGACTAACTAGGCTGATTGGGGAAAATGGAGGCCCAAGCCTTTGAAAGGGGGGCGCAACTTCCAAAAAAAACAATTATATAAAAAAAATTGACCTAGGGGGGCCCTACTTGGGTCCGCCCCTATTGTAGAGTGATTATCGCATTAAAAGTGTGCGGTGGTGAGTGATAAAAAATCTTGAGTATATGTATAACACTCGTCGTAGCCTTCAATGATAGTCATGTGAAACCTTTAGGGGCGGTGCCACATTTTGGCCAGAGTGGTCCTAGGAAAACATTTTTTATTAAAAAAAATGTGCATAAACACTTTGCTTTTTTTTTAAATTTTTTTTTATCACAAGCCAAAAGGATCCAAAACAAATAATAAAAAAAGAGAAAAAAAGGAAAAAAAAAAAATGAGAACGGAAGAAACAGATAAAAACAAAACAAAATTAACAAAAAAGACAAAAAAGTGAAATGAGCACCACCAAAAAAAAAAAAAAAAAGCAACCTAAAACCAACTAATGGAATAATAAGAGCCAGAAAATAAAAAGTAGAAAAAAAAAAAAAAACCTTTGCTTGTTGGTGGTGAAGCAAAATTTCGTCAAAATCATAGTTTCTCATTTTCACTTCCATTTTCTCCCGAATTTGGGGAGATCAAGTTTTGGTGAGCTTGGAGAGAAAATAGTCGGGCCCTATCATTCCTCTACCCCCTCCCATCTCAACCCATTTTCTCTCATATTTTCCACTCTTCTTTTTCACCATTTTCAAAATTATCCCAACCAGACATACCTTTAGATAAGAGAGAGACAAAAAAAGAAGAAGAGAAAGATAGAGTTATAGAGGAAAAATAAAGAAAAATTAAAAAATAATATTTAAATAAAGTGGTAAAAAAAATAAAATATTTGATATTGGATATATTGTAAAGTGAAATATTAAAATAGATCTTTTAGTTACTCTTACACCCACGTAACCCCTTAAATTCTCACCATTAAAAAAAATAAAAATAAATGAAGATTAGATAAGATTTTGTAGAAATCTAGAACACAAACTGTATATCCAATTTCCATCCTTTTTGTCGGTCTCTCTTTCAAATCTCATATAAGAGCATTAGTACTCGCACTGCCATATGCCATATGTTGGCATATTTTACCATCAAAGCACAAGAAACATGCTTTATCCGAGCTTCTAATTGTAAATTTTTTAATATATTGCTACAGTACCATCTTATATGTAAGATGGTATTGTAGTAGGCTTGTATAGATTTTTTACTTATTTATTCTCTCTCCTTTATCAGCTATCTCCCACTTTGTCTCTCTGTCTCCCACATTTTGCTCTCTTATTTCTCTTGTTCTCTCTTTGTAGCAGCGTAGCCTTAGTCCCACTTTGTCTTTCTGTCTCTCTCATGTCTATATCTCTCTCTCATTTCTCTAGTTCTCTCTTTGTAGCAGTGTAGCCTTAGGCTTCAGTCATGTGTTTGAGATCGGCGTGGTGGTGAGGCGGGTGGCGCGGTTGACATTGGTGTGGCGGCATGGAGGTTAGCACGGTGGAGATCGACATGGAGATCAATGTGGAGACTGGCGTGGAGATCGGCATAGAGACCGGTGTCGAGTGTTTTTTTTTTTTTTTTGTGTGGCTGTTGTGGCCAGTGTCTGGGTTTGGCTTTAGTGTGGTTTCTAGGTTTGGTGGTGGCATGGTGGCTAGTTTCTTGTGGTTGTTATGGAGATTTCTTGGTGGTTCTTATTGTGGCTGTAGTGTTTGGTAGGTGTCCATTTGGATATGGGGTGGTGGGTTTTGATTTGGGTTTGATTCTGTCCTTTGATTCTCACCATAGATGTTGATAGGCTAAAAACGAATTGACCCCTTGTGATGAATTAAGTTGATTAATTAGCCAAGTTATAAATTAATCAAATTAACATGCAAAGCGCGTGGTAGCACAAACAAATCACCAATTATACAAAGTATGCAGCGGAAAATAAATGACATGGTGATTTGTTTACGAATGGGGAAAACCTACACGGCAAAAACTCCATTGGGTGAATTTAAGGTCACCACTTTCGAAAATCCACTATTATCATAACAAGCGGTTACAAGTAAAGGAATCCCAAGTACCTTACCAACTTATAGTTGAACCCTTACCCTAATACCCAATTGGACCTGTTCTGTAGTGACAATTTCTCCTTTCAATGCACGGCTCCCAAGTACGTGACTAACCAATTGCCCAGATCCTAGTATGCGACTTCAATCACCAACTAGAGAAGATTGTTGACTGCAAAGTTCTTCAATTCATCCACACGATGAAGCTCAAGAAGATGGTTGGTTGCAAAACCCTATGGTGCAAAGACACAACAACTTCTTCACAAGACAGATGAACTAGGGCAAGAACTTCGTCTCAAGTCACAATTTGCATGAACAAGGATTTCTTAATGCTTGTGCAACTTGCCACACTTTGATGACCCTTAAAATAATCCTTTTATATGTCTAGGGTTAAGAGAAAAGAAGGCCCAAAGACACATCCGGGGGCTGGAACAGCTCTTTAAACCTCGACATATGCTAGCTGTTGAGCTTTAATGAATTTTCACTTTTCAGCATGATTCTTGGATAGACTTGATGACTTCAACACTTGATCTTGAAACACAGCTTCTTGAAGTATAAAACTCATCCTAATTCTATCAAATTACAAATAAAGTGCGTTTTGTCAAAGGATTAGCCAATAACATAAAAGAATGACATATGTTCTAAACAAGTGAACAACATATGTCCTAACAATCTCCCCCTTTGGCAATCCGTGACAAAACCACAACCAATAAATAAACATATGAGAGAAGTCATAAATCACTTAACTCATATTTACTAGTTGAATACAGTAAAATCTATCCTAACACAAACTCTTGAAAAACTTTGCAAGAAGAGAGTTTATGACAAGTAGACTTTGATAACCTATATTTCTGAAACACTTTAAACAAAACTCATCAAGGCATCTTAATGTGAAACAGAAATAGTAGATTGCATACAAATAAAGAATCATGTGTATAAAGGAAGAAAAGAAACAACACATGTAGAGATAGGTGAAAGAAACATACATCATCACATATATGACAAAGGTAAGCACAATGTATGTAACAGTGGTCACAAGACCTAGGTACAAGGAAAAAATGTATCTAAAGTAGAGAAAAGAAAAAGATACAAGAAGTCCTCACTACATCCCTTAACACTCAACACTCCTTTTATCTAAAATGTCTCCATACAAGCTCTCCCCCTAAGTATGACTACTCTCATAACCCAAAAGTACTCCCCTTTTTTCTCACGAGTGACAAAGGGTAGAGTGTCAAGTAGACATCTTATCGGTAGAGCTAGCATCCCCATCATCATCATCCGAAGCATCATCGTCATCACCATCATCATCCTCAGATGCAAAAGCCACAGGAGGTGGTGGAGGAGAAACCTCAAGAGCAAATCCACCCATGGTCGCTTGTCGCCTAACAATGCGACCAACACGAACATTCACCTGATACAACTCAGTAGAGAGCGTATCCAAGCGAGCATCCATGCACTGAAGCTGCGCTATGATGTCTCCTAATGACACATCGCTCGTAGAAGAGGAGGGAGCGGATGAAGCACGAGCAGATCTGGATGGAGTGAAACAGGAGGAAGGAGCTGTTGAACTTGTCTGTTGCGGCCTAAGTTGTGCCTCACTACGTTTTACGGTAGCAATGTCTATGGCAACCATGACATGAAAAGGGTCGGAGACAGGAAAATGGATAGAAAAATGGCATAAAATCCTCGCGATAGTGGAAGGAAAGATGATCTTGTCACGGGTAGCGGTAAGATCCTCAAGAAGAGATAACAGAAAACGAGCACGAGTCTTTGTGATAGAGTTGTAGTGAGAGAGAGGATAAAAGACAAAAGTCATCACCATGTTTAAGAAACGAGGACCTTTAGCAAAAGGTCGACATGACGTAAATTGGTGCTTACCTCAATCAAAAGGGCGCTCATAGAAAACAGTGATCATCTCATCTTTGGACATAGTCCGCAGACGCTCACAACTAGGGTAATCAGGATGCTCAACCCTCGGTACATAGAGCACATCAAATACCAATTTTGATGTGACAATAATGCGCATACCTTGAACGCGAGTGTGAAAGAGAGGTACTGAAGAATCAAACCCATGCATGTTGGACTAAAACTCCTAGATCAGCACGGAGGGATAAGTGATCGAGATGTCACACACTGACTCCCATTCCCGTTTGTGAAAGACATCGGGAAGGTCAGTGTCGGCGAAGTCCGCTAGAACAACTTGGCGTTTCAAATGAACATCTCGTTTAGAGAAGTTCTCTTAGAAGTCCTGATGGGCTTTCTCATCACGGAACCGAAAAGAAAGGGGAGTGGAATCAGAAGATGAAGAGGCCCTAGAATGAAGAGGGTTTTGGGTCGGAATAGATTTACGTTTTGGTGCCATAGACACTACTAACATAAACAGACAGAGAGGGAGAAGAAAGAAACACTCAGAAAAGTCCCAAAATAGTTCAAATATAACAAGTATATTGAAGAGAGAACGTATGCATGGGGAATGCATGAACATGTGACATGCAATATGAAAAACATCATGGGTTCAGCCCAATCCAATCCTACCAGCACACAAACATTTTGCACACATCTAAATGCATGAGAAGACAGTTAGAATGCTAATGGGATGCAACGCATGGAGTTTTTAAGATCAAATCTACAAAACCCATCCCAATAATTTCAACAGAAACTCATTGATTTTGAAAAACCCCAAAATTTTTTAAAGACTCCAAAGCCTAGGTTTCAAAAAGATGAAATGCATGAGAATGAGGGATAAGAAGCTTACCAAGTGAAGAAAAACTTGAAGAAGCTTGAAGAAACCTTGAGAAAAGGATTTGGAGTGAGAAAGAAAAAGGTTTGGAAGGTGAAGAGACAAATCTATCGAGAGAGAGATCGAGAGAAATGAGAAATGGATCGCATAGAACCTTTAAATAGAAGATCAGTAAATCCCGACAGATACGGGTATCGATAGGTGTCGAGACATCTGTCGAGGTAGGTGTCGAGGAATACAACGTCGATAGATACAACTATCGAGAAGGTGTTGAGGAACAAGACAGGACATGAGAACAGATGCTCGATCGATCCACCAGGTGTCGAGAGGCTATCGAGAGGACAAGAGGTTTCTCGATCGATCCAGAAGGTGTCGAGAAGTTATCGAGATTGCGATAAGAAAAAGTTGAGAAGCTCAACAGACAGCCAAGTATCGAGAAAGTGTCGAAAAGGTGTCGAGCCAGTTTTTGAAAATAGTTTTTCGAGAAGGAAAAAACACAACCATGAATGCAATCACACATGCAACTCAACCAATGATCCAATCAACATGTTAGACTCTCAAAATCATCTCTCAACAACAATCTTAAGCCCATGGATCAAAAAAAAAAAACACTCACACATAAAACAAGTCAAACCGATTTTATATTTCAAAAACAAGTCAAGACAGTTTAGTGAGCATACATCAATACATGTAAACCTTGTGATGACCAAATCACATTATTCCTACAAATGTATCAAGAGTAGCAAAGAATATTGCGTGTTGTGTGTGAAAACATCATAAGATTGCATAAGTGTCTCTAAGATATGATGATTTGAGATATGAGAAAATCACTTTAACTCACACACAATCATAACTGTTTGATGGGGACTATCATCTTTAAGGTACACATTTCTTAGAAAACACACTTGCAATCATATTTAAAGCATTTTTTATCTTTTTGCTTTTATTTTATTTTTTTGCGTATTTTTTTTTTATTAAGCAAACCATGCATGGGTACATAAAAAAAAGAAAAGAAATACCCAATTATGTTAAGCTTTTGACATTGCACTTTTGCTATTCCGAAGCATATAGATGTCATTGACATTCCAATTTTGCTATGCCGAAGCATACAAATGTCATATCATGATTGGCGGGTAACAGTGGTGAGATGGTTATTTATGCCTTTCTCTTAGGATTTTCTAGTCCTACCTGTGAAAAAGAGTGATATGAGTGTTAAGTTCAAGAGATCACTTAACCTTACTCATTACAAACAAAGAGCCACAAAACTCAATTGCTTAGTTGTGCATAGAGATGATCATCTAAGCTATAAGAGATACAAAGTTTAGAGAACTTTGTTTCAAAAGCCATTTTAAGGTTCACAAGAACCGATGTACACAAACACACACTGTTTTTGTATTTTTCAAATTTTCAAAATTTTTTTTTGAAAAACAAAATAAAACAAAAACTGAAAACACACAAACAAAAATATGTTAGACAAAGTAAAACAATGTATAAAACTAGACTGACTCACAACATTAAAGCAAAACACACAAGTAATGCAAAAACAAAAACAAGAAGGGGAGAGAGAGAAGAAATGAATAAATCACTTGGAACCCTTTTCCTTTCACACCTTGGAAGAACCTTTCCTTTTAGCAAATCCTTGAACTAGTAAAGAGGGGGAATGATTAAAACCGTTCAAGTTTGAAAGGAACATGAGGGCTTTGAGAAGATCTCCAAGAGGAGCAAGAGAGGTTTGAAGCTGATTTTGGTTCCCAGATGCTATCATGCCATTGCTCTGTTGAGTGGCTAACCACTTATAGCAATTTGGTCGAGTGTGACCGGCAATACCACAATAATGACAGAGATGCTACTTCTTCTGTTTAGGCTTTTGAGAGTTAGCCTTTTTAGTCCTAAGATTTTTAGTTTCCTTCTTTTCAAGCTTAGGGGGTGCTCCTAAGATGGACTTACCCTTGTCTAGGTTCTCACTAGCTAATCCAGTTTTAACATCATTGTTCTCAAAATTAAGGTTATTAGTAGGAGAAACAAAAACAGTAGTATTAGTAGAAGCAATATTAGAGGAAGAAAATTCATACCCTAATCCTGTTCGATCAGAAGCAGATTTCTGAATGCTAAGCATCTCATCCAACTTCGCACTTGATGTCCTCTCTAATTGAGCTCTAACTTGAAACAGCTCAGCTTCAAGCTTCTTGGTCTTCTCAGCCAAGAAATTGTTCTCAAATCTCAGTGCCCCAATAGTCTGATTAGCTTCATCAAACTTAGTGGAAAGCTCTTCACGATCAAGTTCCACATCACTGAGTTTCTTGGTGGCTAGCCTATAGAGTTTCTCATACTTCTCAAAAAGCTTGTACAGTTTCTCATAGGCTGTATGGATATCATCTTGATCATCCATCTTTTCAAACTTGGATTCCATCAGTTTACCTTACCAACATATAGTTGAACCCTTACCCTAATACCCAATTGGACTTGTTCTGTAGTGATAATTTCTCCTTTTAATGCACAGTTCTCAAGTACATGACTAACCAATTGCGCGGATCCCAGTACGCGACTTTAATCACTAACTAGAGAAGATTGTTGGCTGCAAAGTTCTTTAATTCATCCACACGATGAAGATCAAGAAGATGCTTGGTTGTAAAACCCTATGGTGCAAAGACACAGCAACTTCTTCACAAGACAGATGAACTAGGGCAAGAACTTCGTCTTAAGTCACAATTTGCATGAACAAGGATTTCTCAATGCTTGTGCAACTTGCCACACTTTGACGGCCCTTAAAATAATCCTTTGATATGTCTAGGGTTAAGAGAAAAGAAGGCCCAAAGATACATCCACGGATTGGAATCAAAACAGAACTCAGAATCTGTTTTTTTTAAACCTCGACAGATAGAGGTATCAAGATGCTGTCAAGCATCTGTCGAGCCACGGGGCTGGAATAGCTCTTTAAACCTCGACACATGCTAGCAATCGAGCTTTAATGAACTTGCACTTTTCAGCTTGATTCTTGGACAGACTTGATAACTTCAACACTTGATCTTGAAACACAGTTTCTTGAAGTATAAAACTCATCCTAATTCTACCCAATTACAAGTAAAGTGCGTTTTTTCAAAAGATTAGCCAATAACATAAAAGAATGACATATGTTCTAAACAAGTGAACCACATATGTCCTAACAATCTTCCTCTTTGGCAATCCATGACAAAACCACAACCAACAAATGAACATATGAGAGAAGTCATAAATCACTTAACTCATATTCACTAGTTGAATATAGTAAAATCTATCCTAAGACAAACTCTTGAAAAACTTTGCAAGAAGAGAGTTTATGACAAGTAGACTTTGACAACCTGTATTTTTGAAAGCATCTTACTGTGAAACAAAAATAATAGAATGCATACAAATAAAGAATCATGTGTATAAAGAAAGAAAAGAAACAACACATATAGAGATAGGTGAAAGAAACATACATCATCACATATATAACAAAGATAAACACAATGTATGTAATAGTGGTCACAAGACCTATGTACAAAAAGAAAATGTATCTAAAGTAGAGAAAAGAAAAAGGTACAAGAAATCCTCACTACATTTCTCAACACTCAACACTCCCCCTATCTAAAATGTCTCTATACAAGCTCTCCCCCTAAGTATGACTACTCTCATAACCCAAAACTATACCACTTGACAGGCTAAAAACATATTGACCCCTTGTGATGAATTAAGTTGATTAATTAGCCAAGTTATTAATTAATCAAATTAACATGCAAAGCGCATGGTAGCACAAACAAATCACCAATTGAACTAAGTATGCAGAGGAAAATAAATGGCACGGTTATTTGTTTACGAATGGGGAAAACCTACACGACAAAAATCCCACCGTGTGAATTTAAGGTCACCACTCTTGAAAGTCCACTATTATCACAACAAGTGATTACAAGTAAAGGAATCCCAAGTACCTTACCAACCTACAGTTGAACCCTTACCCCAATACCCAATTGGACTTGTTTTGTAGTGACAATTTCTCCTTTCAATGCATGGCTCCCCAGTACGTGACTAACTAATTGCACGAATCCTAGTACGCGACTTTAATCACCAACTAAAGAAGATTGTTGGCTGCAAAGTTCTTCAATTCATTCACATGATAAAGATCAAGAAGATGCTTAGTTGCAAAACCCTATGGTGCAAAGACACAACAACTTCTTCACAAGAGAGATGAACTAGGGCAAAAACTTCGTCTCAAGTCACAATTTGCATGAACAAGGATTTCTCAATACTTGTACAACTTGCCACACTTTGACGGCCCTTAAAATAATCATTTTATATGTCTAGGGTTAAGAGAAAAGAAGGCCCCAAGACACATCCACGGATTGGAATCAAAATAGAATTCAAAATCTGTTTTTCTTAAACCTCGACAGAAAGAGGTATCGAGATGCTGTCGAGCAGCTGTCGAGTAGCTTTCGAGCCACGGGGCTAGAATAGCTCTTTAAACCTCGACAGATGCTAGCTGTCGAGCTTTAATGAACTTGTACTTTTCAGCTTGATTCTTGGACAGACTTGATGACTTCAACACTTAATCTTGAAACACAGTTTCTTGAAGTATAAAACTCATCCTAATTTTACCCAATTACAAGTAAAGTGTGTTTTGTCAAAGGATTAGCCAATAACATAAAAGAATGACATATGTTCTAAACAAGTGAACCACATATGTCCTAACAGATGTGACTAGTGTTGGTGAGTTTTTTAGTTGTGGCTTTGTGGGTTTTGTGGGTGGAGGTGGTGGTAGATTTTATGGGTTTTGTTCCCGGTGGTAGGGTGGGTTTTTTCACGGTGGTGGTGGTGGGTTTCTTGTGGCAGATGTGGTGGTGATGGGTGGTTGAAAGAGAGAGATAGTGAGGGAAAGATAATCAAAGTGATGGGGGAGATGAGAGAGAGAGAGAGAGAGAGAGAGAGATTAGATTATATTATTTTATTAGGTAGTATATATTATTTTAATGGATTGAATAGGAAAATAAAAGTTAGGATGTTAGGTGTGTTGTAAAATGGTATGGTATAATAGATAAAGTAACTTTTAAGATGGTAAAATGAAATTTTTTGAAGAAACTGGATGTGAATGTTCTAAACACGGAAAAAGAAAGCGACACATGTATGCTTTGACCCTATATCCTAACACGCTTTTCGATCAGCAAATTTGGACGCTTTCGCCTTCTTCTTCTCTCTTGAGTTTTCTTTTCTCATGATTGTTTTTGTTGACCGAGCTTATTCCTTACCTCTGCCACCATCATTTCCTTTCCAGCAGAAGAGTTCTTCGACTGCCACTTCCCCAACAACATTTCTAGTCTTTCATCCTCCTATGATAGAACCAATCTGTTATTGCCAATGCTTTCCAGAATAGGACTTTGGGTAACAAACTGAACTTCCATTTGGGTAGGTAACATAGAGAGAGAAAGAAAGATGAATCTATTTCTGTCGAAGATGATCACTCACTGGTTCAAGCATCATTACTTGGTAAAGCTTGAACTCGAAAGAATGAAAAAGAAATGGTCTTAGCATAACAGAAAAAGAAGTTGTGAGTCTTACAACCAAACCTAGTTTAGAGATTGGTTGTGGGCCTTGTATGGTGTGGAAGGAGATATTGATTGCTCTCTTTAGCATTTTCTGCTCTAGAGGTAAATTTGATATTGGATTTTCCTTGTGTTTGGACTTTGGATTGAGATTTTTTCATGTGTGTCTTTGATTGCTTATGTTTACTATTGCTCTTTTTTGTTAACCGAGCTCATTCTCCACCTTTACCCATATATGTCTTGAGTTGTGGTTGAATGATACAAGCTTGATAAATAGCTAATTTTTTAGCATGATCTGTTTGAAGATGAGTTATAGATATATGAGATTTGAAGAGAGACAAGAGAGGGGATGGCATAGAGATATAGTTTTGATCTTTTTTTTTTATTGTGTTTTTTGTTTTGAGGTGGTTTAAAGAGTTTTTTTTTTTTTTTTTGGTAATGGTTTAAAGAGATCTAACCGTGGCTATTTCTGCTGTTAGATAATAAAGTGATAAAGTAAAAATAAACGTAGCCACAAATGGGTTTATAGTTTACTATAATTTCTATAAAGTAATTAAAAAAAAATTAAATGTAAATAAAATCAATCTAGTGATATTCAACAGAACATAAAAGTCAAGATTACTGTGATTTCCTTGACTATGTATATGAGGTAACTTGTATGGCATAAACACAACACAAGGAAGAAAAGGGGAAAAAAAATTCAATGTTCAAGAGAGAGAGAATGTTAATGACAAAGCCCTAGAGAAAAAAAAATCAAGGTTTTCATTATCAAGTTCCATTCGTTGATGATTCTAAAGAAAAGAAGATGGTGTAGATGCCTTGATGGCATAAACAAAACCCAAGAGGATAATGGTTGTACGCAGTTTTTTTTATTTTTATTTTTGATATATTTCAGCACACTATTTAAAAATGATTATTTGAATTTTTATTTGTTGAAGTTGTTATGTAGATTAGAGAGTAACTAGTAGTTAAGGATTTTTTAATAAGGAATAATTATTTTTTATTTTAAATAATGATTATTTATCAGAAGAAAAAAAAATGATTCTTTGTAATAAAAATGCAACTATACAAGGGTTGGTTATTCATAAAGTATAGTAATTGTTATTTCATTAGAGGTTCTATTATACCAAACGGTGCTAATTGTGTTTACGAAGAGCTTCCTTAACCTCTCAGTTACCCTCGCTCCCTCACAATATATAATAAACAGTAGTGTAGGGAAGCAAAAGATAATAACTTGATAATTAGTAAAATAAATTTTATGTACCCACCCCCACACTAGAATGGCACAATAATTATAATCTCCCACAGAAATATACCAACAGTAAATCCCATCATCATTATAAACATAGTGCTACATTATTAAATAAGAAACTAGTAGTTTATCCACAAAAAAAAAAAAAAAACCAACAATTGTCCTTTTGTCTTCAATATAAATGGGCCCTATATATATTAGAACACCAATAGACTTGGATCCTATTCAAGTCCTTTATTTTATTTATTTATTTTTTGATGGACAAGTCCTTTATTCTTTATCCAGATACTTATTTTGTCACCCCATTTATATTGGTATTGGGTCTATAAGCACTGATGCAACATTATCTTTCATCTCTTTTCCAACGTGAGTGTAGTTATCCCCTTCCTTGTAAATGATATCTAATACTCGTGTAAGATTAAGACAACGCATAAGTAGAGGCATGGGAACAACAGTAGGTCTTATACACTCCTCATTAATGTCCTTCCATGCATTAGCAACTTGCCTGTTGAATTCATCATGGACTACTTGCTCTGAGACACCATGTTGCTTCATGTAGCATTCAACTGCTGAGGGAGCATGTCCTCTCTCTTGCTCAAACTACATACAAAGTTTTTCAAAAGAGTAAGTAGAAAGTTGGAAACACATATGAAATATACCTCTCACACTAGCTTGTGAAACTTGATAAGATTTTTTGATCGCATACCTTATGTGACTCCATGTCATCCATGAGTCTACCAATTACAGATGAAGCTGTAATAATCTTGGGGTTGCTGAAGCTCCAATCAAATGCCTCTTTTGTAACAATGTCACCCATGCCAACAAAAGAGATAGTTGTGAGCATAGGTAAACCAGAGCTTATGAGTGCAACATGCATATACTCCTCCATTGTTGGGATGTAATTTTGGTAGAACCATTTGGCTTCATCAAAGTAGGCCCGAACCAAACGTTTCATCTAAGGTTTAAACAACATGAATGAAATAAGTACATAGAATGAAAAAGTAGACAAAAAAAACATGAAAAGTTAAGTTGCTTGACGCTTACAGCATCTTTTGCATAGCTAACACGGTATGATCTTTCTTTCTTGGTGAACTCATTTTCAATTGCTTCAAATACATCAAAGAGTGCATGACAACATATTTGCATGTATTCTAGAAGTTGATCTATGCAGCTAATATCCCACCTAAAAATATCATGTACCAATTACAATAGTTAGATTGACATTATACATCATAGTCTTAACATATATATTAATTAATTCAATTTATGAACCTCTCAATTGCTTCTGTGAAGGGTTCGAGTTCTTCAAGTGTGCCATAAGCATCATATATATCATCTAGAATAGATGTCATGGAAATAGCTTTGGTTAGTATTTTTCTTGCAAGTGAATATTGGGGCTCAAAGTAGACCGAGACTATCCAAAAGTAGCATTCGACAATCCTATCTCTTGCAAAAGGTAGCTTCGTTGCAAAATCTAAATCTTTCCACCACCTACAATTTGAATATAACAATTAATATTAATTGATTGTAAGTAACCAAATATTTATAGCAAAATGTTAGGGTTGCTATAAATTTTACTACAAAAAACTAATAAATTGTTGTATCAATAATATGATTACTACTATATACCACTTCAACAATCTAATAAATGAATTTTGAGTTAATATTTTGGGTAAATTACAACTTACACACACACCTATGTATTGGTTGAAATTTAAGTTTCCTACCTGTGCTTTGAAATTTCACAGTTTAACCACTTGAGGTTAGTTTAGTTAGATTTTCTTAACCATTTCTTTTAAAAACATGGCTAAATATGTGATTTTGCTTCACTTTTATGTTTCTTTCCTCCAAAACCAAAAAAACATAAAAATACAAGATCAAATAAAATATAAAAAAAAATCTCGTGGAACACTTACTTCATAGGATTTCAAATCACAAGTAGGCAACTTAAATTTTGGTCAAACCTCAGGTGGGTAAAGTGTCAAATTTTAAACTACAGGTAGGTAACTTAAATTTCAGCCAAACTACAAGTAGGTTAATTGTAATTTGACCTTCTTTTTTTTTTAAAAAAAAAAAAAATTTTTGTAACACATTACTTTGCAAGGTTTACATAGTAAAATCTGTAGTATTCTCTTCATTATTTCCAAATTCATTCGTCCTTTGTCTTTTTGGATCATGGTTTTAGAACTAATTACCTTGTGATATAACTAAGTTCCTCTTTGTGCAATGACTGCACTAGATTGAAATCTAATATTGAAAGCTTGAGCAAAACTTTGTTATGTGAAGCATTTTGTTCATAGAAAGAAATATATTGCCGAGCCTCTAGCCGTGGTATGCCCTTGTGCAAGGGCCTTTTTAGGGAACAAGTAATTTGAGCTGCCAGCGGATTGCCTATAAGGGATGCCATGGACTTAAGGTGAGTGGTAGTGAACTCAAGGGCCTCATCAAGAATGTCTTCTCCATGCATCCTCAGATGTGTAGCTTCATAGAAGGCTAGCATGCCTTCAATGTTACTGGTCAAGCTTTCCTTGAATTGACCATCCTCATCTTTGAACTTTTTGAAAACATCTGTTTAGCAAAAACCAAATATGTTTTATAGAAAAAACAATGCTAACTTGCTATTACATGAAGAAATTAATCATACTCGGTCTTACCACATGAAACCCTAAATCCATCTTGGCGTAGTAGTCGAAAAATGAGGGAAACTTTGTAGAGATCATCAACATCAATTTTGTCCTTAAAAGTCATGTATATATGTTCTAGAGCTTCTTGGATTTCTCTTTCAAAGTGGTAAGCGACTCCGAGGCGCTGGAGTGCATCAATTAAGCCCAGCTGTTGTGAAAGATGACCCGTGGCAAAGAGCTCATTTCTCACCTCATCTTTCAGCTCTTCAACTTCATGTACTTTACGGAAATGAATATCCTACACCATGAATTTGAACAAATAATTATATTGTAACAAAAAATGCTAAAAATATTATAACTTTTACTATGAAATTTTCATAAACTGGGGTAACAAATAATATTGTTACCTTGTCCTCAGAAGTATTGCTGATGAAATGGTCACCCCAAATGCTTGGATGGAAATTTGCTATCGGGCGAACAACCTCTGATTTGGCATTTTGGGATGGAGCTACTGAGACTTCGATAGACATATTTCTTCTAAGTTCAAGGAGGAGTCTAAGTTTTGAATCATATGAAGGGATTTGTTCTCTGTGAACTTCTTGAGCGCGATGTAGAAAGCCTTAAAGGCCACGGTATTTATAAAGCAATGGAGAGAAAGGTAGGTGAGTGAGCTTCATGAAATAGATTAGAAAAGTCAGCAAAGTTCAGCTAGGAAATTTGTGCATAAGGCCACGTGCATGAGGCCAAACTCGTGCTTCCTATGAATTTAAATAAACACGTGCTTTCAATCAAATTAAGGGTGGGTTTGGATAGAGACGTTTGCGTCCACGATTTGTTTTTCACGTTTCAGACTTTTTTTTCTTCTTGCGCACAGATTTCAATAGGGGACAGGAGGTACTGTTCACCACTGTGCATGAACAGTAACCGCACTGTTCACGCACAGTGGCACACTGTTCACCACTGTTTCAGTCAATTTTTTTTAAAAAATGGGACCCGAGACACTATTCACACATTTAAAAATTATATTGCTAAAGTGTTTTCAATTTTCAGTTTTCAGCTGTATCCAAACGGACCCTAAATAAAGTGGTGCATGAGGTCACGTTAGGGGCGGCTCCACCTTATGGCCAGAGTGGTCCTGGACCACTCTGACTTGAAAATTTTCTTTTATAAATAATACTTTAAAATTTTATATTTATCTACCATTAAAAATAATTTTGGGAACACCATGAATTTTTTATGCCAATAAAATTAAATTTTGGTCTATAATTTGAGCAACTTAATAATATATTAGGGTTTTTCAAGCAAAAAGAACCATGTGCTTTTATATTCCTTTAAGCCTATATTACGACTTTACTTTTAGTTTTTGCTTCACTTGACTACTTTTCCTCAAAAACATTATAATATATATTATTGAACTAATTGGTCAAAATCACATAAATTTAGCTTTTTTATTGTACAACTACATGTCTATCAGATTGCAGAACATGCAATACTCCCAACCAGTTAATTGACCCACTTGTTCTTCAGAGTTTATGACATCGCTTCAACTTCAACTGCAGCAAAAGCTCAAAAAATAGAAGAGCAGATCAGAGAGAGAGAGAGAGAGAGAGAGAGAGATGAACATGAAAAAAAAAAGATTTTACCCAATATACCAAACCCTAGAATTCAAAGACGTTAAACAAACCAACAAATTCAAACCCAGGAAATTAAACACAATTAACAAACCAATCTTCCCCATAAAATTGAATCCATAAATCCAACCCCATAAAATTAAACACACTTAATTAGAGGAATATTCATAACAATCAATGGACAGAGAAACAATTGAGGGGGAGAGAGAGGACCGGCTTTATTTATTTATTTTTAGCAAATGTGGAACTTTTTTTTATCTATATTTATATCTATCTAAACTTTTTTTTATTTATACAAATCTATTCTACTCTACTGTTTAAGGAGCTTTTAGGATAGATATTTCGTTGGTTTAAAAGTACCACTTAAGCAGACACAAAACTGAAGGTAGGTGAGTGAGCTTCATGAAATAGATTAGAAAAGTCAGCAAAGTTCAGCTAGGAAATTCGTGCATAAGGCAACGTGCATAAGGCCAAACTCGTGCTTTCTATGACTTTAACCAAACTCGTGCTTTGTATCAAATTAACGGTGGGTTTGGATAGAGAGGTTTGCATTCACGATTTGTTTTACACGTTTCAGACTTTTTTTTCTTCTTGCGCACGGATTTCAATAGGGGACAGGAAGTATTGTTCACCACTGTTCATGAACAGTAACCGCACTGTTCACGCACAGTGGCACACTGTTCATCACTGTTTCAGCCAATTTTTTTTCAAAAAATGGGACCCGAGACACTATTCACACATTTAAAAATTATATTGCTAAAGTGTTATCAATTTTCAGTTTTCAGCTGTATCCAAACGGACCCTAAATAAAGTCATGCATGAGGTCATGTTAGGGGCGGCTCCACCTTACGGATAGAGTGGTCCTGGACCACTCTGACTTGAAAATTTTCTTTTATAAATAATACTTTAAAATTTTATATTTATCTACCATTAAAAATAATTTTGGGAGCACCTTGAATTTTTTATGCTAATAAAATTAAATTTTGGTCTATAATTTGAGCACCTCAATAATATATCAGGGTTTTTCATGCAAAAAGAACCATGTGCTTTTATATTCTTTTAAGCCTATACTACGACTTTACTTTTAGTTTTTGCTTCACTTGACTACTTTTCCTCAAAAACATTATAATATATATTATAGAACTAATTGGTCAAAATCACATAAATTTAGCTTTTTTATTGTACAACTACATGTCTATCAGATTGCAGAACATGCAATACTCCCAACCAGTTAATTGACCAACTTGTTCTTCAGAGTTTATGACATCGCTTCAACTTCAACTGCAGCAAAACCTCAAAAAATAGAAGAGCAAATCAGAGAGAAGAGAGAGAGAGAGAGAGAGAGAGAGAGAGGGAGAGATGAACAAGATAAAAAAAAAATGATTTTACCCAATATACCAAACCCTAGAATTCAAAGACGTTAAACAAACCAACAATTTCAAACCCAGGAAATTAAACACAATTAACAAACCAATCTTCCCAAAAAAATTGAATCCATAAATCCAACCCCAGAAAATTAAACCCACTTAATTAGAGGAATATTAATAACAATCAATGGACAGAGAAAAAATTGAGGGGGAGAGAGAGGACCGGCTATGTTTATTTATTTTTAGCAAATGTGGAACTTATTTTTATCTATCTAAACTTTTTTTTTTTATACCAATCTATTATACTCTACTGTTTAAGGAGCTTTTAGGATAGATATTTCGTTGGTTTAAAAGTACCGCTTAAGCAGAGACAAAACTGAAGGTAGGTGAGTAAGCTTCATGAAATAGATTAGAAAAGTCAGCAAAGTTCAGCTAGGAAATTCGTGCATAAGACAACGTGCATGATGCCAAACTCGTGCTTTCTATGACTTTAAACAAACTCGTGCTTTCTATCAAATTAAGGGTGGGTTTGGATAGAGAGGTTTGCGTCCATGATTTGTTTTCCACGTTTCAGACTTTTTTTCTTCTTGCGCATGGATTTCAATAGTGGACAGGAAGTACTGTTCACCACTGTGCATGAACAGTAACCGCACTGTTCACGCACAGTGGCGCACTGTTCATCACTGTTTCAGCCAATTTTTTTTTTTTAAAATGGGACCCGAGACACTATTCACATATTTAAAAATTATATTGCTAAAGTGTTTTCATTTTTCAGTTTTCAGCTGTATCCAAACGGACCCTAAATAAAGTCGTGCATGAGGTCACGTTAGGGGTGGCTCCACCTTATGGCTAGAGTGGTCCTGGACGACTCTGACTTGGAAATTTTCTTTTACAAATAATACATTAAAATTTTATATTTATCTACCATTAAAAATAATTTTGGGAACACCTTGAATTTTTTACGCCAATATAATTAAATTTGGGTCTATAATTTGAGCAACTTAATAATATATTAGGGTTTTTAAAGCAAAAAGAACCATGTGCTTTTATATTCTTCTAAGCCTATATTACGACTTTACTTTTCGGTTTTGCTTCACTTGACTACTTTTCCTCAAAAACATTATAATATATGTTATAGAACTAATTGGTCAAAATCACATAAATTTAGCTTTTTTATTGTACAACTACATGTCTATCAGATTGCAGAACATGCAATACTCCCAACCAGTTAATTGACCCACTTGTTCTTCAGAGTTTATGACATCGCTTCAAATTCAACTGCAGCAAAAGCTCAAAAAATAGAAGAGCAGATCAGAGAGAGAGAGAGAGAGAGAGAGATGAACATGATAAAAAAAAAAGATTTCACCCAATATACCAAACCCCTAAATTCAAAGACGTTAAACAAAGCAACAATTTCAAACCCAGGAAATTAAACACAATTAACAAACCAATCTTCCCAATAAAATTGAATCCATAAATCGAACCCCAGAAAATTAAACCCACTTAATTAGAGGAATATTGATAACAATCAATCGACAGAGAAACAATTGAGGGGGAGAGAAAGGACCGGTTTTATTTATTTATTTTTAGCAAATGTGGAACTTATTTCTATCTATATTTATATCTATCGAAACTTTTTTTATTTATACAAATCTATTCTACTCTACTGTTTAAGGAGCTTTTAGGATATATATTTCATTGGTTTAAAAGTACCTCTTATGCAGAGACAAAACTGAAGGTAGGTGAGTGAGCTTCATGAAATAGATTAGAAAAGTCAGCAAAGTTCAACTAGGAAATTCGTGCATAAGACAACGTGCATGAGGCCAAACTCGTGCTTTCTATGACTTTAAACAAACTCGTGCTTTCTATCAAATTAAGGGTGGGTTTGGATAGAGAGGTTTGCATCCACGATTTGTTTTACACTTTTCAGACTTTTTTTTCTTCTTGCGCACGGATTTCAATAGGGGACAGGAAGTACTGTTCACCACTGTTCATGAACAGTAACCGCATTGGTCACGCACAGTGGCACACTATTCATCACTGTTTCGGCCAATTTTTTTTTTTAAAAATGGGACCCGAGACACTATTCACACATTTAAAAATTATATTGCTAAAGTGTTTTCAATTTTCAGTTTTCAGCTGTATCCAAACGGACCCTAAATAAAGTTGTGCATGAGGTCAGGTTAGGGCGGGCTCCACCTTATGGATAGAGTGGTCCTGGACCACTCTGACTTGAAAATTTTCTTCTATAAATAATACTTTAAAATTTTATATTTATCTACCATTGGAAATAATTTTGGGAGCACCTTGAATTTTTTATGATAATAAAACTAAATTTTGGTCTATAATTTGAGCAACTCAGTAATATATCAGGGTTTTTCAAGCAAAAAGAACCATGCGCTTTTATATTCTTTTAAGCCTATAGTACGACTTTACTTTTAGTTTTTGCTTCACTTGACTACTTTTCCTCAAAAACATTATAATATATATTATAGAACTAATTGGTCAAAATCACATAAATTTAAGGTCCGTTTGGATAGAGCTTATTGCTGAAAACTGAAAACTGAAAACACTGTACCAAAATAATTTTTAAATGTGTGAATAGTACCGTGGGACCCATTTTTAATATTTTTTTCTGAATAAAGTACATGTGGGTCCCATGAACAGTGCAGCTACAGTGCATGAACAGTAATTTTGGTCTCCCGCACAGTGAAATAACGTGCATGAACAGTACCGGTTACTGTTCATGCACGTTGAAAAAAAAAAAAAAAAAAAACGCAGAAACTGAAAACGTAAACCCAAAACGCACTATCCAAACCGAGCTTTAGCTTTTTTATTGTACAACTTCATGTCTATCAAATTGCAGAACATGCAATACTCCCAACCAGTTAATTGACCCACTTGTTCTTCAGAGTTTATGACATCGCTTCAACTTCAATTGCAGCAAAACCTCAAAAAATAGAAGAGCAGATCAGAGAGAGAGAGAGAGTGAGAGAGAGAGAGGGAGAGATGAACAAGATAAAAAAAAAAGATTTTACCCAATATACCAAACCCTAGAATTCAAAGACGTTAAACAAACCAACAATTTCAAACCCAGGAAATTAAACACAATTAACAAACCAATCGTCCCAAAAAAATTGAATCCATAAATCCAACCCCAGAAAATTAAACCCACTTAATTAGAGGAATATTAATAACAATCAATGGACAGAGAAACAATTGAGGGGGAGAGAGAGGACCGGCTATATTTATTTATTTTTAGCAAATGTGGAACTTATTTTTATCTATCTAAACTTTTTTTTTTATATACCAATCTATTCTACTCTACTGTTTAAGGAGCATTTAGGATAGATATTTCGTTGGTTTAAAAGTACCTCTTAAGCAGAGACAAAACTGAAGGTAGGTGAGTAAGCTTCATGAAATAGTTTAGAAAAGTCAGCAAAGTTCAGCTAGGAAATTCGTGCATAAGACAACGTGCATGAGGCCAAACTCGTGCTTTCTATGACTTTAATCAAACTCGTGCTTTATATCAAATTAAGGGTGGGTTTGGATTGAGAGGTTTGCGTCCATGATTTGTTTTCCACGTTTCAGACTTTTTTTTCTTCTTGCGCACGGATTTCAATAGTGGACAGGAAGTACTGTTCACCACTGTGCATGAACAGTAACCGCACTGTTCACGCACAGTGGCGCACTGTTCATCACTGTTTCAGCCAATTTTTTTTTTAAAAAAATGAGACCCGAGACACTATTTACACATTTAAAAATTATATTGCTAAAGTGTTTTCATTTTTCAGCTGTATCCAAATGAACCCTAAATAAAGTCGTGCATGAGGTCATGTTAGGGGCGGCTCCACCTTATGGCCAGAGTGGTCCTGGACGACTCTGACTTGAAAATTTTCTTTTACAAATAATACTTTAAAATTTTATAATTATCTACCAGTAAAAATAATTTTGGGAGCACCTTGAATTTTTTTTGCTAATAAAATTAAATTTTGGTCTATAATTTGAGCAACTCAGTAATATATCAGGGTTTTTCAAGCAAAAAGAACCATGTGCTTTTATATTCTTTTAAGCCTATACTACGACTTTACTTTTAGTTTTTGCTTCACTTGACTACTTTTCCTCAAAAACATTATAATATATATTATAGAACTAATTGGTCAAAATCACATAAATTTAGCTTTTTTATTGTACAACTACATGTCTATCAGATTGCAGAACATGCAATACTCCCAACCAGTTAATTGACCCACTTGTTCTTCAGAGTTTATGACATCGCTTCAAATTCAACTGCAGCAAAAGCTCAAAAAATAGAAGAGCAGATCAGAGAGAGAGAGAGAGAGAGAGAGAGAGAGAGGGAGAGATGAACAAGATAAAAAAAAAATGATTTTACCCAATATACCAAACCCTAGATTTCAAAGACGTTAAACAAACCAACAATTTCAAACCCAGGAAATTAAACACAATTAACAAACCAATCTTCCCAAAAAAATTGAATCCATAAATCCAACCCCAGAAAATTAAACCCACTTAATTAGAGGAATATTAATAACAATCAATGGACAGAGAAACAATTGAGGGGGAGAGAGAGGACCAGCTATATTTATTCATTTTTAGCAAATGTGGAACTTATTTTTATCTATCTAAACTTTTTTTTTTTATACCAATCTATTATACTCTACTGTTTCAGGAGCTTTTAGGATAGATATTTCGTTGGTTTAAAAGTACCTCTTAAGCAGAGACAAAACTGAAGGTAGGTGAGTAAGCTTCATGAAATAGTTTAGAAAAGTCAGCAAAGTTCAGCTAGGAAATTCGTGCATAAGACAACGTGCATGAGGCCAAACTCGTGCTTTCTATGACTTTAATCAAACTCGTGCTTTATATCAAATTAAGGGTGGGTTTGGATTGAGAGGTTTGCGTCCATGATTTGTTTTCCACGTTTCAGACTTTTTTTTCTTCTTGCGCACGGATTTCAATAGTGGACAGGAAGTACTGTTCACCACTGTGCATGAACAGTAACCGCACTGTTCACGCACAGTGGCGCACTGTTCATCACTGTTTCAGCCAATTTTTTTTTTTTAAAAAATGGGACCCAAGACACTATTCACATATTTAAAAATTATATTGGTAAAGTGTTTTCATTTTTCAATTTTCAGCTGTATCCAAACGGACCCTAAATAAAGTCGTGCATGAGGTCACGTTAGGGGCGGCTCCACCTTATGGCCAGAGTGGTCCTGGACGACTCTGACTTGAAAATTTTCTTTTACAAATAATACTTTAAAATTTTATATTTACCTACCATTAAAAATAATTTTAGGAACACCCTGAATTTTTTACGCCAATAAAATTAAATTTTGGTCTATAATTTGAGCAACTTAATAATATATTAGTGTTTTTAAAGCAAAAAGAACCATATGCTTTTATATTCTTCTAAGCCTATATGACGACTTTACTTTTCGGTTTTGCTTCACTTGACTACTTTTCCTCAAAAACACTATAATATATGTTATAGAACTAATTGGTCAAAATCACATAAATTTAGCTTTTTTATTGTACGACTACATGTCTATCAGATTGCAGAACATGCAATACTCCCAACCAGTTAATTGACCCACTTGTTCTTCAGAGTTTATGACATCGCTTCAAATTCAACTGCAGCAAAAGCTCAAAAAATAGAAGAGCAGATCAGAGAGAGAGAGAAAGAGAGAGAGAGATGAACATGATAAAAAAAAAGATTTTACCCAATATAACAAACCCCAAAATTCAAAGACGTTAAACAAAGCAACAATTTCAAACCCAGGAAATTAAACACAATTAACAAACCAATCTTCCCAATAAAATTGAATCCATAAATCGAACCCTAGAAAATTAAACCCACTTAATTAGAGGAATATTGATAACAATCAATCGACAGAGAAACAATTGAGGGGGAGAGAGAGGACCGGTTTTATTTATTTATTTTTAGCAAATGTGGAACTTATTTCTATCTATATTTATATCTATCGAAACTTTTTTTTTTTATACAAATCTATTCTACTCGACTGTTTAAGGAGCTTTTAGGATATATATTTCATTGGTTTAAAAGTACCTCTTAAGCAGAGACAAAACTGAAGGTAGGTGAGTGAGCTTCATGAAATAGATTAGAAAAGTCAGCAAAGTTCAGCTAGGAAATTCGTGCATAAGACAACGTGCATGTGGCCAAACTCGTGCTTTCTATGACTTTAAACAAACTCGTGCTTTCTATCAAATTAAGGGTGGGTTTGGATAGAGAGGTTTGCGTCCATGATTTGTTTTACACGTTTCAGACTTTTTTTTCTTCTTGTGCACGGATTTCAATAGTGGACAGGAAGTACTGTTCACCACTGTGCATGAACAGTAACCGCACTGTTCACGCACAGTGGCGCACTGTTCATCACTGTTTCAGCCAATTTTTTTTTTTTTAAAAATGAGACCCGAGACACTATTTACACATTTAAAAATTATATTGCTAAAGTGTTTTCATTTTTCAGTTTTCAGCTGTATCCAAATGAACCCTAAATAAAGTCGTGCATGAGGTCATGTTAGGGGCGGCTCCACCTTATGGCCAGAGTGGTCCTGGACGACTCTGACTTGAAAATTTTCTTTTACAAATAATACTTTAAAATTTTATAATTATCTACCAGTAAAAATAATTTTGGGAGCACCTTGAATTTTTTTTGCTAATAAAATTAAATTTTGGTCTATAATTTGAGCAACTCAGTAATATATCAGGGTTTTTCAAGCAAAAAGAACCATGTGCTTTTATATTCTTTTAAGCCTATACTACGACTTTACTTTTAGTTTTTGCTTCACTTGACTACTTTTCCTCAAAAACATTATAATATATATTATAGAACTAATTGGTCAAAATCACATAAATTTAGCTTTTTTATTGTACAACTACATGTCTATCAGATTGCAGAACATGCAATACTCCCAACCAGTTAATTGACCCACTTGTTCTTCAGAGTTTATGACATCGCTTCAACTTCAACTGCAGCAAAACCTCAAAAAATAGAAGAGCAGATCAGAGAGAGAGAGAGAGAGAGAGAGAGAGAGGGAGAGATGAACAAGATAAAAAAAAAAATGATTTTACCCAATATACCAAACCCTAGATTTCAAAGACGTTAAACAAACCAACAATTTCAAACCCAGGAAATTAAACACAATTAACAAACCAATCTTCCCAAAAAAATTGAATCCATAAATCCAACCCCAGAAAATTAAACCCACTTAATTAGAGGAATATTAATAACAATCAATGGACAGAGAAACAATTGAGGGGGAGAGAGAGGACCGGCTATATTTATTTATTTTTAGCAAATGTGGAACTTATTTTTATCTATCTAAACTTTTTTTTTTTTATACCAATCTATTATACTCTACTGTTTCAGGAGCTTTTAGGATAGATATTTCGTTGGTTTAAAAGTACCTCTTAAGCAGAGACAAAACTGAAGGTAGGTGAGTAAGCTTCATGAAATAGTTTAGAAAAGTCAGCAAAGTTCAGCTAGGAAATTCGTGCATAAGACAACGTGCATGAGGCCAAACTCGTGCTTTCTATGACTTTAATCAAACTCGTGCTTTATATCAAATTAAGGGTGGGTTTGGATTGAGAGGTTTGCGTCCATGATTTGTTTTCCACGTTTCAGACTTTTTTTTCTTCTTGCGCACGGATTTCAATAGTGGACAGGAAGTACTGTTCACCACTGTGCATGAACAGTAACCGCACTGTTCACGCACAGTGGCGCACTGTTCATCACTGTTTCAGCCAATTTTTTTTTAAAAAAAATGAGACCCGAGACACTATTTACACATTTAAAAATTATATTGCTAAAGTGTTTTCATTTTTCAGTTTTCTGCTGTATCCAAATGAACCCTAAATAAAGTCGTGCATGAGGTCACGTTAGGGGCGGCTCCACCTTATGGCCAGAGTGGTCCTGGACGACTCTGACTTGAAAATTTTCTTTTACAAATAATACTTTAAAATTTTATAATTATCTACCAGTAAAAATAATTTTGGGAGCACCTTGAATTTTTTTTGCTAATAAAATTAAATTTTGGTCTATAATTTGAGCAACTCATAATATATCAGGGTTTTTCAAGCAAAAAGAACCATGTGCTTTTATATTCTTTTAAGCCTATACTACGACTTTACTTTTAGTTTTTGCTTCACTTGACTACTTTTCCTCAAAAACATTATAATATATATTATAGAACTAATTGGTCAAAATCACATAAATTTAGCTTTTTCATTGTACAACTACATGTCTATCAGATTGCAGAACATGCAATACTCCCAACCAGTTAATTGACCCACTTGTTCTTCAGAGTTTATGACATCGCTTCAACTTCAACTGCAGCAAAACCTCAAAAAATAGAAGAGCAGATCAGAGAGAGAGAGAGAGAGAGAGAGAGAGAGAGAGAGAGAGGGAGAGATGAACAAGATAAAAAAAAATGATTTTACCCAATATACCAAACCCTAGATTTCAAAGACGTTAAACAAACCAACAATTTCAAACCCAGGAAATTAAACACAATTAACAAACCAATCTTCCCAAAAAAATTGAATCCATAAATCCAACCCCAGAAAATTAAACCCACTTAATTAGAGGAATATTAATAACAATCAATGGACAGAGAAACAATTGAGGGGGAGAGAGAGGACCAGCTATATTTATTCATTTTTAGCAAATGTGGAACTTATTTTTATCTATCTAAACTTTTTTTTTTTTATACCAATCTATTATACTCTACTGTTTCAGGAGCTTTTAGGATAGATATTTCGTTGGTTTAAAAGTACCTCTTAAGCAGAGACAAAACTGAAGGTAGGTGAGTAAGCTTCATGAAATAGTTTAGAAAAGTCAGCAAAGTTCAGCTAGGAAATTCGTGCATAAGACAACGTGCATGAGGCCAAACTCGTGCTTTCTATGACTTTAATCAAACTCGTGCTTTATATCAAATTAAGGGTGGGTTTGGATTGAGAGGTTTGCGTCCATGATTTGTTTTCCACGTTTCAGACTTTTTTTTCTTCTTGCGCACGGATTTCAATAGTGGACAGGAAGTACTGTTCACCACTGTGCATGAACAGTAACCGCACTGTTCACGCACAGTGGCGCACTGTTCATCACTGTTTCAGCCAATTTTTTTTTTTTTAAAATGGGACCCGAGACACTATTCACATATTTAAAAATTATATTGGTAAAGTGTTTTCATTTTTCAATTTTCAGCTGTATCCAAACGGACCCTAAATAAAGTCGTGCATGAGGTCACGTTAGGGGCGGCTCCACCTTATGGCCAGAGTGGTCCTGGACGACTCTGACTTGAAAATTTTCTTTTACAAATAATACTTTAAAATTTTATATTTACCTACCATTAAAAATAATTTTAGGAACACCCTGAATTTTTTACGCCAATAAAATTAAATTTTGGTCTATAATTTGAGCAACTTAATAATATATTAGGGTTTTTAAAGCAAAAAGAACCATATGCTTTTATATTCTTCTAAGCCTATATTACGACTTTACTTTTCGGTTTTGCTTCACTTGACTACTTTTCCTCAAAAACACTATAATATATGTTATAGAACTAATTGGTCAAAATCAAATAAATTTAGCTTTTTTATTGTACGACTACATGTCTATCAGATTGCAGAACATGCAATACTCCCAACCAGTTAATTGACCCACTTGTTCTTCAGAGTTTATGACATCGCTTCAAATTCAACTGCAGCAAAAGCTCAAAAAATAGAAGAGCAGATCAGAGAGAGAGAGAGAGAGAGAGAAAGAGAGATGACCATGATAAAAAAAAAGATTTTACCCAATATACCAAACCCCAAAATTCAAAGACGTTAAACAAAGCAAAAATTTCAAACCCAGGAAATTAAACACAATTAACAAACCAATCTTCCCAATAAAATTGAATCCATAAATCGAACCCTAGAAAATTAAACCCACTTAATTAAAGGAATATTGATAACAATCAATCGACAGAGAAACAATTGAGGGGGAGAGAGAGGACCGGTTTTATTTATTTATTTTTAGCAAATGTGGAACTTATTTCTATCTATATTTATATCTATCGAAACTTTTTTTTTTTTATACAAATCTATTCTACTCGACTGTTTAAGGAGCTTTTAGGATATATATTTCATTGGTTTAAAAGTACCTCTTAAGCAGAGACAAAACTGAAGTTAGGTGAGTGAGCTTCATGAAATAGATTAGAAAAGTCAGCAAAGTTCAGCTAGGAAATTCGTGCATAAGACAACGTGCATGAGGCCAAACTCGTGCTTTCTATGACTTTAATCAAACTCGTGCTTTATATCAAATTAAGGGTGGGTTTGGATTGAGAGGTTTGCGTCCATGATTTGTTTTCCACGTTTCAGACTTTTTTTTCTTCTTGCGCACGGATTTCAATAGTGGACAGGAAGTACTGTTCACCACTGTGCATGAACAGTAACCGCACTGTTCACGCACAGTGGCGCACTGTTCATCACTGTTTCAGCCAATTTTTTTTTTAAAAAAATGAGACCCGAGACACTATTTACACATTTAAAAATTATATTGCTAAAGTGTTTTCATTTTTCAGTTTTCTGCTGTATCCAAATGAACCCTAAATAAAGTCGTGCATGAGGTCACGTTAGGGGCGGCTCCACCTTATGGCCAGAGTGGTCCTGGACGACTCTGACTTGAAAATTTTCTTTTACAAATAATACTTTAAAATTTTATAATTATCTACCAGTAAAAATAATTTTGGGAGCACCTTGAATTTTTTTGCTAATAAAATTAAATTTTGGTCTATAATTTGAGCAACTCAGTAATATATCAGGGTTTTTCAAGCAAAAAGAACCATGTGCTTTTATATTCTTTTAAGCCTATACTACGACTTTACTTTTAGTTTTGCTTCACTTGACTACTTTTCCTCAAAAACATTATAATATATATTATAGAACTAATTGGTCAAAATCACATAAATTTAGCTTTTTCATTGTACAACTACATGTCTATCAGATTGCAGAACATGCAATACTCCCAACCAGTTAATTGACCCACTTGTTCTTCAGAGTTTATGACATCGCTTCAACTTCAACTGCAGCAAAACCTCAAAAAATAGAAGAGCAGATCAGAGAGAGAGAGAGAGAGAGAGAGAGAGAGAGAGAGAGGGAGAGATGAACAAGATAAAAAAAATGATTTTACCCAATATACCAAACCCTAGATTTCAAAGACGTTAAACAAACCAACAATTTCAAACCCAGGAAATTAAACACAATTAACAAACCAATCTTCCCAAAAAAATTGAATCCATAAATCCAACCCCAGAAAATTAAACCCACGTAATTAGAGGAATATTAATAACAATCAATGGACAGAGAAACAATTGAGGGGGAGAGAGAGGACCAGCTATTTATTTATTATTTTTAGCAAATGTGGAACTTATTTTTATCTATCTAAACTTTTTTTTTTTATACCAATCTATTCTACTCTACTGTTTCAGGAGCTTTTAGGATAGATATTTCGTTGGTTTAAAAGTACCTCTTAAGCAGAGACAAAACTGAAGGTAGGTGAGTAAGCTTCATGAAATAGTTTAGAAAAGTCAGCAAAGTTCAGCTAGGAAATTCGTGCATAAGACAACGTGCATGAGGCCAAACTCGTGCTTTCTATGACTTTAATCAAACTCGTGCTTTATATCAAATTAAGGGTGGGTTTGGATTGAGAGGTTTGCGTCCATGATTTGTTTTCCACGTTTCAGACTTTTTTTTCTTCTTGCGCACGGATTTCAATAGTGGACAGGAAGTACTGTTCACCACTGTGCATGAACAGTAACCGCACTGTTCACGCACAGTGGCGCACTGTTCATCACTGTTTCAGCCAATTTTTTTTTTTTTTTTAAATGGGACCCGAGACACTATTCACATATTTAAAAATTATATTGGTAAAGTGTTTTCATTTTTCAATTTTCAGCTGTATCCAAACGGACCCTAAATAAAGTCGTGCATGAGGTCACGTTAGGGGCGGCTCCACCTTATGGCCAGAGTGGTCCTGGACGACTCTGACTTGAAAATTTTCTTTTACAAATAATACTTTAAAATTTTATATTTATCTACCATTAAAAATAATTTTAGGAACACCCTGAATTTTTTACGCCAATAAAATTAAATTTTGGTCTATAATTTGAGCAACTTAATAATATATTAGGGTTTTAAAGCAAAAAGAACCATATGCTTTTATATTCTTCTAAGCCTATATTACGACTTTACTTTTCGGTTTTGCTTCACTTGACTACTTTTCCTCAAAAACACTATAATATATGTTATAGAACTAATTGGTCAAAATCAATAAATTTAGCTTTTTTATTGTACAACTACATGTCTATCAGATTGCAGAACATGCAATACTCCCAACCAGTTAATTGACCCACTTGTTCTTCAGAGTTTATGACATCGCTTCAAATTCAACTGCAGCAAAAGCTCAAAAAATAGAAGAGCAGATCAGAGAGAGAGAGAGAGAGAGAAAGAGAGATGACCATGATAAAAAAAAAGATTTTACCCAATATACCAAACCCCAAAATTCAAAGACGTTAAACAAAGCAAAAATTTCAAACCCAGGAAATTAAACACAATTAACAAACCAATCTTCCCAATAAAATTGAATCCATAAATCGAACCCCAGAAAATTAAACCCACTTAATTAGAGGGATATTGATACCAATCAATCGACAGAGAAACAATTGAGGGGGAGAGAGAGGACCGGTTTTATTTATTTATTTTTAGCAAATGTGGAACTTATTTCTATCTTTATTTATATCTATCGAAACTTTTTTTTTTATACAAATCTATTCTACTCGACTGTTTAAGGAGCTTTTAGGATATATATTTCATTGGTTTAAAAGTACCTCTTAAGCAGAGACAAAACTGAAGGTAGGTGAGTGAGCTTCATGAAATAGATTAGAAAAGTCAGCAAAGTTCAGCTAGGAAATTCGTGCATAAGACAACGTGCATGAGGCCAAACTCGTGCTTTCTATGACTTTAAACAAACTCGTGCTTTCTATCAAATTAAGGGTGGGTTTGGATAGAGATGTTTGCGTCCATGATTTGTTTTACACGTTTCAGACTTTTTTTTCTTCTTGTGCACGGATTTCAATAGTGGACAGGAAGTACTGTTCACCACTGTGCATGAACAGTAACCGCACTGTTCACGCACAGTGACGCACTGTTCATCACTGTTTCAGCCAATTTTTTTTAAAAAATGTGACCCGAGACACTATTCACACATTTAAAAATTATATTGCTAAAGTGTTTTCATTTTTCAATTTTCAGCTGTATCCAAACGGATCCTAATATAAAGTCGTGCATGAGGTCACGTTATGGGCGGCTCCACCTTATGGCCAGAGTGGTCCTGGACCACTCTGACTTGAAAATTTTCTTTTATAAATAATACTTTAAAATGTTTTATTTATCTACCATTAAAAATAATTTTCGGAACACTCTGAATTTTTTATGCCAATAAAATTAAATTTTGGTCTACAATTTGAGCAACTTAATAATATATTAGGGTTTTTCAAGCAAAAAGAACCATGTGCTTTTATATTCTTCTAAGCCTATATTACGACTTTACTTTTCGGTTTTGCTTCACTTGACTACTTTTCCTCAAAAACATTATAATATATATTATAGAACTAATTGGTCAAAATCACATAAATTTAGCTTTTTTATTGTACAACTTCATGTCTATCAGATTGCAGAACATGCAATACTCCCAACCAGTTAATTGACCCACTTGTTCTTCGGAATTTATGACATCGCTTCAAATTCAACTGTAGCAAAAGCTCAAAAAATAGAAGAGCAGATCAGAGAGAGAGAGAGAGAGAGAGAGAGAGAGATGAACATGATAAAAAAAAAGATTTTACCCAATATACCAAACCCTAAAATTCAAAGACGTTAAACAAACCAACAATTTCAAACCCAGGAAATTAAACACAATTAACAAACCAATCTTCCCAATAAAATTGAATCCATAAATCCAACCCCAGAAAATTAAACCCACTTAATTAGAGGAATATTAATAACAATCAATCGATAGAGAAACAATTGAGGGGGGGAGAGAGGACCGGTTTTATTTATTTATTTTTAGCAAATGGGGAACTTATTTCTATCTATATTTATATTTATCGAAACTTTTTTTTTATATACAAATCTATTCTACTCTACTGTTTAAGGAGCGTTTAGGATATATATTTTGTTGTTTTGAAAGTACCTCTTAAGCAGAGACAAAACTGAAGGTAGGTGAGTGAGCTTCATGAAATAGATTAGAAAAGTCAACAAAGTTCAGCTAGGAAATTCGTGCATAAGGCAACGTGCATGAGGCCAAACTCGTGCTTTCTATGACTTTAAACAAACTCGTGCTTTCTATCAAATTAAGGGTGGGTTTGGATAGAGAGGTTTGCATCCACGATTTGTTTTACATGTTTCAGACTTTTTTTTTCTTCTTGCGCTCGGATTTCAATAGGGGACAGGAAGTACTGTTCACCAAAGTGCATGAACAGTAACCGCACTGTTCATCACTGTTTCAGCCAATTTTTTTTTTAAAAATGGGACCCGAGACACTATTCACACATTTAAAAATTATATTGCTAAAGTGTTTTCAATTTTCAGTTTTCAGCTATATCCAAACGGACCCTAAATAAAGTCGTGCATGAGGTCATGTTAGGGGCGGCTCCACCTTATGGCTAGAGTGGTCCTGGACCACTCTGACTTGAAAATTTTCTTTTATAAATAATACTTTAAAATTTTATATTTATCTACAATTAAAAATAATTTTGGGAGCACCTTGAATTTTTTATGCTAATAAAATTAAATTTTGGTCTATAATTTGAGCAACTCAATAATATATCAGGGCTTTTCAAGCAAAAAGAACCATGTGCTTTTATATTCTTTTAAGCCTATATTACGACTTTACTTTTAGTTTTTGCTTCACTTGACTACTTTTCCTCAAAAACATTATAATATATATTATAGAACTAATTGGTCAAAATCACATAAATTTAGCTTTTTTATTGTACAACTACATGTCTATTAGATTGCAGAACATGCAATACTCCCAACCAGTTAATTGACCCACTTGTTCTTCGGAGTTTATGACATCGCTTCAACTTCAACTGCAGCAAAACCTCAAAAAATAGAAGAGCAGATCAGAGAGAGAGAGAGAGAGAGAGAGAGAGGGAGAGATGAACAAGATTAAAAAAAAATGATTTTACCCAATATACCAAACCCTAGAATTCAAAGACGTTAAACAAACCAACAATTTCAAACCCAGGAAATTAAACACAATTAACAAACCAATCTTCCCAAAAAAATTGAATCCATAAATCCAACCCCAGAAAATTAAACCTACTTAATTAGAGGAATATTAATAACAATCAATGGACAGAGAAGCAATTGAGGGGGAGAGAGAGGACCGGCTATATTTATTTATTTTTAGCAAATGTGGAACTTATTTTTATCTATCTAAACTTTTTTTTTTTATACCAATCTATTCTACTCTACTGTTTAAGGAGCTTTTAGGATAGATATTTCGTTGGTTTAAAAGTACCTCTTAAGCAGAGACAAAACTGAAGGTAGGTGAGTGAGCTTCATGAAATAGATTAGAAAAGTCAGCAAAGTTCAACTAGGAAATTCATGCATAAGGCAACGTGCATGAGGCCAAACTCGTGCTTTCTGTGACTTTAAACAAACTCGTGCTTTCTATCAAATCAAGGGTGGGTTTGGATAGAGAGGTTTGCGTCCATGATTTGTTTTACACGTTTCAGACTTTTTTTTCTTCTTGGGCACAGATTTCAATAGTGGACAGGAAGTACTGTTCACCACTGTGCATGAACAGTAACCGCACTGTTCACGCACAGTGGCGCACTGTTCATCACTGTTTCAGGCAATTTTTTTTAAAAAATGGGACCCGAGACACTATTCACCCATTTAAAAATTATATTGCTAAAGTGTTTTCATTTTTCAGTTTTCAGCTGTATCCAAACGGACCCTAAATAAAGTCGTGCATGAGATCACGATAGGGGCGGCTCCACCTTATGGCCAGAGTGGTCCTGGACCACTCTGACTTGAAAATTTTCTTTTATAAATAATACTTTAAAATTTTATATTTATCTACAATTAAAAATAATTTTCGGAACACCCTGAATTTTTTATGCCAATAAAATTAAATTTTGGTCTATAATTTGGGCAACTTAATAATATATTAGGGTTTTTCAAGAAAAAAGAACCATGTGTTTTTATATTCTTCTAAGCCTATATTACGACTTTACTTTTCGGTTTTGCTTCACTTGACTACTTTTCCTCAAAAACATTATAATATATATTATAGAACTAATTGGTTAAAATCACATAAATTTAGCTTTTTTATTGTACAACTACATGTCTATCAGATTGCAGAACATGCAATACTCCCAACCAGTTAATTGACCCACATTTTGTTCAGAGTTTATGACATCGCTTCAAATTCAACAGCAGCAAAAGCTCAAAAAATAGAAGAGCAGATCAGAGAGAGAGAGAGAGAGAGAGGGAGAGATGAACATGATAAAAAAAAAAAGATTTTACCCAATATACCAAACCCTAAAATTCAAAGAAGTTAAACAAACCAACAATTTCAAACCCAGGAAATTAAACACAATTAACAAACCAATCTTCCCAATAAAATTGAATCCATAAATCCAACCCCAGAAAATTAAACCTACTTAATTAGAGGAATATTAATAACAATCAATCGACAGGGAAACAATTGAGGGGGAGAGAGAGGACCGACTTTATTTATTTATTTTTAGCAAATGTGGAACTTATTTTTATCTATATTTATATCTATTTAAACTTTTTTTTTTTATACAAATCTTTTCTACTCTACTGTTTAAGGAGCTTTTAGGATAGATATTTCGTTGGTTTAAACGTACCTCTTAAGCAGAGACAAAACTGAAGGTAGGTGAGTGAGCTTCATGAAATAGATTAGAAAAGTCAGCAAAGTTCAACTAGGAAATTCGTGCATAAGGCAACGTGCATGAGGCCAAACTCGTGCTTTCTGTGACTTTAAACAAACTCGTGCTTTCTATCAAATTAAGGGTGGTTTGGATAGAGAGGTTTGCGTCCACGATTTGTTTTTCTCGTTACAGACTTTTTTTTTTTCCTGCACAAGGATTTCAACATGGGACAGGAGGTACTGCTCACCACTGAGCCTGAATAGTAACCGCACTGTTCACGCACAGTGGCTCACTGTTCACCACTGTTTTAGCCAATTTTTTATTATTAAAAATGGGACTAGAGACACTATTCACACATTTAAAAATTATTTTGCTACAATGTTTTCAATTTTCAGTTTTTAGTTGTATCCAAACGGACCCTAAATAAAGTCGTGCATGAGGCCACGTTAGGGGCGGCTCCACCTTTTGGCCAGAGTGGTCCCGGACCACTCTGACTTGAAATTTTTTTTTATATACATAATACTTTTAAATTTTATATTTAGCTACCTTTAAAAATAATTTTGGGAACACCCTGAATTTTTTATGCCAATAAAATTAAATTTTGGTCTACAATTTGAGCAACTTAATAATATAATAGGGTTTTTAAAGCAAAAAGAACCATATGCTTTTATATTCTTTTAAGCCTATATTACGACTTTACTTTTAGTTTTTGCTTCACTTGACTACTTTTCCTTAAAAACATTATAATATATATTATACAACTAATTGGTCAAAATCACATAAATTTAGCTTTTTTATTGTACAACTACATGTCTATCAGATTGCAGAACATGCAATACTCCTAACCAGTTAATTGACCCACTTGTTCTTCAGAGTTTACGACATCGCTTCAACTTCAACTGCAGCAAAACCTCAAAAAATAGAAGAGCAGATCAGAGAGAGAGAGAGAGAGAGATGAACATGATTAAAAAAATGATTTTTCCTAGTATACCAAACCCTAGAATTCAAAGACGTTAAACAAACCAACAATTTCAAACCTAGGAAATTAAACACAATGAACTAACCAATCTTCCCAATAAAATTGTATCCATAAATCCAAACCCCAGAAAATTAAACCCACTTAATTAGAGGAATATTCATAACAGTCAATGGACAGAGAAACAATTGAGGGGTAGAGAGAGGACCGGCTTTACTTATTTATTTTTAGCTAATGTGGAATTTATTTTTATCTATATTTATATCAATCTACACTTTTTTTTTTAAAACAAATCTATTCTACTCTACTGTTTAAGGAGCTTTTAGGATAGATATTTCGTTGGTTTAAAAGTACCTCTACTTTTGAGAAATTATACGGTTCACAACGTCATTTATCCACCATTTCACTAAAATACTCTCATTTGTTTAAAATTGCGGATTCAGTTAAACTAATTCTTTTATTATCATAAGCTGACTCATCAATTTTAAATAAGTGAAAGCCTTTTAGTGAAATGGTGGACAAGTGTGATCCACCATGAGAACGGTATAATTTCTCTTAATTGGTTTTAAACTTCAAACTAAGTTTCAAATTTATTTGGACAACATTCGACAATTTTATTTATTTTTTACAATTTTGAGCAAAATAAAATCCAAATTTTAGGATTTTAGAATCCTTTACTAATAGCCTACTAACCACAAATAACTTCTCCTAAACTCAACCTACCAAGCACGATTTAAAAAAAAAAAACTGACGTTATGGTTTTTTTTTTCCTCATAAAAGTTTGCCCATTATTTAGTAACAATTTGTCATTGATTTTATAATTTCATCTTTATAAACAACTTCCCCCAAGTATCTTCTTCTTCTTCTTTTTTCTTCAAATTTACGTTTGTAATAATTGCTTTCCTTCCCATTTACTTTGTATTTTGCAACTATATTCTAGCACAATTAATTCTCTATTTTCTGTATAGCAATGAGGAGGGTGAAGTTAAATTAAATGCAAGAGAATTTAATACGTAGACCATTCTGCGAACAAATGGTATCTTCCTAAATTCTTGGTTGAAAATTTCATTAATAATGTAACATAATGAAAATCGTGTTCTTTTGACTCAAACATAAATTTTTTGCATTTTAATTGAAAGATTCTCTATGGGACGCTAGTAGTCAAGTACACAACTACTACACTCTAGATGTAACAACCGTGTAAAAAAAAAAAAGAAAGTAATTTGGCAAAGGAGAATTATTCGTTATTGGTATGGTGCTACATAGTAATTTCCTTTTTCTTTTATGAACTTTTGGTGATATTAGGTTCACTTTAAAAGATTCTTTCTCATCCAATGTCAAGCTAAAGAAAATTTCAGAGGCATAGTGATTGGGAGGCATATCACCAGGGGATATCAGCCTATCACACAAGCTCTAAGGAAATTTTTAGCCGCGAAGGCCAATTAAAACTAAACGAGCAAAAAGTGAATTTCATCCATTGGGTTTCCGCTACCAGTGGCCTTGACAACCAAGGTAGGGCGGTCGGGAGAATGGTGCCATAGAAGAGAAGGAGGAGGTAAGCATAGAGAGAGAAGGTGAAAGCGTATAAAGCAATGGAGAGAAAGGTAGGTGAGTGAGCTTCATGAAATAGATTAGAAAAGTCCGCAAAGTTCAGCTAGGAAATTCGTGCATAAGGCCACGTGCATGAGGCCAAACTCGTGCTTTCTATGACTTCAAATAAACTTGTGCTTTCTATCAAATTAAGGGTGGTTTGGATAGAGAGGTTTGCGTCCACGATTTGTTTTTCTCGTTACAGACTTTTTTTTTTCCTGCACAAGGATTTCAACATGGGACAGGAGGTACTGCTCACCACTGAGCCTGAATAGTAACCGCACTGTTCACGCACAGTGGCGCACTGTTCACCACTGTTTTAGCCAATTTTTTATTATTAAAAATGGGACTAGAGACACTATTCACACATTTAAAAATTATTTTGCTACAATGTTTTCAATTTTCAGTTTTTAGTTGTATCCAAACGGACCCTAAATAAAGTCGTGCATGAGGCCACGTTAGGGGCGGCTCCACCTTTTGGCCAAAGTGGTCCCGGACCACTCTGACTTGAAATTTTTTTTTATATACATAATACTTTTAAATTTTATATTTAGCTACCTTTAAAAATAATTTTGGGAACACCCTCAATTTTTTATGCCAATAAAATTAAATTTTGGTCTACAATTTGAGCAACTTAATAATATAATAGGGTTTTTAAAGCAAAAAGAACCATATGCTTTTATATTCATTTAAGCCTATATTACGACTTTACTTTTAGTTTTTGCTTCACTTGACTACTTTTCCTTAAAAACATTATAATATATATTATACAACTAATTGGTCAAAATCACATAAATTTAGCTTTTTTATTGTACAACTACATGTTTATCAGATTGCAGAACATGCAATACTCCCAACCAGTTAATTGACCCACTTGTTCTTCAGAGTTTACGACATCGCTTCAACTTCAACTGCAGCAAAACCTCAAAAAATAGAAGAGCAGATCAGAGAGAGAGAGAGAGATGAACATGATTAAAAAATGATTTTTCCCAGTATACCAAACCCTAGAATTCAAAGACGTTAAACAAACCAACAATTTCAAACCTAGGAAATTAAACACAATGAACTAACCAATCTTCCCAATAAAATTGTATCCATAAATCCAAACCCCAGAAAATTAAACCCACTTAATTAGTGGAATATTCATAACAGTCAATGGACAGAGAAACAATTGAGGGGTAGAGAGAGGACCGGCTTTACTTATTTATTTTTAGCTAATGTGGAATTTATTTTTATCTATATTTATATCAATCTACACTTTTTTTATACAAATCTATTCTACTCTACTGTTTAAGGAGCTTTTAGGATAGATATTTCGTTGGGTTTAAAAGTACCTCTACTTTTGAGAAATTATACGGTTCACAACGTCATTTATCCACCATTTCACTAAAATACTCCCATTTGTTTAAAATTGCAGATTCAGTTAAACTAATTCTTTTATTATCATAAGCTGACTCATCAATTTTAAACAAGTGAAAGTCTTTTAGTGAAATGATGGACAAGTGTGATCCACCATGAGAACGGTATAATTTCTCTTAATTGGTTTTTAAAATTCAAACTAAGTTTCAAATTTATTTGGACAACATTCAACAATTTTATTTATTTTTTACAATTTTGAGCAAAATAAAATCCAAAATTTTAGGATTTTAGAACCCTTTACTAATAGCCTACTAACCACAAATAACTTCTCCCAAACTCAACCTATCAAGCACGATGTTTTTTTAAATAAATAATAAAAAAAAACCGACCGTTAGGGGTTTTTTTTTTCCTCATAAAAGTTTGCCTATTATTTAGAAGCAATTTCTCATTGAGTTTATAATTTGATCTTTATAAACAACTTCCCCCAAGTATCTTCTTTTTCTTCTTCTTTTTTTTCTTCAAAATTTACGTTTGTAATAATTGCTTTCCTTCTCATTTTACTTTGTATTTTGCAACTATATTCTAGCACAATTAATTCTCTATTTTCTGTATAGCAATGAGGAGGGTGAAGTTAAATTAAATGCAAAAGAATTTAATACATAGACAATTCTTTGAACAAAAGGTATCTTCGTAAATTCTTGGTTGAAAATTTCATTAATAATGTAACATAATGAAAATCGTTTCTTTTGACTCAAACATAAAATTTTTGCATTTTAATTGTAAGATTATCTTTGGGACGCTAGTAGTCAAGTACACAACTACTACACTCTAGATGTAACAACCGTGTGAAAAAAAAAGAAAAGAAAGTAATTTGGCAAAGGAGAATTATTCGTTATTGGTATGATGCTACGTAGTAATTTCCTTTTTCTTTTATGAACTTTTGGTGATATTAGAGTCACTTTAAAAGATTCTTTCTCATCCAATGTCAAGCTAAAGAAAATTTCAGAGGCATAGTGATTGGAAGGCATATCACCAAGGGATATCAGCCTATCACACAAGCTCTAAGGAAATTTTTAACCGCGAAGGCCAATTAAAACTAAATGAGCAAAAAGTGAATTTCATCCATTGGGTTTCCGCTACCAGTGGCCTTGACAACCAAGGTAGGGCGGTCGAGAGAATGGTGCCATAGAAGAGAAGGAGGAGGTAAGCTTAGAGAGAGAAGGTGAAAGTGTATAATTTTTTTCCGCTAAATGTATATGTGTATGAAGCTTCCTCTTGGAGACTCGAACCAAACTTTTAATAAATAATATAAACTTGTTAAAATTTTAATGCACTTTTAGTTATACTTATAGTATGTTTGTAAATAGTGTCACCTAATGGCTAAAAAATCTAGATTATTGAGAGAGAGAGAGAGAGGTAGGTTCATATCTATTTGAGCCTCCATTTTTTTTTTTTTTTTCTGTGGATTTTTTTCAGTTATGGGTTGATTATGGCTTGAGAAAAAAGCCACGAAACCCATGCTCCGCCATGCAATTGTTCATACAACGAGCATGACGGGAGGGATTTATCATTATAGTCAAGAGATTGTGTCCGTGTTTGAGTCCGTATATCTGGCACTGCTTTCGACACATTTCTATTGCTTGTTCAAACTTTACTGACCGAGGAATCATACTTTTCAATTGCTTTCTCTATTTCCTTCGGGATAGGTGTTTCTTTCGAGTGATGGGGGTCGGAATACGGGGAGAGTGATTGGAAAGGCATGTTCGTGGGCTTATACCATAGCCTGAACAACAATCAACACCATCGTCATCACAAGAAATCCTTTCATTTCCTTTTTAACCATTGCATACTTCTCCCTTTTTGAAATCTTTTGTTGTTTGGTACTCTAATATGAAACTACAATTTACATAATCTAAAGTCCTTAGGACTTAAGAGCTTTTAGAAATTTAGAAATTGTAAATAATTTATTTTGAAAACTTAATTTAATCATTTAACATACCCTCTGACTGGATCTAAAAGAGGTTAGAAAGTGTTTATATTGCTTTATTTTGAATACTTGATAAAACAATGATCCATGAGGGGTACTCTTATTACTTACAACATTTATTAGAAAGTGTTTATATTGCAACTCACTATCTCTTAAATTCGTCAAACATATATAGCATCTTTATTCATTTATTTTATTTGAAAAAGAGTAAATAAAACAGAGAATTAACTAATGATTCTTCTTTCCATTGCCATCACGAATAGCCTTACACTTTATCTGCATCTATCTCGTTAAGAACACTTATAAAGAACAATGATAAAGAAACATTAACATAAATGTGAGGTGGTGTTGATTGATAAGATATATATAAATGTTTTTTTTGAAAATACAAGTGCAAGGTAAAAAATAACATTAAGTGTCAATTATTTTATTTTATTTTTTTGACAAAAAAAAAAAAAAAAAAACACACACACACACACAAGAGGAAATGAGGTTCTAACTAGTGGCAGAGCCAAAAATTATTTTTAGGGGGGGGGGGGGGAACCCAAGCTTAAATATAACAAAATTAATAGGGGAAAAACCAATTTATTACTAAAGTTGTATCCTATGTTCTTTCATTATACTCAAAATTATTTATAATAAAACTTTAAATTTCAAACCTCAATAGTGCCTGATGTTTTTAGTTCAAATGTCACATCCCCGGTCTATTAATAAGAAAAAAAAATAACAATAACTAATTGTAAATTTATAATTACTCAAACCCTTATTATCAATTATAAATATTAAATAAACAAAACATATAAATAATACCCCTTTAATAAAAAACAAACCCTGTTATCAAGATCCAAAACTACATAACTAAAATAAAAGTGCAAGCTCCACAAAACATATAATCAGTAACAAAACGGATGGCACTTATATATATATATATATATTTGGTTAAATTCTGAACAGATATGGCACTAATATCAAAACTAAAAATAAAAGTCAAAAGTCAATACATTTACTAAGAAAGTGAAACACTACTTTTGTGAGTGAACCTATACTGGTTTACGCAGTTCACATTTTTACACGAACATGTTTGCAGGGAGAGACAGATATAGAGAGATACCACCTGATGTGCAGGGAGCCAATTCCGGTCGTCTAGTGGAGTCTGGAAGCTTGGGGTGGAGTTCAGATATGGTTCAAGAGGCGCAGGGATTTTTCTTTTTTGGTTGATATTGTTACTGATGGCCGGTCCCTGATAGCAATTTTTTATTTTTATTATATATGTGCTTGAAAAATGAGAAAATCTGAGAAAGTAATAGAAAATATTTTTTTTTTATAGCATTTTCAAGAATGCAACCAAATATTAGAAAATATTTTTGGATTATTTTCAAGAGCGCAATCAAATACTTAAAAATAACTTCTTTTGCAAAATATATTTTTACTTAAAATTATTTTACAATTAGAAAATATTTTTCATTGAACCAAACATATATAGCCTTGTCAAATTTATCTTTATTTGGAAGGCTAATGGGCAATGAATGTGCTAGATGCTATTTTTTTTTTCTTGGGTTATCTGTATCAATTTTTTTTTTTTTGGTAGGGGGGGGGGGGGTTGTTGGGGGTGGTTTCAACTTTCAACCAATTCTAAAATTAAAACCATGATAAACTTTGATGGAATATTGGAATATTGATGTAATAAAAGTTCATGATAAGCTTCGACTTTATGGAAATAGTTGGTTGATGTTGAAATTTTTTATGATTATTCTATTAATTCTTAGCAAAATACATTTAGCTACAAAATAATGAAATTAGAAGTGGAGTGTTTTTGTAACGCCCTACAACTTAATAATGGCTAAAAAATAAAGATTATTTAGATAGAAAGAGAGGTAGGTTTATACTTTATACCTATTTGACCCACCATTATTTTCAGAATCGGTTTTGCTCCATCATGCAATCTATCATACATTTGGTAAAAAGGCTAGTATTACGCTTGTGTTTTTCCGAGCACAACTCTTGACATTTTTCTATAAGAATTCTATACTCATCTGGCGGAGGTTTTTTTGACTTTTTTCTTTCGAAATATGCTATCATGCTGTCCAGAGAGGAAGAGAAGTGGAGGAGAACCAAAAATGGAGCAAGGGAGGAAGGAATACGGGGAGAGAGACTAGAAAAGGTAAGGTTGTTGGCTTGTACCATAGCCTGAAGAACAATCATCACCATCGTTATCACAATAAATCCTTTCATTTGCTTTTTAACCATTGCACAACTCTGTTCCCTTTTTGAAATCTTTTGTTGTTTGGTATTCTATTATGAAACCACATCTTATATAATTTATAATCTTTAGGACATTAGTTTTTTTAGAAAATTTGAAATTGTAAATAATTTATTTGAAAAATTAATTTAACTTTTAAAAACACCCACTGACTGGATCTAAAAGAGGTTTGTTTGCTAGATAGAGAAATTTTGTCCAATAATTTTCCAGTGTGTATTTGGATTGCGTTGGGATGAAAATATTTTACGTTTTAATTGTTGGAAAAATGGTGGGTCCACGGTATTGTTGATGCATTTTTTGGTATTATGTATAGGTCTCACTGTATTTTTTGGTAATATTTATGGACTCCATTGTATTATTTTAATTAATTTTTACTTTTATTTACAATATTTTCAGTAATAAGTTTTTAGTTTCAGCAAAACAAGCGATATCTAAACACACTCCAATTGTCTTTTGGTTTTGGTAAAAGTTAGATTTGGAAAATAAATAAATAAATAAATAAACAAACAAATGCAAAACAGATCTATACTCATTAATTAACCCGTCAAAATCCAAATGATAAAATGTGTATAGGATTCAACTGCTCATCCTAGAATACCAAACCACAAAGAGAGAATCACAATCACAACCACTGCCTCTTCTTTTTGGTTTTTCAATAATCAATCTCAGATCCCTCCTTTAGGTCAGTCCAGCTCTTCTTGATCTCTTTCTTTTTTATCTATGGTTGCAGAATTATATTTGACTACATTTGATTCCAACGTATTTGGTATTTTGCTTGCAGAATTTTGTGTTTTTCTCTTTGATTTCTATTGATTTTTTTGTTGGATATTTCTGATCATAAATTATGTAAGAATTGCGTGATTTTATTTTTGTGGATTTTTTTCCTAAGTTTTTTTACTTTTTATCTTTATATTTTCTAGATTTTAGTGTTTAAACTATTATTATTATTATTATTATTATTATTATTATGGTTTGCAAAATTGTTAATTTTTTTTAAAATTTTTTTCTTTTTTGGTGTTTGTTAATTTAATTCTTGAGCTTGTTATATATACTTAACGAAGTACATACGTTGGGATTGCGAACATGGGTTGTGCTAAGATTGTTTGTTCTACTTTGTTCTAATATTTGTTTTTGGGTTTTTTGATTCAAAGACTATTGGACTTTTACTAAACTTGTTACCTTTATTTATTTAGCTATTTGGCTTGGGCGACCAACGTGTTCTAATTGCTGAATCACTTTGCCATAGATGCTAAACACAGGCCATAGTTTTAAGTTTTAAAGGTTACTCCGTGTTCTCAATTTATGTGTAATATAATACTTTTTGGTGCATTTTGAATTGATCTATACACAATTAGAGCAATAACATATCTAAAGTATATATTTAGGAAAGCATTGCATTGAAACTGATTTGACATTCTCCTATTAATGTAATGCACAAGTATTTTATTAAAGCATTTTGGCTAGTAAGAACTTTGAGATGATATTTAACTCTATAGTTTTTCTATTTCATATATTCCAGTTTACCAGGTAAAATGTGTATAGGGCCTATAGGCATGGAAATGGGTTTCTTGGACTTGTGAAAAATGGATGAATCCGAACCCAGCCCTCTAAAATAACGGGTTGGTTTGAATTTAATTAGTCTGACCTTTTTGACAAAGGAAAAAAGAAATCATTTTCCCATATGATTTTGGATATGTTTGTTCCACAGTTACGGAATCTCACATCTTTCTCTCTTTAATTCTCACTTTCTTAGTTTCACTTTCATCTCTTCACTCTTTTCTATTTCTCTTTCTTTGAGTCCAATGAGAGTAATCTCACTGATGGGAGGTGCACAGCACCTTGAAGTCTAGCCCATGTAGGACTTGTGTTTGAGTATTGAAGGAATCCTATTTCATATAGGAATAGGTGTACCAATTGCTCCAGAAGTCAAAAGCTTCTATTTCTAATTGAATTAGGAGTCTAGGCGGCAGGGCTTTTATATAAAGCATGTTATGTGCTTTCACGTAGATAGAGAATGAGAGAGATTGAGAGATTGAAGAGTGAAACACAATTTTAAAGCCGACTGAAGGAAAATAGTGCTTTGTATGACATTGAGGGAAAAAAGAAAATGTGATTTTTCTTTTGCTCAAGACATAAGGAAAAAAAATTGGGAATCTTCTCTAGGACTATTATGTGGGTGCTACAATCACAGAGAATTGAAGTATTCAATCTAAAAGATCTTTCTAGTTTTTGTAGTGAGGTTGTATTTGTTTCTAGGGGTATTATTCTATTTTCCCAATTTATTGTGAACTCAAGTTTTGGGTATAACTTTAGTGTTGTAATCTCTATTTTATTATAGCGCATTGATCAGATTTGCCCCATGGTTTTTCCCTCTACACTTGAGGGTTTTCCACGTAATTTCTTGGTGTTCTTGTTGGATATATATTTATTTATTTTGTTTGCTTTCGTAGATTTCTATTTTCTATATTACTTATGTTATATTTAATTTAATTCACAAATAGACAGGGATTTATCCCAATAAGTGGTATCAGAGCCAGGTTGTTAGATGTGATTGTCTTGTGTTGAATTGAATGGAAAATATGAATATGAATATGAGTACTATGATTAACCTCACATCGTCACATTATTTGATTTGGAAGCCGATGATGGAGGATGTCGTTTACTATAAGGATTTGCATGACCCTATTGAGGGTGATAGTGCTAAGCCAAGTGAGATGTTTGATAAAGACTGTGAGAAGTTAAATTAAAAAAACCATTGGATGTATTAGACAATGCATCGATATATGTGTGTTTCATCATTTATCTTAAGAGACTAATGTAGAAGCTCTTTGGGAAAAAGTGAAGGGTCTCTACGAAAGACAGATAGCACAAAATAAAGCATTTGTGGCTAGAAAGCTTGTGAATTTGAAGCTTAAGGAAGGGAGATCCGTTGCTGAGAATTTGAGTGAGTTCTAAGACTTGGTGAATCAGATGGTAACAATGAAGCTAATAATTGATGATGAGCTTCAAGCTTTATTACTTCTGAGTTCTTTACCTGACAGTTGTGAGATTTTGGTGGTGTCACTTAGTAACTTTGCTCCAAATGGTGTGCTACAACTTGCAATGGTCAATGATAGCTTGTTCAATGAAGAAACAAGAAAAAAACATGGGCAAGGATAATACACAGACTCTTGTCATAGAGAACAGGGGGAGGAGTAAGACTAGAAATTCTAAAGGGTGTGGTAAATCCAAAAGTCAAGCAGAATCGAAAAGAAAATTCAAGTGTTTCTACGGTGACAAAGAAGGTCACATAAGAAGACACTGCAAGGCTTGGAAGAATAAACAGAAAGATGAGAAAATCAAAATAAGGCAGAGGAACAGATTACCACTGCTATCTCGACAATTGAAGATGTGGTGCTCCCTGTAGGCGAAGATGAATGTTGCAATGTTTCACATCCTTATGTTGAATAAGTGATTGACTCAGCCTCTTCCTGTCATGTCACTCTTAGAAAGGAGCTCTTTACTTCATACAAAGCAGGAGACTTTAGGAGAGTGAAGATGGGTAATAACAGTTATGTTGACATTGTGGGAATTGGAGATATTTGTGTTGAGACTAACACTAGATACACCTTGGAATTAAAGAATGTGCGACATGTGCCTGATATGCTCTTGAATTTGATTTTTACTTATATTCTGGATAAAGACGGATATGACAACTATTTTAGAGATGGTAAATGGAGACTTTCTAGAGAATCATTGGTGCTTGCTGGAGGGAAGATCTGTTGTACACTTTACAAAACATAAGTAAAGGTGTGCAAAGATGTTGTTAGTGCAACTCAGGAAGATTTTACACCTAACTTGTGGCACAGGCGACTGGCTCACATTAGTGAAAATGGGTTGCAGATTTTGGCAAAGAAGTCTCTCATTCCTTTTGCCAAAGGTATGTCACTTAAACCTTGTGATTATTGTTCATTTGGAAAACAACAGAGTGTTTTTTTGCATTCCCTTTACTAGAAAGCTCAATGTATTAGATCTTGTTTATTCTGATGTATGTGGTCCCATTGATATAGAGTCCTTAGGTGGCAATAAGTATTTTGTTACTTTTATTGATGATGCTTCACGAAAGGTGTGGGTGTATTTTTTGAAAATTAAAGAGAACTTCAAGAAATTCCATGCCATGGCGGAAAGAGAGAAAGGGAAGCTTTTGAAGTGTCTCCATACTAACAACAAAGGTGAATATACTTCTAATGAGTTCAAAAGTTACGGCTCCGAGAAAAGTATTAGAAATGAGAAGACAGTTCCTAGTACTCCACAGCAAAATGGTGTGACAGAGAGGATGAACCATACTATTGTTGAAAAGGTCAGATGTATGTTAAGAATAGCTAACCTGCCTAAGTCATTCAGGTGTGAAGCTATTCAAACTGCGTGCTACCTAATTAATTGGTCTTTATCAGTTCCATTGGAGTTTGATATTCTAGAAAGAGTATGTACTGGAAAAGATGTGTCCTACTCTTATTTGAAGGTATTTAGGTGCAAGACATTTGCACATGTGCCTAAGGAACAAAGATTGAAGCTTAATAGTAAAGCCACTCCTTGTATATTTGTTGGATATGGAGATGCAGAATTTGGCTACAAGTTATGGGATCTTGAGAAAAAGAAGATGATCAGAAGTTGAGATGTGGTTTTTCATGAGAATAAAAATTTGGCAGAGCTTGAGAAAACTGAAAAGAGAAAGGATGCTATTGTAGGTGTTCCCGACCTTACACCTACCTCTTCTTCCTCCAATCATGCCACAAATAGGGAAGAGGTGCAAGATGAGAATTTTGGTGATGATCCAATAGCAGTTGATGGTGATGAGCCAGCAAGAGTTGATGATGATGATGCTTAAGATATTAAAGATGTTGAACAGGGGGAGCAGCCTGTTCCACCCGAGATTGAAGAACCTCAAGTGAGGAGGTCTATTAGGGAGCGTCGTCCATAGACTAGATATCTCTCTTCTGAGTATATTTTTCTTACTGATGAGGGGGAGCCAGAATGCTTTCAAAAAGTAGAGTCTCATAAGGACAAGCAGAGTTGGATGAAGGCTATGCAAGAAGAGATGAATTCTTTGCACAAGAATAAGACTTATGAGTTAGTTGTGACTAAAGAGAAACTTGAGCTTTGTGCTGGAACGACTAGCATGAATTCTAACTGAAGAGTTGGTACGAAAATCTATTTCCTCAATGGGCTAGAGGGGGAGATTGTTGGGAGGTGCACAACACCTTAAAGTCTAGCCCATATAGGACTTGTATTTCAACATTGAAGGAATCCTATGTCATATAGGAATAGGTTTACCAATAAGTCAAAGACTTCTATTTCTAATTGAATTAGAAGTGTAGGCAGCAGGGCTTTTATATAAAGCATATTATGTGCTTTCATGTAGATAGAGAATGAGAGAGATTCAGAGATACTTGAAGAGTGAAGCACAGTTTTGAAACCGACTGAAGGAAAAAGAAGGGTGCTTTGTGTGGCACTGAGGGAAAAAAGAAAATGTGATTTTTCTTTTGCTCAAAACACACAAGGAAAATAAATTGGGGGTTTTCTCTAGGACGAATATTTGGCTGCTACAATCACAGAGAATTGAAGTATTCAGTGTGGAAGATCTGGCTACTAGCTTTTGTAGTGAGGTTGTATTTGTTCCTAAAGATATGATTGTATTTGCCAATTTATTGTACAATCAGGTTTTAGGTATAACTTGAGTGTTGTGATCTTTATTTTATTAATGTATTGATCGGATTTGCCCCATGGTTTATTCCCTCTACACTGGAGGGTTTTCTACGTAATTTCTTGGTATTTTTATTGGTTGATTTTTTTTTCTTCACTTTCGTAGATTTCTCTTTTCTTTATTGCTTGGGTTATATTTAATTTAATTCACACATAGATGAGGATTTATCCCAACACTCACTCTACCAATATTACAGTTCATCTTCATCACTTAGTATTCTCATTTAGAAAACCTTAATATGTCAATCTCTATCTCCCTCTACTAAGATTGTCACCTATCGACTCATTGATTTGTTGTTGTGTTCAATTGTCGACCTTAACAATTATTTATTATTTTTTTCAAAATACCCTTTCTTGGATGGTAAAACATAACATAAACTATCCTACTTGAATGGACTTAAATTCAAAGTATTTAAGTTTCTTGTAGTAAAAAAAAAAAAGTGGAGTTCGAATCTTGCTTACGTTAAATACTAATCGATTTTTTAGTCTAATGATAAAGAACATTTATTATGGATTCACATGTTACAAATCAATGATGCTTCATAATTTACAACCTACTGTAGATTCACATATTACAAATGATCAATTTCTACATTTGTGAACTAGAAATATCATATTTTAGATGATAGATTGAATATCCAATCCAGACTAAATCCCAAACCTTCAATGGGTCAATACCATTTTGGTATTTGACAATCAACTAAGATAATCTTCTCGTAATTCAGCTTGAGAATTTTATCAAAATCCAATTTTAAGATTAATAAAGGATCTCAAGAAATAATATTATTTCATGAGGAATCCTTGTTTTTCAAGAAATAATATTATTTTGTGAGGGTTATTTTTTTTAGAGGGTTTTAATCTTTGACGTCTGCTCCTGATGATAGCTCTTTATTATCAGATCAAGACACTAATCGGTTTTTGGTGTAGGCAAAAATCGAATCTTAGATATTTTATTTATCCATCAGAGATTTTATCAGTTGAGTTAACTGAAACCCACTATTTCACGAGGATTATAAGCTTTGAAATACTTTTTTTTTTATTACTCAACGAAAACTTGCTTGACCCTACCCATTTATTAGGTTTAGTTTTAAAAAAAATTTTAAAAAAATCTCTTCTTGTGATATGGAATCCACTCCATAGAAATAATAAAATGTTAAATAATACGCAATATTAATCAGAGTTAAATATAAAAGCAACATTAAGAATTATGGATGCATATGAAAGCGTTTTTTTGATCTTTTTCACAACAAGAGCCATAGATAGAAAAGTTATTTCTACATGCGCTAAATAAAGTCATGTCCTTGGTTATTGATAACAAATTTCTACATTAATTATTTGGTATTTTATATTTCTGAATAGAATGTTTTTATTTATTTATTTATTTATTTTTTTATATTATGGAAAAAAAAATGTTTTAAGTAGTTTGATTGTCAAAAATAAAAAATAAAAACATTCCACCATGGTGTCAATGAGTAAAGATGTGGTAGCATCTAGGGATCGCAATTTTTCCCTGCCCCTCCTTATTTCGCCCCACGCGGGTTTTCCCCACCTCGCAAAGGTGGTGGGAAAGAGATGGAACAAGATTTTAGCCTTGCACCACGGGGCAGGGCGGGGATAGGTTTAGACTTTTTAGACCTACCCCGCCTTGCCCATCCCTATCCCCACCTTGTTCGGGTTGCTAAAGGTTATAATTGTAAATTTTTCATACCCTAAAACCATATTATTTAAACAAATATATCAATATTAGCTTGTTTTATTCTACCTAATGTGGTTCTCTACCTTTATTTGTTATGTGTTATACTATGAGATTTTTTTAAAATTTTTTTTTGTGATTGTCATGTTAAACGCTTGGATATATTATTCAATTTTTTTTCTAAAAATTGATTTAATTTGATGGGATAAATTTAGTTGTAATTTTAAGTATTTTTTTTTATTAATGAAATAGGTTTCATTAAAAAATTGTACTAATCGTAGGACAAATTGACAAAAAATAGAGTTTTATAGGGTGGGACAAGGCTTTGTGGGGCCCCAAGGGGCAGAGATGGGGTGAAAAGTTTTCCTCATCATGCGGGGCAAGGGGGGGTGGGGCAAGACAAACCAAGCGAGGCAGGGACGAAAACCCCATCCTTCAACTCCACCTCGCCCTATTGCCATCCTACTAGCATCGAAAAATGAGTAAAAACAATATAATTGACGGTAACAATAGTTTGGATCATAATACTCAACCTCAAATATGTGAAAAAAATATATGGGTCAAAAGAATTTTTTATTTTATTTTAGAATACTAAGTATTTTTAACACACATAAGGAAAGATGAGAGAATATCTTAAAGAAACTGACATTTGTATATATTAAAAAATGTCTAACTTTTGGATATATAGTACAAACTTTAATAATATTTCATACTATAAATATTTGTCAAGAAATAGTAAGCTGGTTATTGGGATCATTTCTTGCTTGGCCACATTTTGCTTGTGAACGAGCTTAACTTTGTATGAGAGACTACACCCATGGCCCATCAAATCTAAGTTGGGCCGAATCTTAATTTTTTTTTTTTTTGAGTAAATAAATCTTAAAATTTGTTGTGAAAATTATTAAGGACATATGAGAAAAGGTTCGGTGTAGCTTCAAATATTCTCCTTTTTGTTTTGACATCTTTTGATATTTATTATAAAGATATCAATGGGTCAAAGCCCCCATTCTTCCTTATAACTATTAAATTATTCAATTTTTTTACCAAAATATACTAAGCAGTCTTAGAAAGTTACTTCCTTAGTCAATCGATCATTTACCCTTTCCATATTGACAGTTCAAGAAGAAATCCCCCATGTGGTGAAGTTAGTTTTGGTCCCTAATTAAAAGAAAAGTCCTCATAGTTGCTTCAGTTGAAGTGTGATGCATTCTAATGTCTTTGTATTGACCCTTAAGCTAAATTCTATTCTTTCGGTACATAATTTAGCATGGATATGGACCTAACTCATGTATTCTCTATGCTTTTGTGGACGACTAAATTTCTTGGTTCAAAATAAATCAAACAAGTAAAATAGTTTCACAAATACGAATTTGTATTGATAAATGTGTGGTACAATTCTCTGTAATTATAAAAGAGTGATCCTCTGATTCGATCTCCTTAAAAGATTTGTTGATTTGAATTGTGGTAATGTGATTTTGATTTGAACATAAGATATTCTTCAATTTAGCTGAGGAATGGATCGAAGATCTTTGAAACAGAATTACAATGAATCTCTGGCTATGAGCTTGTTAGAAATTCTTTGTTCTTCGTGTTCTTCGTGTGTTCTTCGTGTTCTTCGTGTGTTCTTCGTGTTCTTCGTGTGTTCTTCATGTGTTCTTCGCGTTTGAAGGTTTGTGGTGGAAATTCTTCGGTGCTTTAGAGGCTTGAATCCGTAGAACTTCACCGATTTGTGGTTTATTGAGGTTTCTGGAGGCTTTTGAGCTTGATTCCAGTGAACTTTGAGATTTGAACGAGTAGTTTGGATGATTTTGCTTCGAATGTTGTTTGTGTTTGAGGTTGAAGTTCTTGAAATTCTTGAAGGCTTTGGAGTTTGAATCCGGCAGAGCTTCTGGGTTTCTGAACTCAAGATATCTCCTTCCTTCTCTCTGTTCTGTGTGTCCTTCAATGTCTTAGGAAGGCTTCTATTTATAGGAGTTTAGGGGTAGGTGAGCGACACGTGGCGGAGTCTAATTGGTGACACTTGTCATAGCTTGATTGGTCCGCTTATGTCATCGCTTACACGTGCTGAGTGCTTGTGTCACTGCTTACACGTGCGAGGCTGCTTGTGTCATCGCTTACACCTGCTGATGCAGCTTCATGCCTTCATTTCAATGACACTTGGCGAATTTCTACTGGTTTCTGAATAGTGATGGCAAAACCTAGCAGTAGTACGTGGCGCTTTGTGATTGGTTGTATTTTGTGGACTTTGGTAGTATGATGTGTCAGCTTGTGATAGGTCGGAAATTTTCCCTCTCTACAAATGCCCCCTCGAGACTCGTTCGCGTACACAGTTTTGGAGTGTGGTGAGCAAATGAGTCTTGAAAATGGATTTTTATGCTTGACTCTTCTAGTGAAATAACTGATGGTGGTGGAGCTTTTACCAGGATGAAGTAATTGCAGAAGAGTAGACCCACCCATGTGAAAGGCTTTGTTGAGACCGAGAAGGGGTCTGCCAGTATTTGAATGTGCTTGTGTGATCGAGCTTTCTGAGTAAAGGTTAAGTCAAAGTAATTTCAGAAGAGTATTTAATGGTGGGTTGGTGGGGCTGAAAGTTATCTGCAAGATTGAAACATTTCGGTAGATGTTAAGTTGAGGTAATTTCGGAAGAGTATTTTGGATTGTTGGTGGCAATCACAGAGTGTTGAAGATGGAGAAGAGGTGAGGATGTTGGCTGGGTACAACATGCAGAGCCCTGGAGCTAGCCTCTCATTTTTAAGGACTTCTGGTGAAGTTATATCTGAAGGGTATACTTCGGGTCACAGAGAGAACATGTGGGAGTGTGGTTGAATGCGCTTGTGTTATCGCATCACTCTGGTTAAGTTGAGGTAATTTCAGAAGGGATTTTGGGTTTGTTGGTGTTGATGGTGAAAGAAGATGGTGATGAAGCCAAGTGGATGGGTGGGATATATGACATTATGGCTCTGACCCTGCATGCTGAATGAGGTCCGTCAGCAAGTCGTTGAATGTGCCTGTGTAACAGGACCATACTGACGGACATTAAGTTGAAGTAATTTCAGAAGTATATTTTCTGAAATTCTTCAAGCTGATCTTAAGTTGGAGTAATTCCAGAAAGTGTGTTTTGTGGTACCAGCAATGATGACCTTTGGACCCCATGATGGCGGAAACATGGGATGAGGCTTTGGGGGACCCTTCACCGACACCAAAGGCTAAATTCTGATGAGCTGGTACCTTGGAGGTCATCACAAGTGTTGGATGGGAGACAATTTGTAGGATGCCCCAACACTTCTTACCATCTTCACTTGATGCAGCTTTATTGGGAAAGCATAACAAATGAAAGATGGAGCTAACTTGTGATCCTGGTTTTAGAAACCAGCCAAGTTGCTGTTTGTTCCGAACCGCTGCTTCTGATGGGAGACCAAACAGTTGAAGAGAGACTACGGAAGCCCTGGTCTTAGGAACGGGTGTCTCTGCTGGACTTGGATTTCCTGGTGAACCAAATCCAAGAAAGCATGGAACAACTATGCAGACCTTGTTATGAATAACTCTATGAACAAACATGGTCATTATGTGAGGAAACAAAATTTGTTTGAATCCTAAAATAGTGATGATGTTGTGAGAAGGGTTACTACTGAACCATGAAGGGGTTGATTTCAAACTGATCATGAAGCGATCTTGGTTGCTAGGTATTGAGAATGACGAGGTCGTAGTGAGAACTGGCTGTGAGAAGGAGGATTTGAAAATTTGAAAGAAGCAAATCTTCATTTCATGACTCGGTGTATGTGTTTTTTTTTTTCTTGATGGATTTAACGGATCCGGCCCTCCTATTTATAGCAAGGAGATGAAGAATGGTAGCTGGATGGTTAAGAAATGCGGACGGGATTTTTTGGTGAGAACGGTGGATGAGAATGGTAGGCGCCGAATGGGAACGTTAGGTTGAAGACTGGTAGGCACCGACGGGAATAATTGGCTGAAATAGTGACCCAGTGTAATTTCAATTTTGAGACATACTTGTGAGAGTTCGTCTGTTTTTGAAAGGAAAGCCCTGATCAAGTCTGAAGGATAATTTTGAGGAAATCCAGACCAAATGGATGGATCTCAGATTATGATCTTAAGAGCTTAAATTTTGGACACCGCTAGTACTTTGGAGAAGCGGGTGTAGTTTGTAAGTCCAAAACAAATACTTAGATCAAAATCTTTGCGAAATACTGATAGGACAAGTCTTGCTTGAATATCTTGATTTTCGGTCAAAGTTTACATCAAAGTCAATAGTTGTAGAATCACACTATTTGAGCAATTTTGGATTCTCAAATGAATAAACAGACCCAAAATTGGAAAGTACGCGAAAAATTGAGTGGGACAGGTCAATTTAAAAATTTTGACTTTTGGTCAAAATTTGTGCAAAAGTCAAATTTTTTAGAAATTGGACTGTTGTGCAATTTTCGAGTCTCGGTTGAAGAAACAGACCCCAAAATTGGAAAGTACGCGAAAAATTGAGTGAGACAGGTCCGTTTTGAAAATTTCACTTTTGGTCAAAGTCCAAGTTAAAACTTTTTTTTTTTTTTTTTTTTTTTTTTTTTTTTCAGGCGGTCCGGATCCGGGTCGATTTCCGGGTCGAACCAGGTCGGAGCGGGCCAGGAGGATGACGTCATCCGTGACGTCATCAGCATGGAACGCGTGTCACGCGTGGCGCGTGCAAACGCGTGGGAGATTACCGGCGCGTGGGAGCGCGTGGGATCTTCGAGCGGCGCGTGGGAGCGCGTGTAACTGGAGCTGGTATCGCCGGACCTTCTGGCGGCGCGTGGCGGCGCGTGGACCATCGTTTGGACTTGAAATTTTCACATCTTGTAAATATTAGGCCGTAGAAGACTGCTGTGTGGTCCGTTTTGTGAAATTGTGCACAGATTTGCACAGTTTTGAATGGGAAACCCGCGGGTCACTGAGAATTTGTGGCGGCGCGTGGTAGCGCGTGGCCGGTTATCTGGGCCTGTAATTTTCAGGTTTGGCGGCTCGAAGGCTGTAGAAGACTCCTGTGGTGTCAGATTTGTGAAATAAGGTCTGGAGTTTCACAAACTTGGACGAGAAAGTCGTGGGTCTTTTTTGGACTTTGGGTTTTTTCTTTGGTCTAATTTTGTGGTGGCCGCCCTGACAGGATGCAGAGATTCTGGTGGCAGCTGAATGTTGATTCTTTGGGTCATCTTTGTCAGAGAACTCTTGAAAATCTGAAGGATAAGCAAGCTTTGTTGGACTTCTGAAGATTTTCTCATGGCCTCCTGTCAGAAGATTTGAAAATTTGGAAGGGAAGTTTTGATTGTTGTTGCTTCTCCTTTTTTTTTCTTTGTCTGTTTGCCCCCAAAAATTTTCTATATAAAGCCATACGGGCATGCATACATTCATCCAAGGCATAATCCTCTCAATACAAGTGTAGAGAATTTTTTTTTTTTTTTTTTCTTTTATTCTTTGTTTAGACATGCAATGGGATTTTTTTTTTTGACATTTCTTTTTTTGTTGCTTGTTTTTGTTTTGCAGCTCAGTTTCCTTGATCTTTGGGTTTTGACATCAAACTTCACGCTGACGTTCTCATAGAAGCGTTTGCTTTCATTTGGCGACTTTGTATTTCATTGATAGCAACGTTGCAAGAATGTATGCCTTCATGTTGTTACGTTCTTTTCTTGCATCAACAATCTTTTAGTGATATTCGTCTTTGCAACGACGTTTCTATAAGGATATTCAGCTAGGCAATAATGCTATCGCCCATGAAGCTACGTCAACACTTCATTTGCACAGAAGCCATGCCAACATTTATCTTTGCCATAAAGCTACGTCAACACTTCATTTGCACAGAAGCCATGCCAACATTTATCTTTGCCATAAAGCAACGTCAACACTTCCTTCGCATCAAAGCCGTGCCAACGTTCATTTGCACAGAAGTCATGCCAATATTCATTTTTGCCATGAAGTAACGTCAGCACTTCATTTGCACCGAAGCCATGTCGACATTCATTTTTACCATGAAGCAACGTCAACACTTCCTTCGCATCAAAGCCGTGCCAACGTTCATCTTCACCATGAAGCACGTCAACAGTCATTGCACAGAAGCCATGTCAACGTTCATCTTTGCCATGAAGCTACGCCAACACTTCATTTGCATCGAAGCCATGTCAACGTTCATCTTTGCCATGAAGCTACGTCAACACTTTATTTGCACCGAAGCTATGCCAATATTCATTTTTACCATGAAGCAACGTCAACACTTCCTTCGCATCAAAGCCGTGCCAACGTTCATCTTCACCATGAAGCCACGTCAACAGTTCATCTGCACCGAAGCCATGTCAACGTTCATCTTTGCCATGAAGCTACGCCAACACTTCATTTGCATCGAGGCCATGTTAACGTTCATCTTTGCCATGAAGCTACGTCAACACTTATTTGCACCGAAGCCATGCCAATTCATTTTACCATGAAGCAACGTCAACACTTCCTTCGCATCAAAGCCGTGCCAACGTTCATCTTCACCATGAATCCACGTCAACAGTTCATCTGCACCGAAGCCGTGCCGACATCCATTTTTGCCATGAAGCTATGTCAACACTTCATTCGCATCGAAGTTGCACTAATATGGCTTTTGTAACGAAATTGAAGTTTCAAGAAGCTCCCATCAAGACTTTGAGAATGCAAAGAGATTTCAACAAAACCTTGAAGATATGAGAAAAATGCCGCCATGATTTTGACATTGCACAAACATGCCTTTAGAGGAGAGATGATGTAGTACCAACTTCAGATGTTTGGAGGAAGGTAACGTTGTCTAGATTTTAGAGACATGATGTGAAACAACACCACTCAGAAGGGAGACGATGTGGTTCAAATTTCAGAGTTGTGAAGTGGCACAACCTAGAAGAGAGATGATGTAGCTTAGACTTGCAAGGTACAAGAAGATGCCCCCAGGAGATAAGTGATGCAAAGTATACTTCAGAGACATGGGAATATGTCCACAAAAGATGAGCAATGCCATGCAGACTCCATTCCTTGCAACAGAGGTTGAAGATTTTATTTTACTCCACAACCGAGAATCAAGTTATCATTATTTCAAGGAAAGCTACGTAACACCAATTCTTTGCAGCTATCACTTTCTACCACAATGATCTTTGAACATCATATAGTGAGCAATTAATTGATCTTAAGCGACGCCTTGCCAATCAAAGGTTCTTGAAAGCATGTTGACGACCTTTGGACAAACTCTTCAAGCTAGACTGGCGGTCCTTTTTTTCTTATGTGACTGAACTTAGTGAGAAGTACTAAGCTGCCTACGTACCCCGGAGAGGGATCAAGTCATTACGTAGTTCAACCAAACAATTTTTTTTTTGATTTTTTTTTTATGGTTTTGATGATTTTTTTTTTGTTTTTGTTTTGTTTTTTTTTTTTGTTTTGTTTTTTTTTTTTTTTTTTTTTTTTTTTTTGTTTTTTTTTTTTTTTTTGTTTTTTTTTTTTTTTTTTGTTTTTTTTTTTTTTTTTTTTTTTTTTTTTTTTTTGTTTTTTTTTTTTTTACAAAAAGGGAGGGCTCACGTGTGTAATCCTCGCCCTACACCCCACGGCATTTCATGGGTACCAATTGTGCAATAGTGGGTATCATCACTAATCGAACCCGAGACCTTGGCCTCAAGGGTGACATGGACATCCAACCACTACGCCACACTCACAATTGGTGACATAGAGTGGATTAATTTCTCCTTATTTGTGCACTTTCAAAGGTAATGGGAAAACATCATGTACCCTTGTAGTGCTGCAGTGGGTAGTTTAAGCTCTTACCGAGGAGCAGTTCTTGATTTTCAAGCATAGAAGCGTTTGAGGAACTTCCCATTGATGGGGCCGATCCTTACACCCTCTTGGTCAATCAACTTGTAAGCTCCATTAGTGTAGACTTCTTGTACAACATAAGGTCCATCCCATTTCGAGGTGAACTTACCGCCTGTACGATGAGTCATGATGATAGGTCTTCGGACAGCGAGGACTAAGTCACCAACTTGGAATGATCGTGGTTTAACCTTTTTGTTGAATGCGCTTGACAAACGAGCTTGATAGCACTCAAGGCGTTGTTGGGCCTCGAGCCTTTTCTCATCCAGTGCCTCCAACTCTTGTAACCTAAGCTTGGAATTTTCCTCTTCAGTTAATCCTTCTTGAATGGCAATCCGTAGTGATGGGATCTGGCGTTCTAAGGGAAGGATAGCTTCTACTCCATAAACGAGAGAATATGGGGTTGCTTGAGTAGGCGTTCGAAATGTTGTTCGATATGCCCATAATGCTTCTCCAATTCTTTCATGCCAGTCTCGCTTAGTTTTGGATACCACTTTCTTTAACAAACTGCCAAGAGTTTTGTTAAAGGCTTCGGCCAATCCATTCGCTGGGGCATTGTACATAGAAGAATTGTATTGTTTGAATGCAAACTTCTCGCACAACTCTGTCATCAACCTATTCTGAAACGGTTTGCCATTATCGGTTATGATATATCGAGGGACACCATATCGATAGATCAAGTGAGTTCGGATAAAATTGACCACCGTCTCTTTCTTTACTTCCCTAAGAGGCACAACTTCTGCCCATTTTGAGAAGTAATCAGTTGCAGCCAAGATGTACAAATGGCCACCAGATGATTTTGGTAATGGTCCTATTGCGTCAAGTCCCCATGCATCAAAAGGCCAAGAAGCTACAGTTGGGTGTAGAGGTTCTGGTGGCTGATGGATGAAGTTTGCATGGTATTGACAAGCTTCGCACTTCTTAGCATACTCCATGGAATCTTGCACCATCGCAGGCCAATAGTAACCCATTCGCTTGATCCTATAGTGTAACTTAGGACCTGATTGGTGTGCACCGCATATTCCAGAATGAGCTTCCTCTAAGGCTTGTTTAGCCTCTTCCTCTCCTAAGCAACGGAGAAACAAACCATCAAATGAACGGCGGAAGAGAGTTTCTTTATAGTAAATGAATCGAGCAGCCCTTCGCCGAACTTCAGTCTTGTGGCGTGTGTCATCTGGGAGTCTTCCATGTTGAAGGTACTCAATGATTGTTTGTCGCCAATCTTCCTTTTCGACAAGGCATACAGAGATGACGTTGGTTTGCTTTTCTTTTTTCTTCTTCAATCACGGAAGGCACCACCCACCTTTGGGAAACAGCAACTTTGGCGGTCTCTTCTTGGGATAATGCTAAGGTGGTGGCCAAATTAGCTAAAGCATCAGCCTGTCTATTCTCCTTCCTCGGTATATGCTCCAACGTAATTGCCTCAAAATTTGTGAGCAACTTCTTCGCATATTTGCAATAAGGGACAAGATCCTCTTTCTTGACATCATACTGCTCCAAGACTTGGTTGATAATCAATTTGGAATCCCCAAAGACCTCGAGATGTGATATCCCGATTTCAATGGCCATTTGTAGACCAATGATCAATGCTTGATATTCGGCTACATTGTTAGAGCAAAGTTCGCTTAATGAGAACGAATATAGAAGTATTTGTCGTTGTGGAGAAACAAACACTACACCTGCCCCCGCTCCCTCTTGACGTGCAGCCCCATCAAAAAACATCATCCATGGTGGCATTACTTCAATGTAAAACACATCCTCGTCTGGGAAATCATCAGAGAACTCCCAATCAGATGGAACTGGGTGATCAGCTAAGAAATCTGCCAATACTTGTCCTTTGATGGCTTTTTGCGGAACATATGTAAGGTCATATTGTTGCAGCAAGACTGCCCATCGAGCTATGCGACCCGAAACCACTGGCCTGGAGAGGACATATTTAATCGGGTCCACCTTTGCTATCAAACGGACCGTATGTGCTTGCATGTAATGTTCCAGTTTGTCTATGGCAAAGAAAAGAGCGAGGCACATCTTTTCAATAGGAGAATAATTTAATTCAGCTCCATTGAGAGTCCGACTCAAATAATAAAGGGCTCTTTCTTTCCCTTCTTTATTTTCTTGTGCCATAAGAGCACCTAGAGACCTTTCTTGTGCCGCGATGTACAACACCAAAGGCTTTCCCGGGATAGGAGCACCTAAAACTGGAGGATTAAGCAAGTATCTTTTGATGCGTGCAAAAGCATTGCTACAAGCCTCATCCCATTGAAAGTGTGCATCCTTTTTCATTAATCTATTGAAAGGTTGACATCGACCGCCAAGTTTGAAATAAACCGTCGTATGTAAGCTAGTTTTCCTTGCAAGCCTCTAAGTTCTCGCAAGTTCTTGGGCTCTGGCATTTTCTGGATAGCTTCAATTTTGGACTGGTCAATTTCAATACCGCGGTGCCTCACAATGAAACCAAGAAATTTCCCGGATGTTACGCCAAAAGCGCATTTGCGAGGGTTCATTTTAAGCTGATACTTTCTTAAGCGGTTGAACACAGATCGCAAATCTACCAGATGGTCTTCCCTCCTTTTTGTTTTAACCACCAGATCATCGACATAACACTCCACGTACTTATGAAGTACATTATCAAAGATCTTTTGCATGGCTCGTTGATAAGTGGCACCAGCGTTCTTTAATCCAAAAGGCATCACTTTGTAACAGTAAATACCTTTAGGGGTACGAAAAGCTGTGAACTCTTCATCCTTAGGATTCATTCGAATTTGGTTGTAACCAGAAGAGCCATCCATGAAAGATAAGGCTTCATGACCAGTAGTGGCGTCAACCATGATCTCAGTGATAGGCAACGGAAAATCATCCTTGGGACATGCATTGTTCAGATCACGGAAGTCAACGCACACCCGGATTTGTCCATTCTTCTTTTTGACAGGGACGATATTAGCGATCCACTCTGGATACTGTACTTCACGGATGAAGCCTGCCTCAATTAGCTTATTAACCTCAGTTTCTATTTGAGGGATAAGCTCCGGCCGAAAGCGTCTTTGAGCTTGTTTTACTGGGTGCACGCCCTTCTTTACTGCCAAATGGTGTAAAGCAATACTTGGATTGAGCCCAGGCATTTCTTTGTAAGTCCAAGCAAACACATCTTTATATTCTACCAGGAGCTGGAGGTATCCTTCTTCTTCTGCAGGAGTGAGGAGGGCACTGATGAAAGTTGGTCGAGGTTCTTCAGTAGTTCCCAAATTGATCTCTTTAAGTTCATCAACTGTAGCCTGTACTCCATCTTCCAAGGCCAGGGGAGCTTCATCGACCTCATTCTTTGCGGCTTCATCATCTGACAGTGTATCTTCTTCTACTGTAATGTGAAACGAGGATGATACTTCTTCATTTTGCTCATTGTGGACGAGTGACTGACTTGTGTGTACAATCGTTCGCCTTTTGACTTTGAGAGCTCCTTCAGTGCTGATATCCAAGATAAAGTTACGCTTCATGCGTGAAGGAATACTACTACGTATCTCCTTATTAGCTTTCTCCTCCTTTTGGTCCTCAGAGTTTATTAAACTTTCAGAGCAAGTATCAATGGGCTTTTTTGTTGCCCCCAATCGATTAAAGACTGATCCACACGCAAAAGTGTCCCGACTTTGCGTGAAACAAGCCGTATTTAACCTGTCGAACACTGTAGTTCGTGACGATGAAGCCTTAATGCGATCGAATACTGAGATGCGTGATGAAGGGTGACTTTTTCTCTGATTCGGACTTTCATCAACCTCTACTGTTATGTATTGGGAACTTGAAGCATTGCTTCTTTTATTGATCCATATTTGAGCCGGTGGTTCTGGAGAATAACCTATTCCGATCTTTGGGACAGGAATTTCATACCCCTCAAGTCGCATTTTTCCTTGTGTTTTACTAAGGCCGTGCATCTTTTCCCCGGTGGCTTCTGGAATTAGTTTCCCTAGGCCGCTTTGTTTTGAGAAATCATAGCCTGCTTTGGCTAATAGTGTATATGCCTTTGGGTCAAACCATTCTTTCGTCTGTTTACTTGGTAGAATACCATGCTCTGTCAGACTTTGTGAAGACCTCACGAATCCATTTAGTGGCTTTGAGGGCAGAGGATTGGTGGATGAAGTTAAAGGCATTACATGATTTTCTTTCAATATGGCTACATCCTCATCGTGAGCTTTGTAGGAGGTCTTTGCATGTCCATTGTAGATTGAAGGCATTCCATGAATGGTGATTGTCCGTTTTTGCGGCGTGACAATGGTACATAACGGAGGAATGGAGGCTTATTGGAAGGCGTAGAACTTTCACCTGTTTTCTCTGAATTGCTGGTGGACTCACTAGACTGGTTATTCCCATACCGTGGATCTTCCTTTGGGGAAGGAATATCCTTTCTAGTGATGGATTTAACCTGCTTCTTTTCGCCCTGCTTGTTTTTCATGGACGGGACTTCAACTGGGAGAACTTCATTAGGGATATCATCTTCTACATAAAATTTGCGTCGGCAAAGTGAGCTTCAGTTTCAGAAAAAGGCTTCAAGTCAGCATTTACTTTCTTTATTCCACCTTGAAGATACTTGAAACATTGGTGCAAAGTTGACGGCACTATTCCGTTCCCATGGATCCATGGACGTCCTAACAACATGTTGTAGGTTGTCTTGGCATCAATGACATGGAACAAAACATCGCTTGTCAATTCTCCAATAATTAACTCCAAGTGTATCATGCCGATGGCGCGTTGTCCTCCTTGGTTAAAACCTTGTATGACCAAGCGACTGTGTGATAATTCCTCCATAGCAAGACCAAGTCGTCTCATTGTCATTTTCGGCAGTATATTAATAGCTGAACCTCCATCAATGAGAATGCGATCAATTTTTTGTTCACGAACATAACCAGAGACATAAAGTGGACGATTATGAGGCTTAGGGCCTAACAATAGATCCTCGTCAGTGAAAGTCAAGTTTGGAGAGCACGCAAAATATTCCTGTGTTTGTTGAAGTGTATTGGTATAAGGAGTGTAAATCTTTGGCTCTTCAAGAGCTTGGATGATCCCTTCTTCAGGTGGAGGATTGCGAGGGTTCCTCTTTATCAATCTGAGGTTTGAGTTGTTCTAAGGATGACAAAGCCTCATTTGAACTACCATGGTCAACACCTTTTTGTTTTTCATCAACTTCACAACGAGAGATCGTGTGAACAGCCTCTACTGACTTGCTTTGAAAGAATTTTATGGGGAAAAATTCTTCCAGCGTGACAAGACTTCGAAATTTTTGGGTTTGGGCCGAACCATCACACATTTCCGTTCTTAGTCTTTCTTTCCTTTTATCATTCTTTCTTCTTGACTGCAGCTGAATTTGGTTTTGTGCTCTTCTGGACTCTTGGGTGATCAGATGAAGAGGGAATACTCGTCTCTTCTTCCATCTCTTACGAGTAACCAACGTCCAACCTTCTTCCTCATCCATTGTTGACTTTTCATCATCATTTGAGTTATAATCAGATACTTTTTGCGAGAGCTGAACTTGAACAGGTTCCAAAGAGCCAAATCGGATGAATGTGGTATTCACCCTCTGCCTAGTAGTCGGGGACTTGCAACTAGGCGACTCACAAGCAAATGTTACGAGGTTTGACTGAGCAACATCATTAACATCTAAGTCGATTTTCCTTTCCTTGGCTAGCTTCATGATGAGTTCTTTAAGAACAAAGCATTTTTGGATTGGATGACTTATGATGCGATGATACTTACAATAGTTCGGGTCATCAACCTTTCCTATTTCTTCCGGTCGTTTGCATTCAGGCAATTCAATTAATTTCAAGTTGAGCAGTTGTTCTAGCATTTCGGGTATATCGGCGTCAAGGAAAGGATACACCTTTTGTTCCCATTCCTTGAGTGATGAGCGACGCGTCTCGCGTCGTTGGCCTCCCTCAGGCCTCTTCTCCTTAGCCTTTACATTTCCTGTTGAAATTTTGACTGGGGCAGAGTTGACATTCATGGAGTGTTTGACATTACTTTTCATATTCCTGTCATTTTTCCTTATTTCTCGCCTTTCTTTCTTCTCTTCAGGTACGGGAGGTTTCATATTTTCATGGCAAGAAATACTCAATTCCATGTCGTGCGCACGAGTTGCCAATTCTTCGAATGTTCGGGGTTTTACCCCTTGCAGGATGTACAGAAGTCCCCAATGCATGCCTTGGATGCACATTTCTACAGCAGATATTTCAGATAGTCTATCCTTACAATCTAAACTCAAAGAACGCCACCGACTGATGTAGTCAACAACGGGTTCATCTTTCCACTGCTTAGTATTGGTAAGCTCCATCATGCTTACCGTGCGGCGCGTGCTGTAAAACCGGTTAAGGAACTCTCTTTCCAACTGATCCCAACTATCAATCGACTCAGGTTCCAAGTCTGTATACCAATCAAAGGCGTTTCCTTTCAGTGAACGAACAAACTGCTTTACAAAGAGGCCTCCTTGAGTCCCTGCGTTCTCACAGGTTTCTACAAAGTGAGCAATGTGTTGCTTAGGGTTTCCCTTGCCATCGAATTGCAAGAACTTGGGGGGTTGATACCCATTTGGCATTCTCATATTGTCAATGCGCTTCGTATAAGGTTTTGAATACATGAGAGAATGTGTGGAAGAACCTCCATATTGTGCTCGTATGGTGTTCGTTATCATGTCCTGCAGTTGTTGTACAGATATAGAGGCCATTGGGGTGGAATGTCCTTGTTGAGAAGTGCCTTCACCTCCTTTTCCCTTATCACCCTTAGCGTTTTCTCCCTTCAAGGTAAAGCCAGGAGGGTGCTCAAGGTCTGGATTTGATTCACCCGAATCTTGGACTTCCAGTTTGTTCATCAGGGTTGCAATTTGGACATCCTTATCTTCAAGTGCTTTTGTGAGAAGGGTGACCCTTTGTTCCATTTCAGCCATCTTTTCTTCCAAAGTAGAGGTGTTGGTCATCATCACTGGCATGACCTCTAAGTATGATGGAGAAAATGATGAGACAGGGTGAGTCAAAGGCATTTTGTTCCTTAGGCTTCTCATCACGGGTGAAGAGTTGATAGAAAAGGTCTTTGTCGAAGATGATTCATCATTGATCTCAAAATCCTTCGAGACAGATGAATCCTTAGTGGTGGCTTTCCTTTTTGCAAGAAAGTCTAGAGAGATGATATTGTGAAGCTTGCTTTCTTTGGTTGATTGGGGTTGCGGTTGATCAAGAGCTTTGGATCGGCTACGAGTGATTGGGCCGACATAATCATCCGCACCGGAAGCATCCATTACCAATTTTTGAGCATTCTTGTTGGAAGCCATCGAAGCTAGTAGCAGATCAAATTTCTTTTCTTTTGAAGGAGGAAGAGATGAGAGGCAGAGAGGTCCCACGGGCGTGCCAGAATTTGTAGACGACTAAATTTCTTAGTTCGAAATAAATCAAACAAGTAAAATAGTTTCACAAATACGAATTTGTATTGATAAATGTGTGGTACAATTCTCTGTAATTATAAAAGAGTGATCCTCTGATTCGATCTCCTTAAAAGATTTGTTGATTTGAATTGTGGTAATGTGATTTTGATTTGAACATAAGATATTCTTCAATTTAGCTGAGGAATGGATCGAAGATCTTTGAAACAGAATTACAATGAATCTCTGGCTATGAGCTTGTTAGAAATTCTTTGTTCTTCGTGTTCTTCGTGTGTTCTTCGTGTTCTTCGTGTGTTCTTCGCGTTTGAAGGTTTGTGGTGGAAATTCTTCGGTGCTTTAGAGGCTTGAATCCGTAGAACTTCACCGATTTGTGGTTTATTGAGGTTTCTGGAGGCTTTTGAGCTTGATTCCAGTGAACTTTGAGATTTGAACGAGTAGTTTGGATGATTTTGCTTCGAATGTTGTTTGTTGAGGTTGAAGTTCTTGAAATTCTTGAAGGCTTTGGAGTTTGAATCCGGCAGAGCTTCTGGGTTTCTGAACTCAAGATATCTTCTTCCTTCTCTCTGTTCTGTGTGTCCTTCAATGTCTTAGGAAGGCTTCTATTTATAGGAGTTTAGGGGTAGGTGAGCGACACGTGGCGGAGTCTAATTGGTGACACTTGTCATAGCTTGATTGGTCCGCTTATGTCATCGATTACACGTGCTGAGTGCTTGTGTCACTGCTTACACGTGCGAGGTTGCTTGTGTCATCGCTTACACCTGCTGATGCAGCTTCATGCCTTCATTTCAATGACACTTGGCGAATTTCTACTGGTTTCTGAATAGTGATGGCAAAACCTAGCAGTAGTACGTGGCGCTTTGTGATTGGTTGTATTTTGTGGACTTTGGTAGTATGATGTGTCAGCTTGTGATAGGTCGGAAATTTTCCCTCTCTACAGCTTTCTTGCTAAGTTAATTAGCATAATGGCTAGCTACTGTGTTTGCTTACTACTCCAAGTAATTTATGTCCAATTAGATGAGTGCTGGGAAATGATGGTACGTACGTACTTAAGGCTAATACGTACATTTATAGGCACTGTTGAGTAACTAAAGTATTAAACGTTCAACTCACAGCATTCAAGTTCTTGTTTGAATGGTAACGACTATAATTCAAGTTCTTTATTACTCTACAATTAACGAAGGATTTTAAAATTTTTTTTTTAAATTATTTATTAAAAGGTAGAAATTTTATTTCATGGGTAATGACCAATAGATCACATTTTTGCTTATGATAGAGACATAGATAGATAATGGATCAGATAATCTAAAATAATTATATAAGTGGTCGATAATGGCCATGAGATCACATTTCTGCTTATTTCTTATAGTTATTATACTCTAAAGTTAAAGGTTGGCCTCTTAATTATTCAAGCCTTTGATTATTGGCAATCTATAGCATAATAATTTTTTTTTTTTTAAAGATTGACATGTGCATCCTTCTAGGACATTACTTAAATAATTTTATGCACTATTTTTTAAGAATAAAACTTATGTACAGTACCACAAATGTTGTTTATTAGATTTCTTTCTTAAAATTTAGCTATGTGGTTTTTTTCTTCTCAAGGAATAAAAATTTATTTTTAGTTAAGTAATCACATGACTGAATTTTTAAAAAGAAACATAAGGAATAACACTTAAGTACTGTATTTAAGTTTTGCTTAAAAGTTTGAAACAATTGGTAATTTATCATATTCACCTTCCTTATTTTGTTTTTTCTAAGTGGAAAATGTATCATTGTAAAGTAAGTACATTTGCAACAATGTGTACAATTTTATTTTATTTTTCAAAATTTCAACTTTAGCCTTATGAGAATGTACACAGTATCATATCCTAAATGGTTGAATTTTGAAGATCGTATGCCTAACCCCATGGAGTCTATAGGTGTACATGAATGTCAACGCACATCACATGGCTAGCTAAGTAAAATTGCATGCAACAGGGAAACCCTGAAACAAGGCCCAAAACACTGAGTAGCTTGTGTTATCAATATATTGAAGACTGAACTCAGGTGGTTTATTGTATATTCTGATCACAAAAAAATTATTTTTTAGAAAAAGACCATTGACCAAAGTAATGTGGCCTGTCCTTGTGGAAGTGCAAGCATGTCCTTGCTTGAGCATGTGAGAATAACAAGATCTATTACCCTATTTTAACTAATATTTAAAGAATAGCAATTAAGCAATCATTGAATTATGAATTTGAACAAATGAGTTTGAGGGCATTAATCTAATCCAAAGTAGCATCTGCTACGGGATAACAAATATTATATATATATATATATATATATATATATATATTCCTTGATGAACTTTGAGAAATAACTACTTCTCACATGGGATTGTATTTTTCTTTCTTTGTTAGAAAAAAAACTAGTGGCTAAGGTACTTTATCACATAATTAGTCATTAGTCAAATACCTTTTCCTTTGATTTTCATTTCAAGCAAATGGTTGATAAATGCGCTCATCATTATACATGAAATTGCGGCGTGGCACAATTTTCCCATTATTGATCCTATTTTGACCTAGCTAAAGTAATGAGATTATTAGTGTCTAAAATCCTTTTCAACGTTAGCAAATTAATCAAATGCATGAACTAGTTAGGTTGCAACAATAGTTAAAGCCCTTATTCATTAAAATAAATAAATAAAGTCCTGAAATAAACATTTTGTTCACACAATGCCTGCGTTTGTACAATAGTTTGATTGTTGGTTGAATAACTTATTTTCCACAATTATCATGATTTCATTTACTTAAGTACAGTTTTTTAAAGTCTTATTTTTATTTATTTTTAATGTACATTATTAAACTTTAAGAGACTTTCAAATAAGCTTTCGGCAACAAACTACTTCCAAATGCACAATAAATCACATTGGACACTGTCAAGTGTCCAATGTGATTTGCTTACTTAGACGGAGCAAATGAAAATAGAAGAATATTGTCTTTGCTCTACCTCCAATTAAATTTCACAATTTTTTAACTATTTAGATTCTAATTTTTAGACAATCAATCTTGCTCTTCTAAGTGGAAGGGGTATCATTTTAATTAAATTAATTAAGTTATTTCTTCACAACATTTTGTACTTTTTAAAAAAAAAAGATTCTCCCTTATAATTTTTTATATAGTATCATATCCATAATGGTTGAAATTGTGAAGATCATATGCCTCGCCATATGGAGTCTATAGGCTTGTAGGAATTCGTTGGGCAATCAATTTGGCCAGCCGCTTTGACATTCGAGATATAAGAATAGAAAGTGACTCCAATGTATGCACTGATGATGCAGTAATTAACGGTACCCAAATTTCGAACTCCTTGGAAGTTGTTTAATTATGTAGAAGAAATTTGCAGCCTTGCTGAGTATTTCTTAGAAATTAGTTGGGTTAGTCATGAATGTAACATGGCAGCTCTGTGTTAGCTAGATGGGCTTGTAATAACTTTGTTTGTGGTTTTGTTGTTGAAGCTACTGCCCCAAGTGTTTTGTCGATGTTATCTCTAAGGCGGCTACTTGTATTGATTTTTTTTTTTTTTTTTTTTTTTTAATGTTGGAATAAAGCTTTCTTTCTTAGCCATGTGATGTGCATGAATGTCAACGCACATCACATGGCTAATTAGCTACTTCTGCTAACTAACATTGCATGCAACAGGGAAACCCTGAGACAAGGCCCAAAATAGTGAGTTGTGCTTTTGTTGGCATTGAAGACTGAACTCATAAAACTTAATTGGTTTATTATATATTCTGTAGAAAAAAATATTATTCTTTAGCAAAAAGACTGTCCTTGTGTATGCTCATCGGCCAAGCCTGGTATAACTAGGAGTTTAGGGTCCATTGTAATAATGTGGCCTGTGGAAGTGCAAGCAAGTGAGCTTGTAAATATTGCATTAGAGAGTAATTAAAGAAATCTATTGCCCTATTTTAACTAATATTTCAAGGATAGCAATTAAGCAATCATTGAATTAAGAATTTGAACAAATGATTTTGAGAGATCAATCTAATCCAAAGTAGCAAGAAGGGAATGTATCTAGCTTTGAATAACAAATAGTGTATATATATATATATATATTCCTTGATGAACGTTTGAGGCAAAAATTCTCACATCATTATCATCATTTGATCTTCACATGGGATTGTATTTTATTTTTTTGGTTAAGAAAAATTAGTGGCCAAGGTACTCTATCACATGATTAGTACATCAGCCATTAATTAGAGTACTACTTATTCCTTTGATTTTCATTCCAAGCAAATGGTTGACGAAAGTGTTGATCATTGAACATGTTGCGGCGTGCCACAACATTCCCATTATTGATCCAATTTTGACCCCAGCTAATAGAATATATGAAAATTGTGTCCAAAATCGTTTTAAACGTTAGCACTTAGCACGTTAATCAAATGCATGAACTATACGAAGACTGCAATAATAGTTAAAGCCCTTATTCATTAAACTAAATAAATTAAGTCCTAAAATAAATGTTTTGCTCACACAATTCTTACATTTGTAGACTATTTTGACTCCTCATTAAGTAATTTTTTTTTTTTTTTTAAATATGTTGGGACTTGGGAGTTCATTAAGTAATTTAGTGTACATATTATCATAATTCCATTTATTCTATTATGTTATTTTTTGATAATCTATTATATTATTATTATTAAATAATTTATTTTCCATAATTATAATAATTGCATTTCCTCTATTAGGTTTTATTTTTTATTTTATAATCTATTATAGGGTAAATTGCAAATTACACCTATAAAATTTGGTGATGTTTGGATTTTATACCATGAAATTATTTTTTGATAATTTATTATATTATTATTGAGGAATTTAGTTTCCATTATTAGAATAAGCTCCCTTGTTAGCACGGTTAATAGACTATGCGAAAATAGCAATGTGATGGCTAGTAGCTTGGGTATTTCTATTTCACATACTCTAGGAGGTCTTTCAAAAAAAAAAAAGAATTCTAGGAGTATTTTACTATGTACGCATTAGAAAAAAAAATTGTCTAATTATCAAAGTCTTTAACTTGATAAGTTGACATGACTGTAAAAGGTCATTTGATCATTCAGAACATGTTGTTCACTATATAATATCCTAAATTTTGACTTGTGTATCTATAGACCTTTAGTGCAAATGTCGTGAAACTTAAATAAATCGTTGACAACATTGGATATTGTGCATGTATTTTTGGTTCACATGGCTTACTCAGATTGATTAACACTATCAAATTCACAAATGATAGCCATGGCTTATCAAGACAGAGGACTTTGAGGCCATGAATTTGGGGTATAGAAAGAGCACCCATTTCTTCTCCGTTTTCTGCTCCACATGTCACGTCTCTAAAACCGGGTGTTCCAAAATTACAGTAATAGCATACCAAAAATTTGCTTGTAGATTATAGGGAAAAGGAAAAAGGATAAGATGAGCTCAAATTGAGAATCTTATGGAACAAAGTTGATATGTGGTAGTGGTACAGTATAATTGGGTTTTTATTTTTATTTTTATTTTTAAAGATGAATATAATGGACCACACGAATAGCTTTTCTTTTAAATGTATCCAAAGATGGATAGGGTTCTATTAAAAAAAAAAAAAAGATGGATGAGTTATTCTTGGTATTTACGTAATGGACAATAAGTAAATCATATAGTCCCCACTACTCATCCAGTATCATAAATATACAAACAAACATTTGGAAGAATCCAAAGTAAATAGAAACATTTAATTATGGTGGAGTATATAAGGAATCCAACGCTCTTATGGTCGTAAATGTTACACGAAATATATTATGAGGTTGTTTAGGTAAATGAACCAATAACGGCTTAGATAAAAAATGGGGGCCATGAAAAACTAAAAGAAGGTGATGTATATGACAGTATGGGACAGTGAATGATTGATAGGGGCTGGGCCTGGAGCTAGAGGAGGTGTTGATCTTGTGCTTAAAGCTAAGAATAAGGAAGTTGGCTGTGATGGCTTTGTTAGCTTTGTCACGTTAATGGTCACTACTTTCATTCCCTTCTTTTGCAATATATGATTATAAAAAGGCTTTAGCTAGCATATCTCACGTCCAAAGCAACAAGGTCCATGTACGTTCATTTGTCCTTTCCATAACTATAGGTCCTCATCACGTACCATATCTCCTTTGTTGTAGCCAGGTTTTATGTATTATTTTGACAATGCTATGTTTTTTTATTCTCTCTTATTGTTTGTTTTCTTTATTCTTACAACTGCTAGCGATGGGCAACACTTTCTCAATACAGATATGATTTCTCTTTTTATATATATAAAATTAAATATCCACCCAAAAATACTAAAGTCATTTTTCAATATAAAAGTATCGCAATAAAATATAATTAATAACCAAATAAAGAAACCCATGAAAGTTGGACTACAATTAGAGGGTATGTAACTTATGTTCAATATCAAAATGTCAAATTTTGAAACGCCTCCGACCTAGAAAAGTAGGTGAAAGGTTATGTATTAGAGAAAAGGTGAACCGTGGTTATGTAGCAAAACCTCCAATACTTTATCTCTTTAATGCAAATTTACTTTAACTCCTCCCCTCTCCCCTATATTGAAAACGGTTATATTGCAACCTTGTTTCACAGAGAAGCAAATGAAGTCCAGTCAAGAAAGTCTGCAAAAAGAAATTGATGAGATTAATCAGTGCATCCAATCAGGAAAATCTAATTGAGCAGCGACTAAAGGTCGAAAGTATGACCTACTTTTGCTTCCAATTTAGGATGATTATCTAGAAAATAAATCTATTATGAAACAAGCATTGATAATGATAGTTTGTCAACTTTAAACACATTAGATACCCAGCTATGAGCTATTATAAATATTAGTAGAAGTATCCAAAACCCAATCCATAAATGCAAGAAATGTACCAGTATGTCCTACGTAAGGTACTTAAATGAACTAAGACAAGATTTCAAAAGTTTTAACTTAAAACCACAATATTTTTCATTCCAAATTTCGGCGCAGCTTTGCGTACTTGTTTAACATTATATTCTAAAATTAAAAAAAAAAAAAAAAAATCCTATAAATACCCTCAAAACCTTTTCAACTTCCTCATCACCTCCAAAACTCTCAACTTCTAAAGTCTAAACTCCAAAAGCCTCTTCTTCTCTCTAGACGCATTAGTTTCTCATCCAAATTAACCAAAATGGCATACCCCAAAAGCTCTCTCGTCCTAGCACTTCTCTCAATGTTCATTTCCATAGTGCTAGCTACTCCTATGACATACAATGTGGTGAGTTTGGGAGCCAAAGCAGATGGGAAAACGGACTCAACTCGAGCTTTTGTTAGTGCATGGACAAAAGCTTGTGCGTCAGTAAAGCCTGCCATTATTTATGTGCCAGCAGGGAGGTTCTATCTCAGGCAAGTGGTTTTCAGTGGACCATGCAAGAACAATGCTATCATTATGCGCATAGTTGGGACACTTGTGGCCCCATCAGACTATAGGGTCCTTGGAAATACAGGAAAGTGGCTTGTGTTTGAACATGTCGATGGGGTTACCATATCTGGTGGGGTTCTTGATGGTCAAGGCACTGGTTTGTGGGCTTGCAAAGCCTCTGGCAAGAGTTGTCCTTCGGGAGCCTCGGTATGTGAAAACGATTAAATTGCCTTTTCTTGGTGAAGTTGTAGCTCATTTGACTAAGTGGTATTTTAAACTTTAACAATGCCTTTTGTCTTTAGTTTTTTCTTTTAGCTTTTAAGCTTATATTTGTTTATGTACTATTTTTTTTTTAGTCTCACTTGGCTTTTGAAAAACATAAGTTTTCCACAAAAAATTATGTTTATATAAATGCACATGCACTAATAATTTCACATTGGAAACTGTCAAGTACCATGCAATTTGGTTAAAAGTGCTCACATAGAATTTGTGGAGAAGAACAATGGTTTTAATGGTTGGTATTAGTGTTGTTGATTTTTCTTACATAGACGGAGCAAACGAAAAGAAAATTTGAAATATTTTAACTTTTTGTTGCTGGATTAAAAAAATCTCTTTCTTTCTAGGTAATTGTACTGGGAGTGATTGGTGGAAACTGGTTTGCCTTTTCGGTTTAAACTTTTAACTGTTTTTGCTCTTCTTGGTTTTGTAGGAGATTTATGTCAAATTAAAATACTAACTTACATTCACTTTAATGCAACGACAAGCGAACTTCTAAGGAAATCCCTAGGACTATTATCTTGGGAATACTACCATGTTATGGAGTAGAATATTTAATTTTGTGCCAATTTAATTAGTGTTTAAATAAATCTCGAGCCTTGTGATATCAGTAAACAAGCTTAAAAACTGATGAGAATGTCAAAGGTCAAACAACTTGCTTAGGCTTTTGTTGCTTGAATTGACAGTCCTTCCCGCTAAGGTCAACATATTATATTGAATATTAGCGTTAAAGTTATATTTATCGTTGATTTAGAGAAATATTATATATATATATTCTTTATTTGCAAATTTTAAAACAATAATAATTGGAATATTTTCTTGTGCATATGCAAGCAGACACTGCAATTTTTCAACTCAAACAACATTGTAGTCCGTGCATTAACCTCCCTTAATAGCCAATTATTTCACATTGTTGTCAATGGCTGCCACAACGTGAAAATGCAAGGGGTAAGGGTCACTGCTGCTGGAAACAGCCCAAACACCGATGGAATTCACGTTCAATTATCTTCAAGTGTCACAATTCTTGACTCCAAGATCGGGACAGGTGATGATTGCATCTCAATTGGTCCTGGTACCACTAACTTGTGGATTGAGAATGTTGCATGTGGACCTGGGCATGGAATCAGGTATATAAATTTTTTTTAATCTTTTTAAAAATATTACATGATTGGAACAACTATATTATAGGTTGATTTTAAATTGGTCTCATTTGTGTAATTAATTGATTCAGCATTGGGAGTCTAGACAAGGACTTGCAAGAGGCTGGTGTAAAAATGTGACAGTTAAAACAGTTACTTTTACTGGAACTCAAAATGGATTGAGGATTAAGTCATGGGGAAGGCCTAGCAATGGATTTGCAAGGAACATTCTATTCCAACATGCCGTTATGATGAATGTCCAAAATCCTATTGTAATTGACCAAAATTACTGCCCCAGCAACAAAGGTTGCCCTGGTCAGGTAAGATAGTTGTTGAATTAAGGTTTGCATGCAGATATGGTTTAAATCAAGATAAGGTGACTTTTGAAAAGGCTTTAACATATTCAAGGAAATTACACAACATAGATTCTTTAACTACGCATGCCCGCTATATATTTAGTCCCATTACTTTGCTTCATAACTTGTTCAATATATTTTTTTTCTTTTTTAGTTGGAATTTGCATACGATGATATTACTATCAAGTGAAAAACTGACATATACTTCTTTTTCTTTTTCTTTTTTTTCATTTTAATAGTTTTTTGGGGTAAAAATTAGTGATGTGACATACCAAGATATCCATGGAACATCAGCAACAGAGGTTGCTGTGAAATTTGATTGTAGTCCAGGGAACCCATGCTCCAGAATAAGATTGGAGAATGTAAAGCTCACTTACAAGAATCAAGTAGCCCAAGCTTCATGTAGCCATGCAGTTGGAACTTCTACTGGTTTTGTTCAGCCCACAAGTTGCTTGTAGAGGGGAAAAATTTATACAAAATCCATATCTATGAAGGACAAAAAAGGAATCTACATTCTTCTCCTTTCATCTTTAGGGCAGAAAATTATACATCTTTTTATTTTTTATAATATGAAAGTTAGCGAGATAGGTCATTGAGTGATAGGTTGATTGCTTGAGCCTGTGGCGGTGCTTGCAGATTGGGCATTCTTGGAGCATGCCTGGCCTTGCAATCATAATATAATGTTGAAACTTTAAACCCCTATTTGGGTGTTTGTACTTTGTATATTAAATTTTTATTAGAGATAAGGTTGTGTTTAATGTATTATTTTCAATTGGACCGCACTTATTGGAATTCTAGATTTTTATCATTTCCATTTTTCAATAAGAAGTCTTATGAATTATATTCAATTATATCATGAAGCCAATTTAATTAAGGAAGGTAATGGAATTTAACTTCAAAGGAGACATTTCAAAGCCGCTTCAGTAAATTAGTCCATCCAAAGCCTAGGCATCCCCTAGGCATATAAGGGGGTGTTTGGAACACCCAGTCAAACACACATTTTTATTTTTTAAACACATATTATATATATTTTTATACACTTTTTCATCCACACGTAGTTCTACACATATTTCAAATAACAAAATACATATTTTCAAACACATGTACCAAACACTCTCTAAAATATCCTATAAATATTTGATATAAAAAGTATAACAAATATAGAAATAGGCCATTAGTTCGAAAGTTTGTTTATTAGCACTATTGATTTATAAAGTTTCAAGTAAAAGCTATAAGTCCCTGAAATTTAAGAAATATGCACTACTGTACCCTCTATTGATTTCGTCAGCTTCCTAGCCTATGTTTTTAACAGAGAAATTAATGAAAATATTTCAGTGGCATGACAGCCTTTTTATTATTAAATTTTTTTTAAGATATATAATAATTTACACATTAGAAACATGTTTGTGTCTTTCCCCAAATCTAAAATGTTTAAAGGTCTTTTCCAAAATCAATTAATCCCTACTCAAAATTCAAAAACCTCTAACATGCCAAGGTAACAAGGGAACAAAAATTTACTAGATAGAGAAATCTGGGGTCTCTCCACTCATGGGCACTTTACTATGAATAGCCCATTTAAAATCTTATTGGTGGCGAGCTGTACATGCTAAAATCCCAACTTCGGAGAATTTGACAAATATTTTTAGTTAAATATAAAAGAAACATCTAAGAATTAATTTTTTTAGAGATAATTTCAACCAATGACATTTACTTTTGACGATTGATCTTTATCATTAGATCAAGATACTAATTGAATTTTTGGTATAGACGAGAATCAAACTCCAAATCTTTTATTCGACAACTTAAGACTGTACAATTAAGCTAACAAAACTCACACATTTAAGAATTATTAATGATATGAAAGCGTTTTATTCATTGGTCTTTCCATAACAAAGAGCCACGGATGAGTTATTTCTACGTACGGTAACTAAAGTCATGTTCCTTGGTTATAGTAATAAATTTCTATTTCATATTTTATTTTTCTTAATAGATTATATTAAGCTTTAAATACTGCAAAAAAGAAAAATGAATATCTACTGGTGTTAATGAGTAAAAATGTTGTATCAACGATGAATAAAATGAATAAGTAAAAAAAAATTATAACTAATGGTAAGTTGAATCATAATACTCAACCTCAAATATGTGAAACGTACACGGGTCAAAGAAATTATATAGAAATGTGCATATGATTAAATTAGTTATAACCCGTACTATAAAGATTTGTCAAGAAATAATAAGTTGGTTGTTGGGGTCATTTGTCTTGCCTGGCCACATTTTGTGTTAATGGGCTTAACTTTTTGTGAGACCATGCCCATAGGCCACCGAATCAAAGTTAAGCCAAACTTTAAAATTTGTTGTGAAATTGTTATGAACAACATTATTTGAGGGAGGTTATTCGGTTTAGTTTAGGGGCGGAGGTAGGGGGGTCGAGAGGGGGCAATTGCCCCCCCTGACCTCACCCAAACCCCACCCCCCTTATATATATATATATATATAGATATATCTCTTTTAGATTTAGTATTTGTTTTGTATAAGTTTTTGTTTGCTTTAAACTTATGGTTTTCAACTTTGTAATTACATGTAATTGTGCTACGGGACTGTCACTCTTGACTCCAGTTGTAATATACTCTTCTCGGTTGGTAATTAATAAGAAGCTCTCTTAACTTTGTATAATAATGACTATATATTGATTTTTTTTTTTTTTTTAACTTTTACTTGTTTGAAAAATATACTTATAGTCACCTATGAAGTATCTTAAATACAACAACATTTATACTAAATTTAGCGTTACGCATAAGGAAAAAAAAAACTGAACACTTACCTTATATTTATATGTTAATCAAATTTTTTGTTTAATTAGTTAAGTATTATTTTCTTATACTAATTAAAAAAATTGAAATTGATTTTCTCTTCAATTCTTTATTTTCATCTTCCCCCCCTAAATTAAAATCCTGGCTCCGCCACTGGTTTAGTTACAAGTATTCTCTTTTTGTTTTTACATAAAAAACTTTATTAACTCCACTAACATCTTTTGATATTTATCACATAGATATCTATGGATCAAAGCCCCTCATCCTTCATTATAAATATTAAATTATAATAAATAAATAAAATCCAGTTTCAAATATCTTAAGCAGGCTTAGAAAGTTACTTTCTTCGTCAATATATAGATCATTTACCCTTTCCATATATATTGGTTCAAGAAGAAATCCCGGCCCCATGTGGTGAAGTTAGGTTTGATCCCTAATTAAAGGAAAGTCCTCACAGTGGCTTTAGTTGAAAAGGTTGAAGTGTTATGCATTCTCATGAAATTTGTTTAAAATAGCTTTTGACTTAATGTACTCATGTCTTTGTCTTAACCCCTAAATTAAATTATATTCTTTCGGTACATATAATTTGGCATGGATATGGACCTAGCTAACTCATGTAGTCTCTATACTTTCTTGCTAAGTTAATTAGCATAATGGCTACTCTTTGCTTACAAGACCAAGTAATTCAAGTCCAATTAGAGGAGTACTAGGATATGATGGTACGTACATAAGGCACGGTTGAGTAACTAAAGTATTAAACATTCAATTCACAGCATTCAAGTTAACGTTCCTGTTTGAATGGTAGCGGGACATCAGATCACATTTCCGCTTACAGCCGCGATAACTCAAGTTCTTTATGCCTTTATTTCATGGGTAATTGCCAATAGATCACATTTCTAATTAATTATTTCTTTGCAGTCATAAAATCTTAAGTTAAAGGTTAGCCTCTTAATTTTTAAAGCCTTTGATCATTATTGGCAACCTATATTGTAGTATGTTTAAATTTTATTTATTTACTTTTTTTTTATAAACAATTATCTGTGTATCATTTTAGGATATTAGTTAAATGATTATATTTGCTATTTACTAACAGTTCAAATTTTGAGATAAATGATAATTTATCCTAGTAGAAGAACAAGTCATCTTGAGTTTGAAAACTCTATTTGCTCTATATCTCATTAAATTCATGATTTCTTAATAATTTTAGAATCTGAGACAATTGATAATAGTTTATCATATTCATATTACCAATCTTATTCCTAACCCCATGGAGTCTATGGGTGGTGTGCACGAATGTCAACGCACATCACGTGGCTAGCTAACTAACATCGCATGCAACAGGGAAACCCTGAAACGGATTCAGATCCTCTAGAGTTCCTAGGGTACTCTACCAGTAGATTTCATTAAATCCTAACCGTTCTTTAATGATTTAATGGTTTAAATTCTGCCATGTTAGCATTTCATTAATAATATTCTTGAAATAATAAAATAATATTGAAAACAAAACAATTAAGATTATTGTTAATGAAATGCTGACATGGCAGAATCTAGACCATTAAACCATTTAAGAGTGGTTAGGATTTAATGAAATCTACTTGGTAGAGTACCCTAGGAACTCTAGAAGATCTGAATCCCCTTGAAACATGGTAAAAAACAACGAGTGGATTGTGTTGCCAATGTATTGAAGACTACGTAAACTAATTGGTATATAAAAGCTGTTTGGATAGAATTTATTGTTAAAAATTGAAAACTGATAACACTATAGTAAAATAATTTTTAAATGCGTGAATAGTATTATAGGACCCATTTTTAATTTTTTTTTCCTGAAAAAGTACTTGTAAGTCTTATAAACAGTGCATGAATAGTACATGAATAGTACCTCTGGTCTTCCGCACAGTAACTCAATGTGCATGAACAATATCTGTTACTATTCACGTGCTAGAGAAAAAAAAAAAAAAAAAAAAACTGAAAACACAGTAGTAAAACATGAATCCAAACACATTCATGATATATTCTTTAGCAAAATACCAAGCATTTTGTCTGCTCATTGGCCAAGCCGGGTACAAGTACAACTAGGATTTTTGTGTCCACTGTAATGTGGCCTGTCCTTCTGGAGATGCAACCATGCGAGCAACATTAAATGCAAATATTGCATTAATATTATTTGCATTAATATTTAAAAGGAAGAAATTAAGCAATAATTCCCCCCCCCCCCCCCCCCCCCCCAAAAAAAAAAAAAAGCAATCATTGAATTAAGAGTTTGAACAAATGATTTTGAGGGATCAATCTAAACCAAAGTAGTATGCGGGATACCATTACATGGAGGCAATGTATCTATCATTAAATAACAAATAGTATATTCAGAAAAAGAAAAGAAAAGAAAGAGTATATGGGTCATGTTTACAGTAGGTTAGGGCAATTGTTAATAAAATATATATTTTTTAAGTTTTCCCACTATTTGTATTGGAAATATAAAAAGTCATTAAAATAAATAATTATTTTTTCCTATATGGATTTAAACTCGAACAGGACCACACAGTTCGATCGAGTTAGCCATGAATGGTTAATGAAATAGTTTTTTATATGTGAGAACCGAGCATATAAAAAATATGAGAGAACCATTTGAACCGAGGTCTAACTTGGGCCGTTCAAACTGTAAGTCGATAAAATTTGATTTTTGATCTGAAATTCTAGCATGGATTTGAAGTGCGGAAAAAAAAAAAAAAAAAAAAAAAAAACAAAGAAAAAAATGATGGAGAAGATTCGCAGATAAAGCAAGAAATTTAAGGAGCACTGATTGATGGCATGGAGAGAGAGAGAGAGAGATAGAGAGAGAGATGAGAGTGGCCATAGACGTGAGGAGGAAGGAGAGGGGAGAAGGACTGTAGGAGAAGGATTGGAATCCGGTGCACTTGCACCGTGCAATTCACCCAATCCCCTCACAACTTTTTTATACTTTTTTACTTTTACTCTTTTTTTTTTTTTTTTTTTTTTTTAAAATTTAATGGTTAAGATTTAAGAATGAAATAAAGCATCACAAAGTAAAAGTAATAAATGCATTGTGAATAGATAAATTAGAAATCACGTGAGTGAGAGTTAAAATGGCGCCCATTTGGTATTGTTATTCTAGTAACGTTGTTTAAATATTGTTAAAATACGTATGAGTGAAAAAGTATTGTGGAAATATGTATTGTGTTGTTTAAACAACGAAAACTGTTGTTTAAATAACACTAACAAACAACCCCTAGTGAGTTGAAATATGCAACAATGAGTTTAATGGAACCTTCTTCCCAGGTTCCTATTTTACAAAATGCAAATAGTCAAAACTCCACTATGCTAATTTTGTTTTAGAACCCACTATGAAGAGATTTTTTTTTTTAAAATTAAAAAAGGACTAAAGTAAAAACTCAAATATGGACTTTTAATAGTAAATAAGGTAGAACTATGCTATTTTTGTTCACACAATGCTTACATTCGTGGAACAATTTGAGTCTTCATTTAAGCAAACTTTTTTTAGAGTTAATTAAGTAATTAAAGTAATTTTTAGGTACTTCTAGAATATGGAGAGTGATGCTTCATTTTCTTACATTTATGGTGGGGTCTATTCATTAAAATTTATGGTAGGGCTCACCATGAATGTGAGAAGAGAGAACATAGTTTTTTTGTGCTCCGAGAACACCTAATAATTTTCCAAGTAATGAATAATTCTTAGGTACTCTTGAAGTATGGAGAATAGTATTTCATTTTCTTACATTCATGATAGGGTTTACTCATTAAATTCATTGTGGTGTCTACTATAAATGTGAGAAAATAGAGCACAATTTCTTTATACTCAAGAAGTACCTAATTATCAAAATTATATTCACTCTTTTTTTTAGAAGAATAATTCTATTTACTCTACTATGTTATTTTTTTTATATTATATTATATTATTAATTAGAAAGTAATTTTAGTTTCCATAATTATCTTAAGTTCCGATTAATAGACTATGCAAAAAAGGTAATGTGATGCAGGAGTATTTTACTTGGTACGTATGAAGAAAAAAAAAAAAAGTTTATCTAATTATCAAAGTCTTTAACATGGCTCCAATAAAAAATAATCTTTAACGTGATAAGTTGACATGGCTATAAAAGGCAATTTTTTTTTCGTGGAGACGATGCTATAAAAGGCCATTTGATCATTCAGTATATGTTGTTCACTATATAATTTCCTTGATTTTGACTTTTTTTTTTTTATTGATTCATTGATCTTGACTTCTATATCCATAACTTTTGTGCAATTGTCGTGCAACTTAAATAAATCTTTGACAAAATTGGGTATTAGGGCTGTAAACAAGTTGAACTTTATTGAGTAGTGTATGTTCAAGCTTAACTCGTCAAGAAAAATTAAAAGCTCAAGCTTGGCTTGTGCTCGTAGAAAAGCTAAAAAGTTTGAGCTTGACTTGGCTTAGCTTGATTAATTAGTTAAGTCAAGCTCAAGTTTAATATCAAGCTTAAACTCAAGTTTATGTCAAGCTTTTAAGCTTGAGATCTACAAAAATTACATTTAAATCTCTAAAATTATGAAAAACAAATAGTATATTTATTTTATCATACATCTAGCTTTACTTATGATTAGCCATTATTTAAATTAAAATTTTACATAATTAAATTCATTCAATCATCATTCTTTATCTACAGTTTCAGTAGTTTTTCAAAATACAATTTTTACATTTATGTTAGATGGTGACGAACTAGAAAAATATTTGTTTGTAACTATTATAAATGAGAAAATACTAATATGTTTTATAACTTTACTCTAGATGATTGATAGAAAAGGATTATATGTGGCATACTTAATTAATTAAATAATTTTTAAATGTAACTATAGTTTAAAGTGGTTCTTAATCAGTTTAGAGGGAATGAAAAAATCAAGGTAATAAGTAGTGGTCTCATGTTAGCCATGTCAATATTAAGATATGTGTAATGAGTATATTTAATTAACACATATAAACTTATAAATGAGTCTATACTTGAATTGTTGTGTATCAAGCCTAGTGTAGCTTATTTATAAACGAACAAACATGAACAAACTTTTTATTGAGCTGAGTCTAAATTGTTCATGATCGACTTGGTTCATTTACAACCCTATTAGGTATTGTGCCTATGTTTATAGTTCACATGGCTTTCTCTGTTTGATTAACATTCTATCAAATTCACAAATAGAATTATGCCACCTGGAAGGTTAAGAGGTCCCCCAAAATCTGCACGGAAGTCATACAAGCAATCAAACTACGAGTCACGAAAGCAAGAATATATACATATATATATATATATATATATATATATATAGTAGAAATTATAGTAAAATCACATGTGGTTTAACCCATTTTCACTTTCTCTACTCGTAGTTTAAAACTTAACACTTTGTCTACTTGATGTTACTTTTGTATAGTCTCTGTTACCCACCCCTGTTAAAAAAGAGGGATAAATAAGCCTTTTTGCTTCCATTTTATGTCTCTCTCCTTCTAAAACAAGAAGAAGAAGAAAAAACGACAAAAGAAAAACAAGATTAAAATGTATTATTGGTCTCTCACAATTCATAAACATGAAGAATATACACCAAAAAAATCAAACCTAAGTTAACCACCATAAATATTATATTTTCTCTCTCCCTCTCTCCTTCCTCTCACCTATTCTTCTACAACAATTTCTCTCTCTCTCTCTCTCTCTCTCTCTCTCTCTCTCGATGGTGGAGTTAAGAAGGACGATCATCCATTATAGCAAAAGGCCAGATCGACTATAACAGAGAGTATTAATTCCTTTAAGCCCAAATCGACACCATTGTTTTTGCAAGGAATCCATGCCAAAGGTCTTCTCTCTCTCTCTCTCTCTCTCCCCTTCGATGGTGGAGTTAAGAAGGACGATCATCCATTATAGCAAAAGGCCAGATCAACTATAACAGAGAGTATTAATTCCTTTAAGCCCAAATCGACACCATTGTTTTTGCAAGGAATCCATGCCAAAGGTCTAGATCGGATTGTGATGCCTTCGTTCTTGCTTCGTGGGTTTCATTTTTTTGTGGTTTTGGTTGTGGGCTCATCTAATTTTGCTTCGCTTTTTCTCCTTTATTTGGGGGGGGGGGGGGGGGGGGGTAAGGAATATAAGGAAATTTGGAGAACCTAGATTGAAGTTGAAGTTTTATTTTTTTAATTTATTTTTTAAAGAAAAGAACCCATAACCCAAACGAAAGGAATAATTTTTATGAGATTGAATCGCCACCTTTCCTGCTTTGGTTTCTTTTTTGGTGGATTTGATTTGTTGTTGAGTTCTAATCGGTTTAACTTGTTGATGTGAAGATTATCTTGCCTTTAATGTGATGGAGGCTTTATTCAAGAACTTAGTGACATGCAACTTTCACCAGATGAGGCAGAGGAGACCACCATATTCAAATCCCACTACCATTGATCTCTAGGACCACCATACCAATCCACCACCAATCTCCATGGTAGAAGCTTCATCGAGACCACTGAACCCATTACTCAAGCTTTTCTTCTCTCGCTTTTAGATCTAAACCAAACCCATACCTATGGTGGAACTTACTTTTTGTGTTGTGATCTATGTCTCTCTCTCTCTAAGATCTTGTGGTGTTATTTGTTTGTTTTAATATGTGGACTCTCTCCATAATCTATGGGCATTTCATTGATTTGTAGTTGTTTGGAATTTTATATGTTATGTTTATATACATTTATTTTTAATTTCAAAAACCTAATTTTTTTGATTCGTTTTATGTTTGTTTTTGTCTAAAAAAATGTGTTTTTTAATGGTGATAGCAAAGGTAGGTAACATAGACTAAACGAAAGTAACCTTAAGTGGACAAAATATTAAGTTTTAAATCATCAGTAGCAAAATGAAAATAGACCAAACCATAAGTGGGTTTACTGTAATTTACACACACACCCACGCATATATATATTATGATAAAGAAATGGAAGAATAAGCCACAATAAACCTTGTATGCACTCAAAGGTGTTCCACGCCACGAATTTTGTGGGTTGAAGTGAGCGTAAGTATAATTGTTATCTTGAATCCTTGATACAAGAAAAGCTATATATTTGTACCCAAGGATGTGCAGGGTCAGACGATCATCATGCGGTTACGGTACCTTACTCCCACCATAATTTAATCTTGGTATTTGCGTAATGGACAAACAAAATTAATCATATAGTTCCACCAGTAGAACCACGAATTCATAATAAATATAACAAACAAACATGTATGGAAGAATCCAATAATGAAGCAGAAACATTAATTCATTTGGTGGACTATAATCCAAGTCTCTTTTATGGTCGAATATATTACACGAAATATATTAGGAGCTTGTCTTGGTAAATTAACGAATAACAGATAAAAGGAAAAGTGGGGCCAAGAAAAACTACAGAAGATGATGAATATGACGGTATGGGACAGTGAATGATTGATAGGGGCTGGAGTTAAAAAAGGAGGTGTTGATCTTGTGTTTAAAGCAAAGAAATGTGTTTTTCATAACATAACATAGCACCCGAAAACAAGAATAAGGAAATCGGCTGTGATGGCTTGGGGGGATGTTTTTTCTCTTTGATGCAAATTTACTTTAACTCCTCCCCTCTCCCCGAAAACGGTTATCTTGCAACCTTGTGTCGCCGAGAAGCAAATGAAGTCCAGTCATAAAAGTCTGGAAAAAGAAAATGTTGAGATTAAATTAGTGCATCCAATTGGGAAAATCTAATCAAGCAGTGACTAACGGTCGAAATTATGACCTACTTTTGCTTCCAATTTAGGCTTATTATCTAGAAAATAGATCTAGGGAAGACCAATGACCATAATATATAATAATCAATAAACTGATAAGCATGATAGACAAATTAGTAGAAGCATCCAAATTCCAATCCAAAAATGCAAGCCATGTATCAGTATGTCCCACGTAAGGGTACTTCAATGAATTTAGACGAGATTGAAGAAGTTTTAACGTAAAACAAAAATAATTTTCTTTCCAAATTTCAGCTCAGCTTTGCGTACTTGTTTAACATTATATCCTAAAAAGTGAGAAACAAAATGTTCATTCAAATCCTATAAATACCCTTAAACACTTTTATCTTCCTCGTCATCTCCACAACTCTCAACTTCTAAACTCATTAAGCCACTTCTACTCTCTCTTACACCCAGCTAGACACACAGTTACAAGCAGATACATTATTTTCTCTTTCAAATCAAACCAAAATGGCATACCCCAAAAGCTCTCTTGTCCTTGCACTTCTCTCTATGTTCATTTCCTTAGTGATAGCTTCTCCTATGACACACAATGTGGTGAGTTTGGGAGCCAAAGCAAATGGGAAAATGGACTCGACTCAGGCTTTTGTTAGTGCAAGGACAAAAGCTTGTGCCTCAGTAAGTCCTGCCATAATTTATGTGCCAGCAGGGAGGTTCTATCTAAGGCAAGTGATTTTCAGTGGACCATGCAACAACAATGCTATCATTATGCGCATAGCTGGGACACTTGTGGCCATCAGACTATAGGGTCCATGGAAATGCAGGAAAGTGGCTTGTGTTTGAACATGTTGATGGGGTTACCATATCTGCTGGAATTCTTGATGGTCAAGGTAGTGGTTTGTGGGCTTGCAAAGCCTCTGGCAATAGTTGTCCTTCGGGAGCCACGGTATGTAAAAATGACTAAACTGTCTTTTCTTGGTGAAGTTGTTGTAGCTCATTTTGACTGAGGGGTGTTTTAAATATATAGAGTTTAACGATGCCTTTAATTTTAGTTTTTTCTTTTAGCTTTTAAGCTTATACTTATTTCTTTCTCCAAAAAAAAAAAAAAAAAAGAAAAAAAGCTTATGCTTATTTCTTTATGTATAATTTCTTTTAATGTCTCACTTCACTTTCAAAAATATAAGTTTTCCATTTAAAAACTATGTTTATATAAATGCACACAAATCAGTTTCACGAAGATCCACTCAAAAGAAAAAAAAAAAAAAAAGTGTTCACGAAGAATTTGTGAAAAAGAAATATGGAATTTATGGTGGGCATTACTATTGATTTTTCTTACATATATAGTGCCTTTTCGGTTTGCTATTTGTTTTGAAATTTTAACTGTTTTTGCTCTTCCTGGTATTGGGGGTTATTTTTTTCAAATTAAACTAACTTCCATTCACTATAATGTAACGACAAGCCAACTTCTAAGGAAATCGTAAGGTCAAACAACTTGATTATGCTTTTGTTGCTTGCATAGACAGTCCATCTGGCTAAGGTCAATATATTAATTATATGAATATTAGCCTTATAAAGTTATGTTTAACGTGCTAAAGACCTTGTAGTTGAATTGATACCTCCCTATGTACAAAGTGCTTGGAGTTCTAGGGAGAGTGAAAAGAGTTCAAGCTGCGGGGTTAGCAACATGTTATAATTGTTTCAAAAAAAGAAGAAGCTATGTTTAACGTTGATTTAGAAAGAGAAATACTTCGAATATACTTTATTTGTAATTTTTAAAACAATAATAATTGGAATATTTTGTGTATATGCTAGCAGACACTACAATTTTCCAACTTGAACAACATTGTAGTCAATGCATTACCTCCCTAAACAGCCAATGGTTTCACATTGTTGTCAATGGTTGCCAAAATGTGAAAATGCAGGGAGTAAGGGGTCAATGCTGCCGGAAACAGCCCAAAATACCAATGGAATTCACATTCAATTATCTTCAAGTGTCACAATTCTCAACTCCAAGGTCAGGACAGGTGATGATTGTATCTCAATTGGCCCCGGTACCACAAACTTGTGGATTGAGAATGTTGCTTGTGGACTTGGGCATGGAATCAGGTATATATATATATATATATATATATTGTCGTCTTTAAAATATATTACATGATTTGAACAACTACATTATATGGTGATGTTAAATTGGTCTCATTTGTGTAATTAATTGGGTCATCATAGGAAGTCTAGGCAAGGACCTACAAGAGGCTGGTGCACAAAAAGTAACAGTTAAAACTTAAAACTCCTACATTTGCTGGTACTGAGAATGGGCTGAGGATTAAGTCATGGGGAAGGCCTAGCAATGAGTTTGCTAGGAACATTTTATTTCAACACTCTGTTATGATTAATGTCCAGAATCCTATTGTAATTGACCAAAATTACTACCCAGCAACAAAGGTTGCCCTGGTCAAGTAAGATAGTCGTTGAAGCATAGTTTACATGCAAATGTAATTTAAACCAAGAGATGGTTACTTCTGAGCATGCTCAAGGAAATTACACAACAAAGATTCTTAAGCTATTAATGCCCACTATATTGTTAAGCCCATTATCATGGCACACAAAACTTTACTTTTGTTTCAAACCTAAATTGAGACCCCAAAACATTTTCAAAGTTTTCTACTTTGTTTCATAATTGGTTCATTTTTTTATTTTTTTATTTTACAGTTGGAGCTTGCATACCATGATTTTACTATCAAGTGAAAAATTAACATATGCACTTTTTTTTTTTCTTTTTCAATTGAACAGGTTTCTGGTGTAAAAATTAATGATGTGACATATCAAGATATCCATGGAACATCAGCAACAGAGGTTGCAGTGAAATTTTATTGTAGTCTAGGGAATCCATGCTCTAGAATAAGATTGGAGAATGTATTAAAACTCACTTACAAGAATCAAGTAGCCCAAGCTTCATGTAGCCATGCTGCTGGAACATCTACTAGTTTTGTCTAGCCCATAAGTTGCTTGTAGTGGGGGGAAAAATGATATAAAATCCATATCTCTGAAGGATAGAAAAGGAATCTACATTCTTGTCATTTCATCCTTTAGACAAAAAATTATACATGTTTTTAGTTTTTAAAGTATGAATATTAGCATGATAGGTCATTGAGTGATAAGTTGATTACTTGAGCCTGTGGTGCTGCTTGCTGATTGGGCATTCTTGGAGCATGCCTGGCCTTGCAATCAAAATATAATGATAAAACTTTAAACCCCTATTTGGGTTTTTGTATTGTGTAAATTGAATTTTTATAGGGAATATGGTTCTGTTTAATGTATTATTTTCAATTGGACCTCGCTTATTGGATTTATAAATTGTTAACATTTCCATTTTCAATGAGAAGTCACTTGAATTATATTCAACCATATCATGAAACCAATTTAATCAAGGAAGGAAAAAAAATAGAATCCAATTCAAAGAGACATTTCAAAGTAGTTACAGTAAAGTAGTCCATCCAAAGCCTATATAGTCCCTAGGTGAATAAAAAATATCCTATAATTATTTAACACAAAAAGTATTCTATCATGCACAAATATAAAAGGGTATGGCTTGTGTCCAGTGAAAGTTTTCACTAGACACGGTGGATTGCAAACACGTGTCCACTCTTGGACATGCGTCCGAATCCTGTCGTGTCTAGTGAAAACTTTCATTGGACACAAGCTCTTCGCAATATAAAAATATGTCATTGTTTCTTAAAGTTTATTTACTTAGTGCTTTTGGTTTATAAAGTTTCAAGTGAGAACCATTGGTTCCTAAAATTTAAGAAATAAATGTTATTAGTCCCTGTATTGATTTCGGTTAGTTTCCTAGCCTATGTGTACGGATCAATTACATATAAATATTTTAGTGACATGAAAACGTTTTTATTATAAAAAATTTATAAATTATAATTTACACATTAGAAATGGGTATGGGTCTTTTCCCAATTCTAACATTTTAAAAGGTCTATCCCAAACTTAATTAATACCTACATAAAATTCCAAATCCTCAAACATGCCAAGGCAACAGAGGAATTGACAAGTTATGGACAGAAATTTGGGTCTCACTACTCATGGCTGCTTTACTGTGAATAGCTCATTTAAAATCTTATGGGTGGCAAGCTCTACATACTGCAATCATAACTTCGGAAAGTTTGAGAATTATTTAGAGTTGAATATAAAAGTAATATTTAAAAATTATTTTGTAGAATTTATGACGTTTATTCTTGATGATTGCTGTTTATTATTAAACTAAGATACCAATTGGTTTTTGATGTAAACGGAAATCGAACTCTAAATCTCTTATTCAATGACATGAAATTTTACCAGTTGAGTTAATTAAAATCCACACATTTAAGAATTATTAACGGTCTTACCATAAAAAAGAGCCATAGAAGAGTTATTTCTACATTGTAAATAAAGTCATGTCCCTTGGTATTGGTAACAAATTTCTACATTAATTTTTTTCGAATTTTTTTATTTCTTGATAGAATGTATTAAGTTTGATATATTGCACGCTCAAAAATTTACTCGTGTCGATGAGTAAAAATGTGGTATAAACTATGAATAAGCAAAAAATATAGCTAACGGTAACATTAGGTTGAATCATAATACTCAACCCCAAATATTTAAAAATGTATACGGGTCAAAATTAAAGAAGTTATATAGAAATGTGAATATGATTAAATTAATTATAACCCGTACTACAAAGGTTTGTCAAGAAATAATAAGTTGGTTGTTGGGGGTCATTTGTCTTGCTTGGCCACATGTTGTGTGTTAATGAGCTTTACTTTTTGTGAGAGACCATACCCTTAGCAGACTGTGTCAAATTTGAGGAGGGTTATTTGGTTAGTGTAAAATATTTTCTTTTTTGTTTTTCATTTTTACGTCAAAAACATTGTAACATATTTTGATATTTATCACATAGATATCTATGGATCAAAGTCTTCATCATCCATTATAACTATTAAATTATTATTATTAAAAAACAAAAACAGGTTGAAGTATTTTAAGCAGGCTTAGAAAGTTATTTCCTTAGTTAATATATAGGTCATTTACCCTTTCCATGTTGGAAGTTGAAGAAGAAATCCTCCATGTGGTGCAGTTAGGTTTTTAGTATCCATTTGGATTCGCATTTGCAGATCCACGTTTGCATTTTTTTCCTTTTTTTTTTTTTTTTTTTTCCCCAGCCGCATATTTTGACTTTTCAGTAGTAAACAGTGCATCCGTACATTGTTCACGGATCTCACAAACATCACTTTTTAGAAACTTTTTCATTAAAAATGGGTCTCACAACACTATTCATACATTTAAAAATTATTTTGCTACAGTACTTTTTAGTTTTCAGTTTTCAGTTTTAACAAAATAAGTTCTATCCAAATAGACTCTTAGTAAAAGAAAGTCCTCATAGTTGCTTTAGTTGAAGAATGTTGAATTGTGATGTATTCTCAAGAAATTTGTTTACAATAGCTATTGACTTAATATGCTCATGTCTTTGTCTTAACCTCTAAGTTAAATTCTATTCTTTCGGTACGTAATTTTGTATGGATATGGACCTAGCTAACTCGTGTATTCTACTATTCTCTATGCTTTCTTGACAAGTTACTTAGCATGATGGCTACTGTCTGCTTACAAGTCCAATTAGATAAGAAAAAAAAATTACGATAATTAAGGACACTAAATTACTTAATTATCATATCTATACACTCTTATATATATATATATATATAAGAATAATTCTACTCACTCTATTATGTTATTTTTTGATATTCTATTATATTATTAATTAGTAAGTAATTTAGTTTCCATAATTATCATAAGTTCCGATCCCATGTTGGCACTGTTAATAGACTACAAAAATGGCAATGTTTTTTATTTATTTTTTATTTTATCTAATTATCAAAGTCTTTAACGTGGCTCCTATAAAAAAGTATCTTTAACGTGATAAGTTGACACGGCTATAAAAGGCCCTATTTTTGTGTGGAGAAGATACTATAAAAGGTCATTTGAAAATTCAAAATATGTTGTTCACATCACTATATAATTTCCTAAATTTTGACTTCCATATCCATACCATAAACCTTTAGTGCAAATGTCGTGAAACTTAAATAAATCTTTTGACAAAATTGGGTATTGTGCCTGTATTTCCGGTTCACATGGCTTATTCTGATTGATTAACATTCTATCAACTTCACAAATGGAATTATGGCACATGTAAGCTTAAGAGGTCCCCAAAATCAGCCCGGAAGTCATGGAAGCAATCAAAACCAGGAGTCATTGATTAACATTCTATCAATTAAATTCACGAAAGCAAGAATTTATGTCCAAGTTTTGAATGATTGAATCACATACATTGGAGTCTCCACCTCCATCATTGGCTAGTGGAGAGGCTGCGTTTTCTTTTTGTACCAAAACATTGGGTTGCTAAAACTTATTTGCGGGTACTGAGCACAAATGTCGCATATACGTACAAAAAATGCCTTGGACCGGAAAGACAAAGATATGAACAAGAGGACATTAGCTCATGGGTTCAAACTAGATTATATCTCAATTTAGTTTTTTTTTAATTAATTTTTTTATAATAGTCATTAAGAAATTTAAATTATACAAAATCTAATAAAAAGAAAACGTTTTATATATATATATATATATATATATATATATATATATATATGCAACTACGTAGAGTTTTACATTTTTTTTTTCGAATTTTCTTATTTTGAAATCTGTGCATGATAATCTTATTATCAAAATAAATGCTGCAAACTACACATCTTTCAAGATTTTAGTTAGATAAAATTCTTCTTGGACTTTTTCTTTTTATTTGTAAGGACATAATATATTGTTAAACAAACCAAAGTTTGGTTATAAACTTAATTGTAATTTAAGGTTACAACTTTCACTAAACAAATTCACGTGGTTACATATTTTGAAAATCTAACTTTTGAATTGTATATTCTTAAAAATTATGTCAAATTTTATGCTAATTGGATGCTATTTATTATTCAATTTATAAACTTATTGTTTTTTTTTTATGTATAATTACTACAAACCTTGAAATTTAAAATTTTAATTGATGACAGAGTTATTAATATTTGATTTTCTTAGATTTTTGCAAGTATGGAGAATGAGGATAAGAAGAAAATGTAATACAATTGTGAATTTTTCACATCTAATAAAAAAAATATTGAGAGGAGTTATAATCTTAGTCTACAACTAAGTTTGTTACCAAACTTTGTCCAAAGTGTAATTTTGGGCCTAAAAAATTTTGATGGTAAAATTGTGAAATTATTTGGTCTATTGGAAGGATTGCGGAAATGATTCTCCCAACTAATAAACAATATTGTTTATGCAAATGTGTGAGTCTGCTTTCTAACCAATATAAGAATTTTTTTAAAAAATTGCTAAATAATGTAACATTTGCATAAATGACAGCATTTTATCAGTTTGGATTACTAGAGAGAACCATTGCAGTCCTTAATGGACCTAATAATTTCATTTAAAATGTCTTATTTTCTTGTACCAATAAGAAAAAGAAAACGAGTTTTACGTTGGACAACACCTTTTACGGTTGGACTAAATAAAATTCCTTTACAGTTATTGACGGTTTAGATATGAGAAAGCAATGGTTTTGTACTTTTGTCAAAAAAAATACGAGAAACAATGACAAAGTCATAAACAATGTACGTAGACGGTAGACCATTAGAAAGACTGCCGATTTCTTCTCCGTCTTTTGCTCCACATGTCACGTATAAAACTGCGCTAATATTAATAACGAGGTCAAATAGATAATCTTATGGAATTATTATTATTATTATTTTTTAGATGAGTATAATTTTTTTTTTTTTTTGAGAAATGAGAAGAGTATAACTCGTATCTTGATTCTTGAACCCTTTTTGTTTTTTTGAATCCTTGATATAGCTGAATTTATTTGTGAGGTCCATTTTCTTTAAAGGGTCAAATAATCCTGCGGCTACGGTACCTTCCTCTCTCACCGTAAATTATTCTTGGTACTTACGTAATGGACAAAATAAATAAATCATATAGTACACCACTACTCATCCAATAATAAAACAGAAAAATTAATTCATAATAAATATATATACAAACTAACATATGGAAGAATCCAATAATGAAACAGAATCATTAATTTCATTTGGTGGAATATATTACGAATCCAACTCTCTTAGGAGGTTCTGTGCAGGTAAATTAACCAATGACAGATTAAAGAAAAAGAGAGGCCAAGAAAAAACTAAAAGAAGATGATGTATATGACATTATGGGACAGTGAATGATTGATAGGGGCTGGGGCTGGAGTTAAGAGGAGGTGTTGATCTTGTGCTTAAAGCAAAGAAAGTTGCTTTACATAACATAACATAGCACCTGAAAATAAGAATAAGGAAGTTGGCTGTGATGGCTTGGGGGGATGTTTAGTTAGCTTTGTCACGTTACTAATGGACGCTACTTTCATTCCCTTCTTTTGCAATTTATTATTATAACCAAGCTTTAGCTAGCAAATCTCACATCCAAAGCAACAAGGTCCATCATCCAAGTACGTTCATTTGTCCTTTCCACAACTATAGGTCATCACGTACCCTATCCCCTTTGTCGTAGCCAGGTTTTCATGTATTATTTTGACAATGCCGTTTTATTTTAATTTATTCCCTCTTATAGTTTGCTCTCTTTATTCTTACAACTGCTAGGGATGGACAATAATGGGACCTCATATTCATGTCATATCTATATATAATATTAAATACCCACCCAAAAAGTCATTTTTTCTGAATATAAAGTATGGCTATAAAATAAATAAAAAAAGTCAAAATCCAGGAAATTAAGTCAGATTTCCAAAAAAGTCCAGTCAAGAAAGTCTGCAAAAAGAGCATGATGAGATTAATCAGTGCATCCAATTGGGCAAATCTAATCAAGCAGTGACTAACGGTCGAAATTATGACCTACTTTTGCTTACAATTTACGCTTATTATCTAGAAAATAGGTCTAGGGAAGACCAATGACCATAGTATATAATCCATAAACTGAGACCATACAAAATTTATAAATATATAATATAAGCATTGATAATGATGATTTGTCAATTTTAAACTCATTGAATTACATACTCAATAATTGTAAAAATTAGTAGAAGCATTCAAAAATGCAAGTCATGCACCAATATGTCCCACGTAAGGGTACTTTAGTAAAGAAGAGAAGTTAAATGTAAATTTAAATCCTATAAATACCCTTGAATAGTTTCATCTTCCTCACCACCTCCACAACTCTCAACATCTAAACTCACTAAGCCACTTCTGCCCTCTCTTACACAGCTAGACACAAAGTTACAAATAGACATTATTTTCTCCTTCAAATCAAACCAAAATGGTATACCCCAAAAGCTCTCTCGTCCTAGCACTTCTCTCAATGTTTATTTCCATAGTGCCGGCTACTCCTATGACATACAATGTGGTCAGTTTGGGAGCCAAAGCAGATGGGAAAACGGACTCAACTCAAGCTTTTGTTAGTGCATGGACAAAAGCTTGTGCGTCAGTAAAGCCTGCCGTTATTTATGTGCCAGCAGGGAGGTTCTATCTCAGGCAAGTAGTTTTCAGTGGACCATGCAAGAACAATGCTATCATTATGCGCATAGTTGGGACACTTGCGGCCCCATCAGACTATAGGGTCCTTGGAAATACAGGAAAGTGGCTTGCGTTTCAATATGTCGATGGGGTTACCATATCTGGTGGGGTTCTTGATGGTCAGGGCACTGGTTTGTGGGCTTGCAAAGCCTCTGGCAATAGTTGTCCTTCGGGAGCCACGGTATGTAAAAATGACTAAATTGCCTTTTCTTACATGTTTAGAGTTTAACACTGCCATTTATCTTTCGTTTTTTCTTTTAGCCTTTAAACTTATATTTGTTTATGTACAAATTTTAAATTCTCCCTCGACTTTGAAAAAATAAGTCTTACACGAAATACTATGTTTAAATGCACAGTAATCAGTTCCCCATTTGGAAACTGTCAAATTCCATGCAATTGGTTATAAGTGTTCACAAAGTGTTTGTAAAAAATAAAAATGGTTTTTTTGGTGGGCATTACTATTGATTTTTCTTACATGGGCGGAGCAAAAGAAAATAGAATTTGAAATGTTTTAACTTTATGGGGCTGGATTCACCCTTAATATACATTTTTTTTTTTTATCTTTGTTTAAAAAAGATATCATCATTTTCTAGGTAACTAAAAAGGGAGTGGGTGGGATTAACCCTTCTGGTGTGCCTTCTCTGTTTGGATTTTCTTTTGAACTTTTGACTGATTTTGCTGTTTTTGGTTTCGGTGGTTCTTTTTTGTCAAATTAAAATAACTTCCAGGGAAATCGTATCGACTATACTTGGGAATAATTCAATGTTATGGAGTAGGATATCGGTAAACATGGTTAAAAACTGATGAGTATGTGAAAGGTCAAACTACTTGCTTAGGTTTTTGTTGTCTTATATATATATATATATACAAAGACTATTCATTTAGTTGAATAATCATTTGAACTTTTTCTTGTGTGTATGTAAGCAGACATTGGAATTTTCAATTTCGAACAATATTGCGGTCCATGGATTAACCTCCCTAAACAGCCAAATGTTCCACATCGTTGTCAATGGTTGCAATAACGTGAAAATGCAAGGTGTTAGGGTTACCGCTGCTGGAAACAGTCCAAACAGTGATGGAATTCATGTTCAACTATCTTCAAGTATCTCAATTCTCAACTCCAAGATTGGGACTGGTGATGATTGCATCTCAATTGGCCCTGGTACCACTAACTTGTGGATTGAGAATGTTGCATGTGGACCTGGGCATGGAATTAGGTATTTAATTACTTTTATCTTCATTAAAATATTACATGTTTGAAACAAGTCTATTATAGGGTGATTCTAAATTGGTCTTATGGTGTACTTAATTGGTGTAGCATTGGGAGTCTAGGCAAGGACCAACAAGAGGCTGGGGTGCAAAACGTGACGGTTAAAACAGTTACTTTTACTAATACTCAGAATGGGCTGAGGATTAAGTCATGGGGAAGGCCTAGCAATGGGTTTGCTAAGGACATTCTGTTCCAACATGCCGTTATGACAAATGTCCAGAATCCTATACTAATTGACCAAAATTACTGCCCTGGCAACAAGGGATGCCCTGGTCAGGTAATATTTTTTTAAAACCTTATTTTGCATGAAAATGTAGTTTAAAAAAAGATATGGCTGCTTTTGAAAAGGCCAAAAGATGTTCAAGTAAATCGCACATCAATTCTGAAAATTTTAGTTCCTATGAGCCTAAGACAATAATCTTTAAAACCTCACATTTTCTTGCATTGTCTCACTTTTTCAAGCTTTTTCAAGATATAAGTATACTTCAGCACACATAGTAAAGCCCATTATCATGCCAAAATCAACTATTACTCTATCATAGTTTTGAACCCAAGATGAACCCCCCTCACATTTTCAAAGTTTTGTACTTTACTTCATAATTTGTTCGATATTTTTCTTTTCTTGTTTTAGTTGGAGCTTGCATCCCATTGGTGGAAAATTACTTTTTATTTTTTCATTTTAATAGGCTTCTGGAGTAAAAATTAGTGGTGTGACATACCAAGATATCCATGGGACATCAGCAACAGAAGTTGCTATGAAATTTGATTGTAGTCCGGGAAATCCATGCTCTAGAATAAGATTGGAGGATGTAAAGCTCACTTACAAGAATCAAGTAGCCCAAGCTTCTTGTAGCCATGCTGCTGGAACATCTACTGGTTTTGTCGAGCCCACAAGTTGCTTGTAGAGGGTAAAAATTATACAAAATACATATCTGTGAAGGATAGAAAAGGAACTTACATTCTTGTCCTTTCATCCTTGGGGAAAAAATTATTCACATTTTAAGTTTTTGTAATATGAAGGTTAGCGTGATAGGTCATTGAGTTATAAGTTGATTGCCTGAGCCTGTGGCTGTGCTGGTCGATTGGGCATTCTTGAAGCGTGCCTGGCCCTGTAATCAAAATATAATGTTGAAACTTTAAACTCCTATTTGGGTGTTTGTACTTTTTATATGGAATTGTTCTAAGAGATATGGTTGTGTTCGATGTATTAGTTTCCATTGTACCTCACTTATTGGATATATAGATTTTTATCATTTCCATTTTTCAATGAGATGTCATATGAATTTTATTCAATTATGTCATGAAACTAATTTAATCTAGGAAGGAAAAAAAAAAAAAAGCTAGAGATTTTAAACTCAAAAGAGGCTACAATAAAGTTGTCCATCCAAAGCCTACATATCCTCTAGGGGAATTAAAAAATCCTATAAATATTTGACATAAAAGGTGACTTGACAAGTGCAGTGCGCACAGCCTCACAACAATCACTATTGGTTCATAGAGAAACTAACAATGAAACCATTGTTTAATGTATTAAATAATTATTTTATCATGCACAAATATAAAAATACGTTGTTGGTTCCTTAAGTTTGTTTACTAGCTTTTTGGTATTATAAAGTTTTAATAGAGAGTTATTAGTTCCTGAAGTTTTAAAAAATAAGCACTATTGTTTAACCGATCAATTGCATGGAAATATTTCAATGACATGATAACTTTTTTTTTTGTTAAAAACTTATACATCGTAATTTACACATTAGCAAAGCGTATGGGTCTTTCCCCAAGTAATCCCTACTCAAAATTCCAATCCTCTAACATGTCAAAGTAACGAAGAAATTGAAAAATTATTAGATAAAGAAATTAGGGTTCTTACCACTCATGGGTGCTTTACTATGAATAGCCCATTTAAATCTTGTGGGTGAAGAGGTCTACATGCTGAAATTCCAACTTCGGAGAATTTGAGAATTATTTAGAATTAAATATAAATGAAACATTTAAGAATTTTTTTTTTTAGAGACAATTTCAACTTATGACAATTGATCCTGATAATTGTTTTTCATCATCAAACCAAAACACTAATTTGCTTTTGGTTTAGGCAGGGATCGAACCTCAAATCTCTTATTTGATAACATGAGACTTTTTCCAGTTGAGCTAATTAGAAGTCACACATTTAAAAATTATTAATTATATGAAAGTATTTCATTAATTAGTCCTGCCATAGAAGAGTTATTTCTACATACGGCAAGTAAAGTCATGTCCCAAGGATATGGCAAAAAAATTCTACATTAACCATTTCAAAAAATATTCTATATTTCTTAATAGAATATATTAATTTTGATATATTACAATGAATGTTCAATAATTGTGTAAAACACCTATGAACATTTAAACCCCCAAATTACAAATTACCAACATAAGCTTATTATCGAACAATGGTGTGTGGAATATGAACTGGGTAAGCTAAATAAAAATTGGTAATACAATCTAAACCGAAATTAATCACAACCACAACAACAATTAAAGGTAAAGATTAAGAGAAGAGAGATGCAAATACAAAGACAATACAATGGTCAATAATCCACTAGAGAATGTGTTATCGAAGAGGAAACCGAAGTCTTTGGAGTAAACCTTTCCGCCGCCCTCCAAGCGGTCAATAATCCATTAGAGAATGAAGTTGTAATACATAAATAGCAGAAGACCCTTCAAGCCTAATCTACCCAGTGTACCTAAACCCTCCAAGTTTCTTGCTCCAACAAGGTTACGTCGAACCTTTGCCTTCTCTAGCTTACCGGATTCCGCTATAGCTCATAGCATCAACCAATATCAATTGGTCCCTTCCTAACTACTTCACAAGCACCAAATAGTCTTCTCACAAATGTGTGCATTGTGAGAAAAAGATTCGGCTAAATGTACCTCTCAAGGATGTAACAATGGAGAGGGTGAGAGTAGAGGAATTTGGAGAATCAAAGGATGAAGATTGTGGATGAGACAATCTTGTTTTTCTCTACTTCTCTCTCGAAATTCTCTCTAGAAGCTCTCTACAATATGTGGGTATAAGGGGTATTTATACTGCTGTGTGTTTGGAATGCGAAATGTCAGTTTTAGCCAAACAGGGCATTTTGACGACTCGAGCTTGCGATTGGAACGAGTTGCGAGTTTGAGTCGCGAGCTAACTGCCTAGCCAGCTGTAGGTTTTATCCTGTAGTGCAATAGTTGGCGTGACCCTTCAGCTCCCCCTGCATGCTTCACATGTGTGCCTCTTTTTGGCGACTCGCCAGTTGCAAGATCCAGTCGTGAGCCCTTGCTTGAGTGCACATTCTTGAGCTTTTCTTTACACTCTCTCACACACTATCCTTACATGATTCCCACCTAAATACAAGAGTTTCTAAATGCTGAATTACAATCAAATTGACACAGAATAAAGCCAATAAAATGATTGAATAAATTCAATCTTAAAATCTCCCCCTTTGGCTATTCCGTGACAAAACCCTAAGACAAACTCTAGACTTAACATGTGAGTTGGGAACAGTTGAACAAAACTCACTCACACCTAACTCTAGAATTTGTGAAACTCTTGAACCATACAGACAAGTATATCTTGAAAACAACAACGCAATACAATCATTGTAAGTAGAAAATTTGAAATGCATATAGAGCAAGCACAATGCGATCAAGCAATAATGAATAACAACAGTAAAGCATGGCTTGATAAAAAAAGAAAAAGAAAAAAGAAAAATCACTACAATGATCATTCTCACAAGAAATGAACATCCGGACATGCAAGCTTATAAGCTTAATGCAAAGAATCATTTGCATGTCCAACACTCAACTGAAACAACAACATAAGGTAATTGCATCAAGGATATAAAATCCAACAAGGGCACAAGAGTGATGTACTTAAATAAATGCATAACATTAACAAGTACTAGGCTACAAAGCATGGGTACAAATCATAAAGTACTGTTTTAAATAACTAAGCATTAACATGAACTATGAGCAAAACAAAAACATAATTAATATAACACAAAGCTCTTTCTCTCTTTCTCCCCCTATCATATAACTCCCCCTATCATGAATCATAGGAGTTGTGATGAACTTGTAACATATATACCTGTAACTTGAAACACTTGCACAAAACACATTAGACCCTCAAGGTAAAACAAGTAATAAAAGAACAAGTATAATGTAACAAGTAAATTGTAATCAAGTAAACATGATGTAAAATATATGAGCAACTTGACCATACACCAAAACAGTCATAAAGAAATGATTACAATGATCACATAGCAAAGCAAATGATCATTCGAACAATAACATAAGGATGTATGCATGTTCAACACACAAACACGATGCAATGAGAACAACAAAGCATAGATACTAAACATAACTCAAAGCACCATAAAACATACAAACATAAAGAAATACAAACAAAACAAAGTTTTCTTATTAACACAATATCTTCTCCCTTTGGTATATGTATCTCCCCTATGGAATATCTCTCTCCTTACAAATGTGCACAAGAATAAGAATTTTTCCCCTAAGAATATGCATAAGGGTCATATAGATATAACAAAACTCTCTGGTATGCTCTCTAGAGTGTACTCTCCCCCTTTTTGTCACGAATAGACAAAAGGTTAAGGAGAAACGAGAGCAAGAGATAAAGGTACGAACAATGATAATGATGCATGAGGGGTGCGAGATGAATGAGAAAATGAAGCTCAAATCTAAGACAAAACAGAATGCGACAAAACAGAATGCTACAAAGCATAAAGTAAACATGACATGCTAGGATGAAGAAACAAGGTATAGACCAATGCATGATAAGGGTAACAAATGTGTGTGCAAGAGGTGTCTATGTGCAATGCATGACCTATACATGGAAAATGCACATGTGGGATAAGGTAGGTTAAATACACAACCAATGAACTAAACATGTTTCTGATAAGGAAACATGAGAAACCCCCAAAATTTGGTACTCATCGGAGTCTAAGCAAGGGAGAAAATTCCTAAGAGATATTTTATCAAACACCTAGCGTGCACACTATGAACAACGATGAGAATCAATGCATGAACATCATGAAATCTACCCTTAATACATGTTCTTTTTGCCACAGGGGGCCAACATCTAAAGCAAATCATTAAAAGAAACCAATCCCATATAAAATTTGGTAAAAATTAATTTCCCCAACCCATATGATGAAAACCCAATCAAGAGCACAAACTCTCCAAAACATAATTTAAGGATCCAAATCAATGAAAAGTGTTCATTTGTTATTTTTTTTATAGAGTTTTTATGCATGACGTCCGCTCTTAATGATGCTCTATATCATGGTTTTGAAACCCGGACCGTTCATTGAACTGTAAAAAGGAGAGGTTCAAGGTTTTAAGGTCGAACCGAGGCTGAACCAGAGTCAAATCGTGATGACGTCATAATTAATTTAATAATTATTTAAATATAAATAAAATAAATTTGTAAATATTAGCAAAATTTACTAAAAATATCTTAAAAATTGAAACAAAATACATAAAATAGTACATTATAAGGTTAATAAAAAAAATAGTACAACATAAATAAGCAGAAAAAGAATTTTTATAATAATCCTTTAAGAGAAATCATTTAATTAACTAAAAACGACTTTTAAAATAAATTCATAAATTGCATAGGTATTATTCTTAAATAAAAAGTTAATTTAGTAATATTTAATATGTTGAGAAAGATTAAATAGAAGTTTAGAAACTATAAATCATGTAAATTTAATATAAATTTAATAATATTGCATATTAATTCCCACGCAGAACAATTGGTTTGTTGGTCAAGGCTTTAGTCTTGCTTACAAGGTGCCGGCGCTCAGGTTCAAGTCTTGGCAGCCGCATTTTTCTTTATTTTCCCTTATTCCATGACTGGTTGAATCGGCCTACGGTTCGTTCGGTTTTCATGGTTGAATCACGGTTCATTCGGTTCTCTTAGATTTTAGTATACCCTATTTTTGAAGCTTAAAAAACTAATTTTAGACGGTTCTTGGTTTCCTAGTTGGACCGCCCGGTTCGGTTCGTGTTTCAAACAGTGCTCTTTGTAACCCGTACTATAAAGATTTGTCATGAAATAATAAGTTGGTTGTTGGGATCATTTGTCTTGCCTAGCCACATTTTGTGTTTATGAGCTTAACTTTTTCTGAGAGACTATGCCCTTAGCCAACCGAATCAAAGTTGAGCCAAACTTTAGGGTTTATTGTAAAATTGTTGTAGATAACATCATTTGTGGGAGGTTATTTGATTTAGCTTACAATATTCTTCTTCTTTTTTTGCATCAAAAACTTTGTAACTGGACCGACATCTTTTGATATTTATTACATAGATATCTATGGATCAAAGCCCACACCCTCCATTATAAATATTAAATTACTAAAAAAGAACCAGGTTGAAATATCTTAAGCAGGCTTAGAAAGTTACTTCCTTAGTCAATATATAGGTCCTTTACCCTTTCCATATTGGTTCAAGAAGAAATCCCCCATGTGGTGAAGTTAGGTTTGATCCCTAGCTACTTAAAGGACAGTCCTCACTGTAGTTTCAGTTGAAGAAGGTTGAAGTGTGATGCATTCTAATGAAATTTGTTTACAATAGCTTTTGACTTAATATACTCATGTCTTTGTCTTGACCCCTAAGTTAAATTATATTCTTTCGGTACATATAATTTGGCATGGATATGGACCTAGCTAACTCATGTAGTCTCTATACCTTCTTGCTAAGTAATTAGCATAATGGCTACTGTGTTTGCTTACGAGTCCAAAACGTACATAAGGCACGGTTGAGTAACTAAAGTATTCATAGCATTCAAGTTAACGTTCTTGTTTGAATGGTAGCGGGACTAGCGGGACCATAATTATGATAACTCAAGTTCTTTATAACTTTACAATTAACGAAGGATTTTAAAATAGAAAAAAAGTTATATATATGTATAAAATGGCCATTAGATCACATTTCCACTTATTTCTTTTAAATCATTAAAATCTTACGTTAATGGTTAGCCTCTTAATTTTTAAAGCCTTTGATTATTGGCAAAATATAGCATTATTATTTCTATTATTTATTTATTTATTTTATACACACTGATCTGTATATCCTTTTATATGGACATTAATTAAATGATTATATTCGCTATTTACTAACAGTTCAAAATTTTGGGACATAGATTTCGTTTGGATACAGCTGAATATTGAAAACTGAAAACACTGTAGCAAAATAATTTTTAAATATGTGAATAGTGTCGTGAAATCCATTTTTAATGAAAAAGTTGCTGAAAAATGAAGTTTGTGAGTCCCGTGAACAATGCACGGGATCCACTGATATGCTGAAAAGTTAAATATTACGATTACTGTTCATGAACAGTAAATAAACAGTGAAATTTTTCTCTTTAAACACGTGCCAAAAAAAAGAAAAGAAAAAAACGCAAAACTCAAAATTCAAAATGCCAGACGCAGATAATTCCTATCCAAATGCTCACATAGTGATTTATCTTTGTAGAAGAGCACGTGATCTTCAATTTGAACACTCTCGTGTTCCATTAAATCTACAATTTCTTAGTAGTTTCAGAATTTGAAACAATTAATTAATAATTTATCATATTCACGGTACTTATCTTTTTTTAAAAAAACTAAGTACATTCCCGACATTTTTCTTTTAAGTTTCACGCATAGGAGAATGTACAGAGTGTGAAATCCTAAATGGTTGAATTTTGAAGATCATATGCCTAACCCCATGCCATGGAGTCTATGGGTGTGCATGAATGTCAACGCACATCACATGATTCACATGGCAAGCTAACTAACATTGCATGCAACAGGGAAACCCTGAAATAAGGTCCAAAACAGTGAGTAGATTGTGTTGCCAATGTATTGAAGGCTGAACTCAGAAAACTAATTGGTTTATAATATATTCTTTTGCAAGAGACCATGCATCTTGTCTGTTCATTGGCCAAGGCGGGTGCAACTAGGAATTTTGGGGCCACTGTAATGTGCCCTGTCCTTGTGGAAATGCAAGCATGTGAGCATCATTAAATGCAAATATTGGATTAGATGTTAACAAAATCTATTCCCCTATTTTTACTAATATTTAAAGGATAGAAATTAAGCAATCATTTACCCCCCCCAAAAAAAAAAAAGCAATCATTGAATTAAGGTACTTTAATCACATGATTAGTCATTAGTATACTATTTTTCATTTATTCGTACGAAAGGGTTCAGCATTAACATGAGATTGCAAAGTGCCACAGTATTCCCATTATTGATCCTATTTTGACCTAGCTAATAGTATGTATGAATTAGTTTCCAAAATCCTTTCTAATGTTAGCACATTAATCATTAAACCAAATAAATAACTCCTAAATAAATCTTTTGTTCACATAATGCTTGCATTTGTGGAATAGTTTGAGTTTTCATTAAAGTAAACTTCTTTTTAGAGTTAAAAGTAATTTAATTAGATTCCTTAATTATCTTAATTCTATTCACTCTTTTCTTTTAGAAGAATAATTCTATTCACTCTGTTATGATATTTTTTGGTATTCTATTATATTATTAATTAGTAAGTAATTTAGTTTCCATTATTATCATAAGTTGCGATCCCATGTTGGATTTTGACTTCTATATCCATACCATGAACCTTTAGTGCAAATGTCGTGGAAGTTGAAACTTAATTAAATCGTTGGTAACATTGGATATTGTGCCTGTATTTTTTCACATGGCTTACTCAGATTGATTAACGTTCTATCAAATTCACAAATGGAATTTTGCCACCTGGAAGCTTAAGATGTCCCCCAAAATCTGTCCGGAAGTCATGGAAGCAATCAACACCAGGATATAAGATATAAGAGGCACATTAACGAATGATTGAAGTATAATAACATTGGAGTCTCCACCATGGGCTACTGGCTTAAGCTTATAATATTATTGGAATAAAGAAATTTAAAAGGCCACAATAACCCTTCGTTGGGTTCAAAGTTTCGAAGATTCATTAGAGAGTATTTTTTTCACAGGCATATGCTTGTGTTGGAGCTGTTGGTGTTGGCCAAAAAGAGGGGCAGCGTTTTCTGTATAGACCAAAACATATGGGTTACTAAAACTTATTTGCAGCTGGAGGAATTTTTTTAAAAGTGGTCATAAAAAAAATTTTAATTATACAAAATTTAATAAAAATAAAACTTTATATATAGACAAAATAATGCAAATACATAAGACCTTACAATTTTATTCTACCAATTTTTTTATTTTGAAATCGTTGATAGTCTCATTATCAAAATACTACAAACTACATATCTTTCAAAATTTTAGCTAGATAAAATATTTCTTGGACTTTTTCTTTTTATTTGTAAGGACATAATATATTGTTAAACGAACCAAAGTTTAACTAAAAACTTAGTTGTAGCATTGGTTTTACTAAACAAATTAATGTAATTACATATTTTAAAAATCTAACCAATATGGAGTCACTCAAATGCTGAAATTATTTAGTCTATCAAAAAGGCTGCTGAAATGGTTCTCTCAACCAATGAACAATACCACTTGTACAAATGTGTGAGTTAACTTCTTAACCCAAAAAAAAAAAAAAAAAAACTTAAAAATTACTAAATGATATTACATTTGCATAAATGGCAGCCTTTTATTAATTTGGAAGACTAGAGAGGACCATCAACAGTCCTTGATGGACCTAATAATTTTTTATTCTTTTTTTTTGTTGCAATAATTTCTTCTAAAATGTCTGATTTTCTTCTACCTATAAGAAAAGGAAAACGAGTTTTACGTTGGACAACACCTTTTACGGTTGGACTAAAAAAACACCTTTACAGTTATAGACGGTTTTATCAAAAAGATATGAGAAACAATATTGATAAAGTCATAAAGTATGTACGTCGATTATGATATTGAAAAAGAGGAGGTTAGAAAAACCGCCGATTTCTTCTCCGTTTTCTGCTCCACATGTCTCGTTTAAAACTGCCCCGATATTAATAATGAGCTCAAATAAATAATCTTATGGAATTATTATTATTATTATTATAAAAGAAGATGATGTACAGTGTATGACACAGTATGGGACTGTGCATGATTGATAGGGTTTGGAGTTGGAGTTGGAGTTGGAGTTGGAGGAGGTGTTGATCTTGTGCTTAAAGCAAAGAAAAGTGCTTTACATAACATAGCACCGGAAAACAAGAATAAGGAAGTTGGTTGTGATGGCTACGTTCATTTGTCCTTAATTTCCATAACTATAGGTCATCACGTACGTATCCTATCTGGCTCCTTTGTCGTAGCCAGGTTTTCTTGTATTATTTTGACAATGCTATATTTTTATTCCCTATTTTTGTTGTTTTCTTTATTCTTACAACTACTAGGGATGGACAACACCTTATCAATATAGATATGATTTCTCTATTCGGGCTTCATAATAATAATAATAATTATTATTATTATTATTATTGTGGGTTCCAGTTAACTTAACTCATAGAAACTTTAACGATTAAATAATAAATTTGAAATTCAATTAGTGTACATCAAAATCTAAGTAGTTTCTTGATCTAATAATAAAGAACTATTATATGAGCGGACCTCATATGTTATGAAATTCTCACCAAAAAAAAAAATCATAATAATAATAAATAGTCACCCAAAAAGTCATTTTCTTGATATAAAGTATAGCTATAAAATATATAACTCTCAAAATAATAATAATAATAATAATAATGCCCACCGAAAATGTCATTTTTCTCATAATAAAGTAATGCAATAAAATATATAAAAATTCAAAATCCAGGAAGTATGACTACAATTAGAGGATATGTATCAGTCAAAAAAAAAAAATTAGAGGATATGTAACTTATCTCCAAAAACAACTCCAACCTAGAAAAGTCAGTGGAAGGTTGTGTTACTCGTGTGGCAAAACGTTCAGTATTTTATCTCTTTAATGGAAAATGCAAATTTACTTTAACTCCTTCTCTCTCCCCGAAAACGGTTATGTTGCAACCATGTGTCACCGAAAAGTAAATGAAGTCTAGCCAAGAAATGGAAAAAGTAAATGATGAGACTAATCAGTGCATCCAATTGGGCATATCTAATCAAGCAGTGACTAACGGTCGAAATTATGACCTACTTTTGCTTCCAATTTAGACCTATTATCTAGAAAATAGATCTTAAAATGTATATATACGCTAATTAAAAAAATATTATATGCTAAACTAATTTATTGTGACCACTTTAAAAATGTTGAATACCCTGACTTGAGAATTACAAAAATTTCTTTAATTATTTTTAAGGGAAATAAAAAAAATTGTCAAAATATTAATTATTTTTCTTTTCTCATAAAAGATTTCTTTAAATGGATTTTTAATCATTACTCTAAGACTAAGAGCATTTATTAGCATTTCTCTAGTAAATAGTCCATAAACTGATAAACATAATAGACAATATAAAATTTATAAATATAATATAAGCATTGATAATGATAGTTTGTCAATTTTCAACTCAGATTAGATAATAAAACTATTATAAATTAGTAAAAGCATACAAATCTCAATCCAAAATGCAAGCCGTGTATCAATATGTCCACATAAGGGTACTTTAGCATAGAAGGGATTAAAAAAGTTTTAATGTAAAACAACAACATTTTTCTTTCCAAACTTCGGCTCCGCTGTGCATATTATAACCGAAAAATTGAGAAACTAAATGTACATTCAAATCCTATAAATACCCTTAAACACTTTCATTTTCCTCATCACCTCACCTCCACAACTCTCAACTTCTAAACTCACTAAGCCACTTCTTATCTCTCTTAAACACAGACACACAAAGTTACAAATAGACACATTATTTTCTCTTTCAAATCAAACCAAAATGGCATACCCCAAAAGCTCTATTGTCCTTGCACTTCTCTCTATGTTCATTTCCTTAGTGGTAGCTTCTCCTATGACATACAATGTAGTGAGTTTGGGAGCCAAAGCAGATGGGAAAACAGACTCAACTCAGGCTTTTGTTAGTGCATGGACAAAAGCTTGTGCCTCAGTAAAGCCTGCAATTATTTATGTGCCAGTTGGAAGGTTCTATCTAAGGCAACTGGTTTTCAGTGGACCATGCAACAACAATGCTATCATTATGAGCATAGCTGGGACCCTTGTGGCTCCATCAGACTATAGGATCCTTGGAAATACAGGAAACTGGATTGTGTTTGAACATGTTGATGGGGTTACCATATCTGGTGGGATTCTTGATGGTCAAGGCACTAGTTTGTGGGCTTGCAAAGCCTCTGGCAATAGTTGTCCTTCGGGAGCAACGGTATGTAAAAATGACTAAATTGCCTTTTCTTACATATTTAAAGTTTATAACAATTCCATTTATCTTTGGTGTTTTTCTTTTAGCTTTTCAGCTTATATTTGTTTACGTACAATTTTAAAAGTCTCTTGATCGACTTTCAAAATATAAGTTTTCTACAAAAAAACTATGTTTCAAATTTAAATGCACACTAATCAGTTTCACATTGGAAACTGTCAAGTGCCCCGAAATAGGTTAAAAGTGTCCATCACAAATTAAAGTTTTTGTGAAGAAGAAAAATGGTTTTTATGGTGGGCATTACTGTAGATTTTTCTTACATTGACCGAGTAAAAGAATATAGAATTGGAAATATTTTAACTTTATGGGGCTAGATTCACCCTTATTATACATTAAAAAAATAATAATAATAAAATAAAGATATCGTTATTTTCTATGTAACTAAACTGGAAGGGGGTGGGATGAACCCTTCTGGTGTGCCTTTTCTATTTGGATTTTCTTTTGAACTTCTGACTGATTTTGCCCTTTTTAGTTTTGATGGAGATTTTTGAGAAATTAAAATAGCTTCCAAGGAAATCGCATCAACTATACTTGGGAATAATCCCATGTTATGTAGTAGAATATCAATAAACATGCTTAAAAACTTATGAGAATGTATGTGAAAGGTCAAACAACTTGCTTAGGCTTTTGTTGTTGTTGCTTGCATTGGCAGTCCATCCCGTTAAGGTCAAACATATTTAATTGAATAGTCTCCCCCCCCCCCCCCCAAACACACACACACACACACACACACACACACACATATATATATATATATATATTACATGTAATTTTTGAAACAACAATAATTGGAATATTTTCTTGTGTGTATGCAAGCAGACATTGGAATTTTCAAATTCGAACAACATTGCAGTCAATGCATTAACCTCCCTAAACAGCCAAATGTTTCACATTGTCGTCAATGCTTGCCACAATGTGAAAATGCAAGATGTCAGGGTCACCGCTGCCGGAAACAGTCCAAACACCGATGGAATTCATGTTCAATTATCTTCAAGTGTCACAATTCTCAACTCCAAGATTGGGACCGGTGATGATTGCATCTCAATTGGCCCTGGTACAACTAACTTGTGGATTGAGAATGTTGCATGTGGACCTGGGCATGGAATTAGGTATTTAATTACCTTTTATATTCATTAAAATATTACATGTTTGAAACAACTATATTATATGGTGATGCTAAATTGGTCTTATTGGTGTACTTAATTGGTGCAGCATTGGGAGTCTTGGTAAGGACCAGCAAGAGCCTGGGGTACAAAACGTGACAGTTAAAACAACTACTTTTACTGGTACTCAGAATGGGGTGAGGATTAAGTCATGGGGAAGGCCTAGCAATGGGTTTGCTAAGAACATTCTGTTCCAACATGCCGTTATGACAAATGTCCAAAATCCTATAATAATTGACCAAAATTATTGTCCTGACAACAAGGGATGCCCTGGTCAGGTAATATCTTTTTAAAGACTTATTTTGCATGCAAATGTAGTTTAAAAAAAGGATAGGGTTGCTTTTGAAAAGGTCTAAACATGGTCAAGTAAATCACACAACATCAATTCTAAAAATTTTAGTTCCCATAAGCCTAAGACAATAACCTTTAAAACCTCACATTTTCAAGTTTTTTAAGGCACAAATATACTTTAGCATACTTTTAATAAAAAGTTAGATAAAGTTCCCAAACAGACACATATCAAGCCCATTATCATGTCAAAATCAATTGTTACTCTATCCTAGTTTGAACCTAAAATGAGGCCCCCCCCCCCCCCCCCCCCCCCCCCCCAACAAAATTTTCAAAGTTTTGTACTTTACTTCATAATTTGTTCAATATTTGTTTTCCTTTTGTAGTTGGAGCTTGCATCCCATCAGTGGAAAATTAATTCCTTTTTTTCCTTTTATTAGGCTTCTGGAGTAAAAATTAGTGATGTGACATACCAAGATATCCATGGAACATCAGCAACAGAGGTTGCTGTAAAATTTGATTGTAGTTCAGGAAATCCATGCTCTAGAATAATTTTGGAGGATGTAAAGCTCACTTACAAGAATCAAGTAGCCCAAGCTTCATGTAGCCATGCTGCTGGAACATCTACTGGTTTTGTCCAGCCCCAAGTTGCTTGTAGAGGGGGAAAAGTTTACAAAAATGCATATCTATGAAGGATAGAAAAGGAACTTACATTGTTGTCCTTTCATCCTTGGGAAAAAAAATCATACACATTTTTAGTTCTTTAATATGGAGGTTAGTGTGATAGGTAATTGAGTTATAAGTTGTTTGCTGGAGCCTGTGGCGGTGCTTGTCGACTGGGCATTCTTGAAGCATGCTAGCCTGGCAATCAAAATATATAGTTGAAAGTTAAACGCCTATTTGGGTGTTTGTACTTTGTATGTCGATTTGGTATAAGAGATACGGTTGTGTTTGATGTATTAGTTTCAATTGAATGTATTAATTTCAATTCAACCTCACTTATTGGA